>ML058579.1:141903-432251 GCA_003013855.2 Liriodendron chinense
GGGTAGACCATCCCCTGGTTGGTAATAGGTAGCTCTTTTTGAAAATTTTCAAAAATATTCAATAAATACCATATCCTCATTCTCTTTTTCATATACATTAGATAGGATTTTTAGAAATCCATATCTTTCGTTCTTTTCTCTTATTTCACATGAACAAGGATGGACAAAGTTCCCCAGCTTGGTTCCTTAACACTTGAAATCTTCAGTCTAACCAATCTACAAATCTAATAATCCCTTTAAACCATGAGAAGCGTGTAATGTGGACTAGACTCAAAAGTGTTCAAATGTTTTATCAATCATACAAATAGGGAGATTCACATATAAAACTATTATGTTTAAGTTAATTTAGAGATTTCAAAATCATATCGGTTCATCTTTCATCCCTTCATACTCATGACATCTCAAGTGCATAGAAACAATTTTTTCGAAAAGAGTTTTGATGTTTAAAAAAAACTGAAAATTTTCTACAAATCTTGCTCGACTACCCCCCAACCAAATCTTGCATTGTCGTCAATGTAAAAAGATATGTAATGAACAAGATCATGAGAGCAATGGTAAAATAAAAGAGAGTGAGAACAAGAGTACTTGATAGAGTCAATCATGGAAGTCTACCTTCGGCATCAAAATCTACTAAAACAAATAAAACAGAAAAATAAACTAAACCTAATGTACTTAAAGCAATAAACAAAACCTAAGCTATCCTTTTAGAAAGAGAATCTCCATCAGACTAGGAGATCAATCATCATTCTAACATCCAAAAGGACAAAGTTGAGCAGGATCATCAAGTGGTGTAACAGATTTTTCAATAGAACTATCCACCATCCCACTTTGGAAAGTACAATGGTGACATTAATCATTCTAATCCATTGAAAATCCTGCTGAAAATTTTCAACGGGTTTCTCAATAATATTGTCACATGTACAAAGAAAGGAGAATTGCATTAGTTGGAAATTATTGAATATGGATCTCCTTTCCATCTTGTCTGGGCAAAAATTTGTCAAATATGGGTCATCCTAGAAGTGATGTTCTTCGGTTTGAATAAACCAAAGAGATGTAGAGACTTCAGTCGCTTCATCCTCACATATTGGGATGGTCTCCACATAATCTAATTTCACCGGTGCTTCCACAATTGATATTTCAATTTGGCACTCTGTGGAAGGAGGCTTTTTAAGCACTTGAGGGGTCTCCTTCAAGGCGTGCACTATGTCTTGAATCATGGGATCATCCTAATCTTGAAAGTAAGTCAAATACTCCTCTAGAGTGTAGGAAACCGCAGGGGAGGAAGTTTTCAGATTTAAACTTTCCACGTCTTCCTCCTTCTCAAACTTTTGTGTAGATTGGAGTGGGTCCTCAACCTCTACACTTTCAGATTTTGGCCTCTTCGTAGGCAATTCAAGCACCAATTCTTCCAACTCATGCATAACAAATGTGTTTAAATAAAAAATTGGTGTCTTGTCAAGTAAACTTTCAGAAATTGGCACTTCTAAGGCCTCATTAATAATCAAATAGGTTTCATCCTTGGAGTGTGTCACACATGTCTCCAAAATTTCAAGTAGGTATGGTTGGAGAAACTCCCCATATTCTATAGATTCTATCATGTTTATCTCATGAGGGTCATCATCATCATCCCAATCCTCAAAAGGATAAAAGCAAACAACATCTAGAGGATCCAAATTCTGATTTAAGGCAAACTCTTCTTCCACGATGGATTCAATCATGTCATCCTCATCGACATCCTCATCATCCATATGCCTTTTACCAAAATGGAACACATTCACCTCCAATGTCATGTTCTCAAAGGACAATTGTATTACCCCATTCCGGCAATTTATAATTGCGTTGATGTAGCGAAGAACAGACGGCCTAGAATCACTGATATTTACGTGCTAGGATCCATAACCAGTTGCGTGTCCAAGATGATAAAATCCACCAGATAGTAGAATTTGTTGACTTGGACCAATACATCATCAACTATCCCTCTCGATACACGGATGGATCTATCAGCGAGTTGTAACGTGGTCTTGGTGGGTTTTAATTCCCCAAGGCTCAATTGCTCATATACCGAGTACGGGATCAAGTTTACGCTTGCCTCCAAGTCCAATAATGCATGCTCAATCCGGTAGTCACCAATGATACATGAAATTGTGGGACTACCAGGATCCTTGAATTTTGGGGGCTCTTTTGGGTGAGGATGGCACTCACTTGCTCATTCAAAAAAGCCTTTTGTTGAACGTTGTATTTGCGTTTGGTTGTGCATAGGTCCTTTAGGAACTTGGCATAAGAGGGGATTTGTTTGATTGCATCAAGCAATGGAATGTTGATCTTGACTTGTCTGAAAATCTCTAAAATATCATGAGAGTTTGGGAGAGATTTGGGAGCAACCAATTTCGAAGGGAATGGTGCCACAGGCTTGTAAACGTGTGCTGTTTCTTGTGGGGTTGAGTTTGATCCGTCCTCATCCTCAGAATTTACTGGATCATTAGGCTTGTCGGCCTTCACCGGGATAATTTTGTCAATTTTTTTACCACTTCTAAGAGTGGTGACGGATTTGGCTTGCTCCATATGTTGGTTGGAGGGATTAGGAATGCTTACTTCATGTACTTACTTTGGATTGGGATGAGGTTGGCCCGGAAAAGTCCCTTACCTAGCATTCAAGCGTCCCTTTATCTCATCAACCGAGACTTTAAGCTCTTGGAATATTTGCTGATTTGATTGATTGATTTTCGTTTGCCCTTGCATAAACGTCTTTAAAGTATCCTCCATTGAGAATTGAGGTGGGGTCATATTTTGCATGGGTGGCCCTTCTTGAGAGTTGGTAGGATTACCCGTGGGAGCATTCTTCCAACTGAAATTTGGGTGGTTCTTCCAAGTATAGTTGTACGTATTACCCACCAGTCCATTAAAAGGCCATTGATAACCATATGTGGCATTTGCATGTTCTTGTAATATCTCTTGAAACGCAAGAATTGTAGGGCAATCTTACGTAGCATGTATATTAGTGAAACAAATCCCACACGTCTTCTTAATAGCTTCATTGGACTTTGAAACTCCACTCTTACTAAGTTCCATGGCCTCGATCTTCCTTGTGAGGTTGGCTACCCTTGCATTCACATCATCTTCCTCATTAAGGATATAAATATCTCATTTCTTTTTTTCTTGAGGAGGCTTGAGGTTATTAGATTTGTCTGAGGTATCCCATGATTGGGCATTTTTGGCCAATATATCCAAGTAACTCCAAGCTTCATCTAGATTTTTGCTCATAAACTCACCGTTGCACATCATCTCTACGAATTGGCGCATATTGGAACTTAATTCATCATTGAAGAAGTTTATGATTCGCCAGCTTTCGTAGCCGTGATGTGGGCAAGCCAGTAGGAGGTCCTTAAACCTTTCCCAACATTGGAAGAATGATTCATTCTCTTTAACAAAAAATTCATTATGTCTCTTCGAAGGGTATTCGTTTTATGAGCCGGGAAGAACTTTTTCAAGAATTCTCGGGTCATCTCATTCCATGACCCTATTGAGTGTGGTCTAAGAGAGTGGAGCCAACTCTTGGCTCTTTCTTTCAATAAAAAGGGAAAAAGTTTAAGTTTGATGGCATATTTTGAGACATTCAAATATTGTAAAGTAGTCACCACTTCTTCAAATTCCTTTAAGTGTAAGTATGGGCTCTCGGAAGCCCATGGAACCTTGGTATGAGTTGAATTACACCCGGCTTTATATCGATGTTTTACCCGGTTGGTGGTAGGACCACGCACGAGGGTGTAATTGCACGGGCCGGTTGTAGTTAGTCCCGTAAAGATCTCATTAGAGGAACATTGTGTACCTCATTCTCTCCTACTCCCTCTTGATTCGCGTTTGTCGTTGAAGTAGGGGGGAGGATTCCCTAATGGAATTTAATCCATACTTCCCAAATTTTCACGATGTTCTACAGATTTTCGGACTCGTCTATGAATAGAGAGTGATCCAACTAAACTACCTTCGGATTGGAGACGATTGTTGTGATCACGTTACCAACGGGACATAAACCACATAATCCAAAATCTAAACTAAACCTAAATCCTAAAAATTGAAGAAAAAAAAAACTGAAAACTAAAAGAGTTCAAGTTGGAAGGATAGTACCCGATTTGCTTGAACTAGAAGAACTTCCTACAAAACAAAACAAACTTTATTAGTTCTATAATTCAAAAAAAACTAATCCTAAGAAAATAATAAAACCTAACTACTTCTACTCTATAGCCACTAAAATAATTTAGAACTGTTTAACTTCCCCGGCAGCGGCACCAAAAACTTGTTCGCTCGCCTCAAGTGCAAGGCTACGATGTAATAATAATTCTTGGTAAGACCGAGGTCGATCCACAGGGAATTAGGTAACCCAATTCAAATTGTTCTAGCAACGTCTAATTCAATGAATTAAGGATTTCAAGTTTATAAACTAACTTAAAACAGTAATTGTAAAAATCTGTAATTAAAGGGAACTAAGGCTTTTGAGGATCCACTTGTGATAGCCCTCATGTGAATTCATTCATCCAAGCATAACACAACTAGAATTGAAGCTCTATCTCTCTTCTAGTTGGAAGATATGGCATTTAAACAAAAACAATCCCTACTCAAGTTGAAGAATAAGGTTCTAGTTCTAATGAAGCCTATAGAAGTCGAATACGTAGCCTTCAAAGTAATGACCATGCCAATGAACTATGATACACTCTAGGATTACTACAATTCAAATCTAACCAATCAAAACATGCTAATTTCAGAGAATTACAAGGAACTCATGTCCGAAGCACATGAACTCTCATAAAACATCCAAAAATATCACTTTTATTCAAACTAGAACTTAAAAATCAAAACTTTAAGCAAAGTACTTAAATTAGAATGAATCCAACATGAATCCAACATGATAACTACTTAAATTAGAATGAATCCAACATGATAACTAAGAGGTTCTAACCGAGCATTATCATGCTTTAACTAAAATTCAAAGAAAAACTAAATAAAAACATGAAAAACTAGAAAAACCCTAGTTTGAGGAGTTGCGGTCACTCCACGATGATCTCCCTTGCTCCCCACGAACTTAGAACTCTTCTAGGATACCTTAGCAAGGATGCCAAGGTGTCCTTTTATAGGAAAAACCACGAACTGCCGCGAATTACGTAAAAACTTCGCACTTAGTCTGTCATCAGACGCTGGGCGGGCCCCGGTAGTGGTCGGGCACCCGACCGTGCTTGAATTTGGTCAGTGCGTCTTTAGTGAAATCACTTTTAAATATCGGGCGCCCGGCCAGATGTTGGTTAGGCGCCCGGTTAGGTCCAGAATTGTCCAGCAATTTCAACATATTTTCTCCTAATTTCAGGCTCCCGGTCAGAATATGGGCGGGCGCCCGGTGGCCTTCGAATGTGAATGCTGAATTTCTCTTTTCTTCTAGCCGATCCAGGTCTTTCTGACGTGATTCTTCGGAGCTTTTTTTCAGTGTCTTCAATTTGGTTCCAAATGACCCTTTTAGCAACAAATTCATGACTTCTCTACTACATTCCTACATACACAAAACAAGCATTAGATGGGTCTTTTAAGTATACAAACCATGCAGTAATGTGATATAATGGCCTACAAAATGTATAAAATGGAAGCTCAACAGATATACTGAGGACAAAGGCCTTACCGCTTTGATCACAGGTATAAGGAGCGAAAGATTTCGCTTCGCCCTAGATAAAAATCCTCCGAAAATAATGGTTGAATTCTAAGCTAAGGCCCAAAAATACATCAATGTTGAAGAAGTGGCCCTCGCTCGACATAACAGTCAAGGGAAGAAACGTAAGTTCGAAGAAGCATCTCCCTCCGATACAAAACATCACCGTGATCAACGTGATCATTCTCCCTGAAAGCCGTTCACAGGGAGGTATCACAATTATACCCCCCTCGACCGATCTCCAGAGAAGGTACTGATGGAAATCAGGAACAAATCTTATGTCAAGTGGCCTCCAAGGATCAAATATGATTAAAAAAAAAAGCGATAAAAGGAAGTTCTGCTACTTCTATAAGGATCATGGGCATAACACTCAAGACTGTATACTCTAAAAGATCAGATAGAGTCGCTAATTCGCAGGCGACATCTTCATGATTATGTTGCACAACGAAATCAATCCCCCAAAAATTCAACACATCAACGCATCAAGATAGTCAACCTTGGAGGGAAAGGCGCTGCAACACCAACAATCGCAAGAAGATGCAGAGCCTACTGGCGAAATTCAAACTATTGTGGGCTGTCCTGCCTGCAGGGGTGATTCCCAAGCTACAATAAAAACTTACGCTCGCAAAGTGTATCAGAAACCTCAACACGTTTATTAGATGGAGAAATCATCCAACTCATCAGCTTCGAGCGATCAGTCAATCTCCTTCTCCAAAAAGAACGCCGAGGAGATTCACTTTCCTCATGAAGATTCCATCGTGGTAACGTTAAAGGTAGCTAACTATCTAAGCCATCGTATCATGTTGGATATAGGTAGCTCCGCGGATGTGCTCTATTTCGAAACCTATGACAAGATGGCATTCGCTAAAAATCTGCTCAAGCCAATCTTCATGCCTCTCATCAGCTTTGGAGGCGAGGTAGTAATACTAGAAGGAAGTATCGACCTCCCCATCATGTTTGGTGAATCCCCTGCCAAAGTTACCATCTTTATCAATTTCCTTGTGGTAAAGCGAAAGTCTGCATATAATGCCATCTTAGAATGACCATCGCTCACTAAGCTAGGGGTAGCATTACATCCCCTCTACTTGTGTGTGAAATTCCCCACTCCGAATGGCGTCGGAGTAATCCGAGGAAACCAGAAAGAAGCTCGAGCTTGTTATGAAATAATGGTTGAAGATCGAAAGAACGTCCAAGTCGCTTCCATTATAGTAATCATAGGGTGTTTGGTAGGCTCTTCAATCACAGCATCTTTGGACCCAAAAGAAGATACACATCAAGCTGGAGCCCCGGTAGAAGAAACTGTCGAAGTCCAGTTATCCAAAACAGATCCAGCTAAAAAAGCCCATGTTGGGTCATCTCTGGACCATACCTCCCACGCTCGCCTAACTATTTTTTTGGTCAAGTATCAAGACATCTTCGCCTGGTCTTATAAAGATATGCAAGGTATCGACCCGGAAGTTTTTGTTCATCGACTGAAGGTGGATCTGAAATTTAAGCCCGTCCATCAGCATCGACACGCATTTACAGTTGAAAGGCAAATGGTTATAAAAATAGAAGTTGATAAGTTGTTGGCCGCTGATTTTATCGAGGAGGTCGATTATCCTGAATGGGTTGCGAACGTTGTCCTCTTTCATAAGGCAAACAGAAAATAGAGAATGTGTGTTGACTATTCTGATCTAAACAAAACATGTCCAAAAGATAGTTTCCTGACTCCCCGTATGGACCAATTAGTTGATTCAACAGCCGGACACGCTCTACTCAGTTTCATAGATGCTTATTTTGGTTACAACCAGATCATGATGCATCTACCTGATCGTGGGAATACCGCCATTATTACTGACCAAGGCTTATACTGCTACAAGGTAATGCCATTCGGTCTTAAGAACGCCGGGGCCACTTATCAACAACTAGTCAACAAAATGTTTACTGCACAACTTGACAGGATTATGGAGATATACGTCGATGATATTCTCGTGAAAAGTGTGGTCACAGACGATCATCTTGCAAATCTCCAAGAAGCTTTTAACCTCATGCGAAAGTAGCAGATGAAACTGAACCCTGAGAAATGTGCTTTTGGGATTTTGCTGGAAAATTTCTTGGGTTTATGGTTAGGCAATGAGGCATAGAGGCAAACCTGAGAAGATTAAAGCCTTGATAGAAATGAAATCTCCTTCTGCAGTCAAAGAAGTCCAACGCTTGGCCGGAGGAATTGCATCTTTGAATAGGTTTATCTCGCAGGCATCCGATAAGTGTCTCCCCTTTTTTGAATTACTCCGTGCGACCACTAAATCTGACTGGGAATGGACCTAACAAAGAGAAGAAATGTTCTAGCAATTGAAGCAATACATGGGTACATCACCTATCTTATCAAAACTCGCTCCACACGAGCAGCTTTTTCTTTATTTAGCTGTATCTTCCTCGGCCGTAAGCGCCGTGTTAATAAGGGAAGACTCTGGGGTGCAAAGGCCCATTTATTATGTTAGTCGTGCAATGGTGGATGCTAAAACAAGATATCCCGATATCGAAAAACTAGCTCTGGCATTAGTAGTTGCAGCACGAAAACTACGGCCATACTTTCAGGCACATTCTATTGTGGTTCCTACAAATCAACCATTAAGATAAGTTCTTAAAAAACCTAAAGTATCTGGACGCTTAACTAAATGGACGATCGAACTTGGTGAACATGATATTACCTTCTGTTCACGAACTGCTGTAAAGGGATATGCAATTGCAAATTTCATTGCCGAGTTCATGTATTCGGCCCCCAGTCATATCAACACTGCAATTCCTCCAAGTATTTCTCCTAAAACTGAATTTCCTACAAGCAAGTAGCCATCTTGGTCGCTTTATGTAGATGAGTCTTCTTGTTCATTCGGAAGTGGGGTTGGATTGATCTTCATCGCACATGATGAATCATAGTTCAAAATATGCTCTACACTTCAACTTTCGTGCTTCAAATAATGAAGCAGAATATGGAGCTTTGATCGTTAGTCTTCAAGTGGCTAATATTCTCGCAATAAAGAACTTGATCATTCATAGCGACTCACTGCTCGTCGTTAATCAGGTAATTAATGAATTCGAAGCAAAAGAGGAAAGAATGGCTTTATACAAATCCAAAGTATTAATATTGCTCGCCAAATTCGACAAATATGAAATAATTCATATTCCTCAAGAAGAAAATAAGTTGGCCGACTACTTGGCAAAATTAGCATCAGCATCAGAGTCCGATCTAACTCGGGCTGTACCGATTGAGCATCTCCTTGTGCCAAGTATCGACCAAGTAATTGCCAAGCAAGTTTTTACACCACAGCTATCTCTGTGTTGGACGGATCCCGTTGTCCATTATCTTCAGAGTGAAATACTCCCTGATGACAAGAAGTTGGCCAGACAAATACGCTATCGTGCTGCTAGGTACATTCTGCAAGATGGTATATTATTAAGGAGAAGCTACACTTTACCATATCTAAGGTGTCTTCATCTAGAAGAAGCTAAACGTGTTCTAGATGAAATACACCAGGGGGCATGTGGTAACCACCCCAAAGGGCGATCATTGGCTTACAAAGCTATGAGGCAGGGTTACTATTGGCCTACTATGAAAGCAAACGCCATTGAATTTTTAAAAAAAATGTGATAAATGTCAGCGTTATTCCCCAATATCTCATTTACCATCTGAACAAATGACACCTACGAATGTCCCCTGGCCTTTCACTCAATGGAGAGTTGATATAATTGGGCCGCTACCCACCGGAAAAGGATAAAACAGATTTGCAATTATTTCACCAAGTGGGTCAAAGCAGAACCTCTGACCACCATCACTGAAAAACAAACCACTAAATTCATATGGAGGAGCATCATATGCCGTTATGGACTTCCCTACACCATAATTTCTGACAACGGAAGGCAGTTCGATAATGCTGCATTCTTGAAATTTTTTGAAAAATGGAAGATACGTATTCTACGAACTTCCCCATATCATCCTCAAGCTAACGGTCAAGTAGAGGCGGTTAATAAAATAATTATACATCATTTGAAGACCAAGCTCGATGAATGTAAAGGTGTATGGCCAGAACATTTACCTGTAGTCTTATGGGCTTACAGAACGACACATCGCACATCGACGGGAGAAACCCCTTTCTCTCTAGCATTCGACATTAAAGCAGTTATCTCATTCGAAGTAGAAATACCCACTTATCGAGTGGAACATTACCAGCAAGCGGACAACGAAGAAAGTTTAAAACTTCACCTTGATCTCCTGGAAGAAAGAAAGGACACATCCCGATTGCGAGCAGCGGCTTACTAGCAGCGTATAGCTCGATACTACAATTCAAAAATCAAGCATAGAACTTTTCGGTCGGTGATCTGGTGCTCAGATAGAATATTGGAACGACTACTCGATCGTTGGACCCTAATTGGAAAGGCCCGTATCAAGTTATCAAAATTGTTCGACTAGGTACTTATTATCTAGATGACATGCGAGCAAGAACCCTATGTTGCCCTTAGTACGGGGAGCGCCTACTCCGATATTTTTCGTAAAGCATTCATGTGTTGGGCACATGAATCATATTTAAATAAAAGATGATTGTTTCATTCTATTTTATCGACTACGAATCTACGCAACTTGGTTGCGATTCCTATTTCCTAGGACCCGAATAGCCCTGGAGAGAATACTTAACATTCTCTCGACCAAGACTTCTGCTTATCGCAGGGCCAAAGACTCAGTTGATAGATCAGTCTATCTCCATGTGGACACACAGCCACCAAGGCCTCCCTGACTGGGCCCAAATCATTTCCATGAGCTGAGTAATCATACATTCAAACACAATTCATTTCCATGAATTAAAACAATAGAAAGTGAAGCCAAAGCGGTTTTTCATTAAAAGTTCAAATGGTTACAAAAATAACAAGGAAGTAATCAAGACTGATCTTCCGCTAATCGCTCTTACGGGTCGTCTGAAGGAGTTGTACGGCTTTGGAACTCAAGGTCAGCCTCAAGGACCCCCACAGCTTTAGTAGCTTCCGTGACTTCATTGGCAACAGGCTCTCTTCGTCTGCGACTATAATCGCAACTCTCTTGTATTCCTCCAAGTTGAAAGTTGGTGAAATCTATTGCATCACTTTTACAGCAAAGTCACGACCAGCACTAGGGCCTTCTTCAGCAATCATCCCGATCAAAGCATCCCGCTCTTCCTCCCAGTGGACTGCATCGAAGGTCAGCTTCAAAAGAACAGTTCTCTCTTTATCTAGATCCTTGCTAACTACTTTAAGCTGCGACTTGGATTCTGGGAGTTGCGCCATTAGATCAGCATTCTTCTCCTCTAAAGAGATCTTATCTTGGCGAAAGATCTCTCTTTCTTTCTCAACCTTCTCTTTCATTTCGGCAAGGCGAGCAAGCTTTAAGTCTAGCACCTGATACTTCTCATTCAATATTTGAATTTTATTAATGAGGATACTCTTCTCCTCATTTATCTTGGCAATCAAGGCTTCACGAGCCTTCAAGACTTGATCCCTTCCTTGGATCGCACTCTCCATAGCCTTCTTATTTTCTTCTGCCTCATCTATTATTCGACAAGCAGCTATGATGTCGCGTCTCGTCCTGATGATAAGGTCGAAGCCCTGCTCAAAAAGATCAAAGAGTAAGGGTATGAAAGCCTCCTTAATAAACATCAAAAAATGAAAAGATTTCTTCTTTATACCTGGACCATTTTCATCCCAGCATCCAGATAAATATCTTCTGGACTAGGCTCAGGGAGATCCCCGAGAGATGCTGGAGTGACATTGTCGAAAAGGAACTTGCAAATGGGATGCAAGTGACCCAGAATGATGAAAGTTTCAACTCCCAAAGGTTGAGCCATCACCATTCCTCCTCCAGTATTGCTTAGATGAGCAGATTCTCGAATAGGAGCCAACTCCTAAGCAGGAGCCAGTCCACTAGCAGCAACAAGGTCGCGATTCCCTTCATTCAATGGATGGCTTGGTCCTAGCTCATCCTCCCTTGGAGAATTGTTAATAATATCGATGACCGGTTGCTTTGGAGGAACAACTGGAGTAAGGATTGTAGCTGTAGTGGCTTCAGCTGGGGCCGTAGGAGGGTCCTGTTGTTGCGAGCTTCGAGCAAGTTCATTCACTTACCCGGATGGTTGAGAGGGGCCAGTCGCAGTTTTCTTCTATCCCTTCAAAGTGGTACCCCTCAAGCGAGGGAGAACTCCTCTATCTCTTTTTTCACCTGTCTCCATAGCCTCTTTCCGAGAGATAAGTCCAAATGTAGCGAGCCGCGAGAGAAAGAAGGTGAACTTAATGTCTCTGTTGTTCGTTGACAGCTTGAAAACTTTAACGATCTTTTCGTTAATCCCACCTCTCAACCTAGGTTTCCTCCCAGCTGGAATGCTTGTAACATGAGTAACTAAAAAAGTTAAGGAGAGCAAGATTGCACCAATGCTCGAACAGGAGTGGAAATTTACCCACCTTCACAAAAGAAGCAACTAACATGATGACCTCTAGGATTAGAACCCACATCAGACTCCCAATTCCTGGAGACATAAAATCATTCCTCCTCCATCCGGGATAGTTTGAGGTAGGGTTCCTTAGAATGTAATTCTCCTGATGCCAATAACATAAATAGTACCAACCCTCACTGGAAGGAGCCTTCTTAAGTTGAAACATCTTCAAAAACTCATCAACGATTAATTCATCATTTCCATCTTGTTTTCATAGGATGAAGGCACTCAATACAATTCTTCAACCGTTTACTATAAGCTGTCTCGGTGCGATTTTATAGATACGAAGTACATCTTGGATAAAAGGATGAAGGGGGAGATGTACACCAAGCTCGAAAAAATATCTATACAACGCTACATAACCCGTTGGCAGAGAATCTGTGGTTTCTCCCTCCCCAAATAATTGAAGTACAACGAAATTAAAAATTCTATATCTTTCTTGCAAATCTCTCAAATTCTTCTCCGTCATTACAGAAGGATACTCAAACGCTGAGTACCTCCCAGCAGGTACTCGTGCGTTGTTAGAGGAGGAAGAATCCAGGGTTGCATCCCCCAACGGGACAACACCACTGTCGGATCTCTGTGCCATTGAAAGAAAGTAATGGAGACGAAGGAAAGAAGAAGAAAAACTACCTCAAAAGAAAGGTCTCGCCAAAGGAAGAAAAAAGGAAGAAAGGAGTTTAAATTTCACCAAAAAACTTCGAAGTAAAGAAACCCTTCACGAGCATTCGAATATATATATATATATATATATATATATATATATATATATATATATATATATATATATATATATATATATATATATATATATATATATATATATATGCAATCATTCTTCTGGATATTTGAATGACATGCGGTGACTCTTCGTTTGGCACAACAGTCGAACGGGCACACACATTAACTCCTAAAAACACATGACGAGCGCCTTCGTTTCCTTCAGTCAAAAAGATGGCGCTCATTAATGAGAAAGTTCAATCATGTAGGGATACTCCCCTTCGAAAGACGCGTCAGGCGATTATATAAGTAGTCAAGTCCTTCGCTTAGTTGCTCAAAACAAAGGACTTGGGGGGCATTTGTTATAGAATAAAGTTGGTCGAAGGTATTTGCGACCAGCAGCTCTCGAGCAGCTTCACATGGTTCATGTACGACGTACGATCGCCTCCTGGGTATTAGAAACTGCGAGTGGAAAACATAATATATCGTCTAGCGAGCCGAGTTGGGTGCATCTCATAATTTAAAGAAGTCTGCTCACAAGCCAATTGCCATTCGTATCCGAGTAACCCTAGTCACCAGTTGTTTCGTGGGAACCCAGGTCGAGGTCTCGGCAACCCATATAGTTCATGAGTTGGCCCAGATTACAGGCCTATTTGGGTTTGTTTCTACTCATAACTTTGAATTAAATGGGACCTCCATCAAAGAATGTAATCGACTAGGTGTCTAATCTGATAAGATAGCTGTCGAGCTTCCAATTTATACATATCCTAGCCCATTACATTGCATCTTATGCATGATTTGCATGTTAAAAGACTTATGTAATGCATGTTTTGTGGATGTAAGAATGAGAGAGGGATTACACTCAATTGATGTTCAAAAGAGCACGTTTAGAAGATCCTTGATGATAACCCAAGGTGGGCTAAAGAAGGAAGAGGGAAAGAAGAAAAGAAAAGAGAAAAAGAAAGGAGAAAAAGAAGCTGCCTACCCTGTGAAGCCGCTGGACTCAAGCCCACATAGGTCCAACCAGTCAAGACCGGTCAGCCATGTGGAGGACCTCCCTTCTCTACTCTTTGGACTGTTCACAAAAGGGTCCGACCGGTCAAGACCAGTCGGCCATGTGGAGGACCTCCCTTCTCTACTCTTTGGACTGTTCACAGAAGGGTCCGACCTGTCAAGACCAGTCAGCCACTTGTAAATTTGAAAACCTAGCAGCTTCTTCAGCAAGTTCCAAATTTCCATGCATTGTACGTAAGTGTTGCACAATTCTGGAAGATTCTGAGTCGATACGACTCCTCTACTATAAAAGGTCACCTAGGTTACGTTCCTAAGGCATCATAGAAGGCTAAGGACTTGGTGGGAGGTGAAGAGGATCGTCGTGGAGCGTCTACAACTCTCATGAATCTGGTTTTTCATATTTTTCATTAGTTTATCATTGTTTTTAGTTTAAGCATGATAATGCTTGGCTAGAACCTCTTAGCTAAGGTGAAGAGGTGAAGCTTGTGGGTAGTTATCATGTTGAATTCATTTGATTCAAGTACTTCATTTTAAGTTTGGATTTTAAGTTTTAGTTTGAATAAAAATTGGTATTTTTGGATGTTTTATGAGAGTTCATGTGCTTCGGACATGGGTTCCTTGCAATTCTCTGAGATTATCATGTTTGGATTGATTAGGTTCGAATTGTAGTAATCCTTGAGCATACCATAGTCCATTGGCATGGTTGTTACTTGGAAGGCTACATATTCAGATTCTATGTGCTTCATTAGAACTAAAATCTTATTTTCATATTTAAGTGGAGATTGTTTGTGTTTGAATGTTAAATCTTCCACCTAGAAGAGAGATAGAACTTCAAGTTTAGTTGTGTTATGCTTGGATGAATGAATTTACATGGGACTACTACAAGTGGATACTCGAGGCCTTAGTTCCATTAAATTATAGATTTTTACAATTTACTGTTTTAAGTTAGTTTATGAACTTGAACTTCTAAATTAATTAAATTTGAAGTTGCTGGAATAGTTTGAATTGGTTTACCCTAATTCCCTGTAGATCGACCTCAGTCTTGCTGAGATTATTGCTACATCTCAAGCCTTGCACTTGAGGCGAGCGAACAATAGCACCTTATCCCTTGAAATCAGGAAGATCTCAACAACCTATGTGATGAACTAGTCCATCTGAACCTAAATAAATAGATGGCCCAATGGATGAGAAAGGTACACAACATCTTAACTTACATTTCACACTTCATCTAACTTTCAAGCTCATCTCTAACTTAAGCATCGGAGGGCTAACGGCCGGACGTCGGCCGCCTTTACTATCTCTCCATTTGGTTTTTAGGTGATGAGAAGGGATTCGTCTTTTGGAGGATCTACCTCTGAACGAAGGAAAGCTGTTACCAAATTCTGACGTTAACAGATTGATCTGTTGTAGAATAAAGTTAGTTGAAGGTATTTTCGACCAGTAACTCTTGAGCAGCTTCACATGGTTCATGTACGACGTGCGAGCGCCTCCTGGGTATTATAAACTGTGAGTAGAAAACATAATATATCGTCTAGCGAGCCGAGTTGGGCACATCTCATAATTTAAAGAAGTCTGCTCACAAGCCAATTACCATTCGTATCCGAGTAGCCCTGGTCGCCAGTTATTTGGTGGGGACCCAAGTCGTAGCCTCAGCAGCCCATATAGCTCATGAGTTGGCCCAAATTACAAGCCTGTTTGGGTTTGTTTCTACTCATAGTTCTGAATTAAATGGGACCTCCATCAAAGAACGTAATCAGCTAGGTGTCTAATTGATAAGATAGCACATTATCCCTTGAAATCAGGAAGAATCTCAACAGCCTACGTGACGAACTAGTCCATCTGGACCTAAATAAATAGACGGCCCGATAGATGAGAAAGGTACACAACATCTTAACTTACATTTCACACTTATCTTACTTTCAAGCCCATCTCTAACATAAGCATCGGAGGGCTAACAACCAGATGCCAACTGCCTTTGGTATCTCTCTATTTGGTTTACAGGTGATGAGAAGGGATTTATCTTCGGGAGGATCTACATCTGAAGGAAGGAAAGTTGTTACCATATTCTGACGTTAACAGATTGGCATCGTCTGTGGGAACGACTTTCAATTTGTTCTGGCTGTAAATCTTTACCTTCCATCATGCCTCTGAAGAAGACAAATCATCCTTCCACCTCAAGGTAGACATGGCCTCCGGTGGAAGTCTCTTAACCAAATCTCAATCCTCCTCAACCTCCGTCAGGAATTCCCCCATTGCAGCCCAATCCGTCGGATCCTGTGCTTCAAAATCCATTACAGGATTTATACAGCTGTTTAGATGGTGCTATGTGTTATTTAGGAGATACTCTCCCTACTCTCCACGCTGGATTTTGAACTCTTTCAAACAGATTTGATAAACATTTTCCCCAGCAACAACAAGTTCCAGGAGGACCACCGTTACAACCTACACCTGCGAATTCTAGGCATTCTTCAGGCGAACCTTAAGCCTAGCATAATCCCTCTCCAAATCGTATCTCTCGCGACAATCAAGCCCCAATCCAATGGCCGCAATCTATCCATTCCAGCGTCTCTAGGAAATGCCAACCGAAAGAACCTGACGTCGAAACATCTAGTTCTACTCTACCATGGGAAGGAGACCTCAGAAGAATCGAGGATCATTTCGCTCATATTGAGCAACGATACCAATCCAACCTCCCGGCCATAACACTCACATCAATTCGTCGAGTAGAACCTCCCTTTACTCACGAAGTCATGGAAGCTCTTCTGCCTAAAAAGTATCGAACACTCAGCATCGCCTAGTATACTAGTATCAATGACCCTCTCAAGCATCTAGAGACATATAGGTCTCTCATGAAGTTAGAAGGATATAACTCGGAGATTATGTGCAGAGCTTTCTCCTTGACCTTGAATGACGCTGTACGTACTTGGTTTCGAGGTTTAAAACTTCGGTCAATAGAATCCGTCTCTCAATTGGCGGATCTCTTCCTATCCCAATTTATGGGAAGCATCCGCACGAAGAAACCAGCCTCTCATTTATCAGATTTGAAGCAGCGTCACAACGAGACGATCAAAGAATTCATGGTTCATTTCACAGCCGAAGCTGTTCAAACCGAAGGATATACTGAGGGCAAAGGCCTTACCGCTCTGATCGCAGGTATAAGGAGCGAAAGATTTCGCTTCGCCCTAGATAAAAATCTTCCGAAAACAAAGGCCGAATTCCAAGTTAAGGCCCAAAAATACATTAATGCCCAAGAAGTGGCCCTCGCTTGACATGATAGCCAAGGGAAGAAACGTAAGTTCGAGGAAGCATCTCCCTCCGATAAAAAATATCGTCGTGATCAACATGATCGTTCTCCCCGAAAGCCGTTCATAGGGAGGTATCACAATTATACCGCCCTCGACTGATCTCCGAAGAAGGTACTGATGGAAATCAAGAACAAATCTTACGTTAAGAGGCCTCCAAGGATCAAATCTGATCCGAAAAAAAAGAGATAAAAGGAAGTTCTGCTACTTTCATAAGGATGATGGGCATAACACTCAAGACTGTATATCTTTTAAAGATCAGATAGAGTCGCTAATTCGCAGGGGACATCTTCGTGATTATGTTGCGCAACGAAATCAATCCCCCAAAAATTCAGCACATCAACGCGTCGAGATAGTCAACCTTGGAGGGAAAGGTCACCACAACACCAACAATCGCAAGCAGATGTAGAGCCTTCTAGCGAAATTCGAACTATTGTGGGCGGTCTTGCTTGTGGGGGTGATTCCCAAGCTACAAGAAAAACTTACACTCGCAAAGCAAATCAGTAACCTCAACACATTTACTAGATGGAGATATCATCCAACTCATCAGCTTCGAGCAATCAGTCAATATCCTTCTCTGAAAAGGACACCGAGGGGATTCACTTCCCTCATGAAGATTCCATCGTGGTAACGTTAAAGGTAGCTAACTATTTAACCCATCGTATCATGTTGGATATAGGTAGCTCCGTGGATGTGCTCTATTTTGAAGCCTATGACAAGATGACGTTCGCTAAAATCTTCTCAAGCCAATCTACATGCCTCTCGTCAGCTTTGGAGGCGAGGTAGTCATACCAGAAGGAAGTATCGACCACCCTGTCACGTTCGGCGAATCCCTTGCCAACGTTATGATATTTATCAATTTCCTTGTGGTAAAGCGAAAGTCTGCATATAATGCCACCTTAGGACGACCATCGCTCACTCAACTAGGGGCAGCATTACATCCCCTCTACTTGTGTGTGAAATTCCCCACTCCGAATGGCATTGGAGTAATCTGAGGGAACCAGAAAGAAGCTCGAGTTTGTTATGAAATAGTAGTTGAAGATCGGAAGAACATCCAAGTCGCTCCCATTATGGCAATCGTAGGGGGTTCGGCAGGCTCTTCAATCACAGCATTGTTGGACCCCAGAGAAGATATACATTAAGTTGGAGTCCCAGGAGAAGAAATTGTCGAAGTCCAGTTATCAAAAGCAGATCTAGCTGAAAAAGTCCATGTTGGGTCATCTCTAGACCATACCTCCCGCGCTTGCCTAACTAGTTTTTTGATCGAGTATCAAGACGTCTTCACCTGGTCTCATAAAGATATGCAAGGTGTCAACTCGGAAGTTGTTGTTCATCGACTGAACATGGATCCGAAATTTAAGCCCGTCCACCAGCGTCGATGCGCATTTACTGCTGAAAGGCAAATGATTATAAAAACATAAGTTGACAAGTTGTTGGCCGTTGATTTCATCAAGGAGGTCGATTATCCTGAATGGGTCGTGAACATTGTCCTTGTTCCTAAGGCGAACGACAAGTGGAGAATGTATGTTGACTATTCCGATCTAAACAAAGCATGTCCAAAAGACAGCTTCCTGACTCCCCGTATCGACCAATTAGTTGATTTAACAGTCGGACACGCTCCACTCAGTTTCATGGATGCCTATTCTGGTTACAACCAGATCATGATGCATCCACCTGATCGTGGGAATACCACCTTTATTACCGACCGAGGGTTATACTGCAACAGGTTAATGTCGTTCGGTCTTAAGAACGTCGGGGCCACTATCAATGGCTAGTAAAAAAAAAGTTTGTTGCACATATTGGCAGGATTATGGAGGTATATGTCGATGATATGCTCGTGAAAAGTGTGGTCACAGACGATCATCTTGCAGATCTCTGAGAAGCTTTTAACCTCATGCAAAAGTATCAGATGAAACTGAATCCTGAGAAATGTGCTTTTGGGGTCTCTGCTGGAAAATTCCTTGGGTTTATGGTTGGGCAACGAGGCATTGAGGCAAACCATGAGAATATTAAAGCCTTGATAGAAATGCAATATCCTTCTACAATCAAAGAAGTCTAATGCTTGGCCGGACGAATTGCATCTTCGATAAGTGTCTCCCCTTTTTTAAATTACTCCATGTGACCACTAAATCCGACTAGGCATAGACCCAACAATGTGAAGAAGTGTTTAGCAACTAAAGCAATACATGGGTACGTCACCTATCCTATCAAAATTCGCTCCACACGAGCAACTTTTTCCTTATTTAGCTGTATCTTCCAAAGCCGTAAGCACTGCGTTAATAAGGGAAGACTCCAGGGTGCAAAGGCCCATTTATTATGTTAGTCGTGCAATGGTGGATGTTAAAAGAAGATATCCCAATATCGAAAAACTTGCTCTAGCATTAGTAGTCGCAGCACGAAAACTATGGCCTTACTTTTAGGCCCATTCTATTGTGGTTCTTACAAATCAACCATTACGACAAGTTCTTCAAAAACCTGAAGTATCTGGACGCATAACTAAATGGGCGATCGAACTTGGTGAATATGATATTACCTTCTGTTCACGAACTGCTATAAAGGGACAGGCAATTGCAAATTTCATTGTCAAGTTCACATATTTGGCCCTCAATCATATCGACACTTCAATTCCTTTAAGTATTTATCCCGAAACTGAATTTCGTACAAGTGAGCAACCATCCTGGTCTCTTTATGTATATGGGTCTTCTTGTTCTTCTGGAAGTGGGGCTGGATTGATCTTCATCGCACCTGATGAATCATAGTTCAAATATGTTGTACGCTTCGACTTTCATGCTTTAAATAATGAAGCAGAATATGAAGCTTTGATCATTGGTCTTCAAGTGGCTAATATTCTCGCAATAAAGAACTTGATCATTCATAGGGACTCGCTGCTCGTCGTTAATCAGGTAATTAATGAATTCGAAGCAAAAGAGGAAAGAATGGCTTTATATAAATCTAAAGTATTAATATTGCTCGCCAAATTCGACAAATATGAAATAATTCATATTCCTTGAGAAGAAAATAAGCAGGCCGACTACTTGGCAAAATTTGCATCAGCATCAGAGTCCGATCTAACTCGGGCTGTATCAATTGAGCATCTCCTTGCGCCAAGTATCGACCAAGTAATTGCCGAGCAGGTTTTTACACGCAGCTATCTCTGTGTTGGGTGGATTCCATTATCCATTATCTCTATAGCGGAATACTCCCAAATGACAAGAAGTTGGCTAGACAAATGCGCTATCGTGCTGCTAGGTACATTCTGCAAGATGGTATATTATTAAGGAGAAACTTCACTTTACCATATTTAAGTTGTCTTCATCTAGTAGAACCTAACATGTTCTAGATGAAATACACTAGGGGCATGTGGTAACCACCCCAAACGGCGATCATTGGCTTACAAAGCTATGAGGTAGGGTTACTATTGGCCTACTATGAAAGCAAACACCATCGAATTTTTGAAAAAATGTGATAAATGTCAGCGTTATTCCCCAATGTCTTATTTACCGTCTGAATAAATGACACCTATGGATTACCCTTGGCCTTTCGCTCAATGGGGAGTTGGTATAATTGGGCCGCTACCCATGAGAAAAGGACAAAACAAATTTGTGATTGTAGCTGTCAATTATTTCACCAAGTAGGTCGAAGCAGAACCTCTGGCCACCAACACCGAAAAGCAAACCACTAAATTCATATGGAGGAACATCATATGCCGTTATGGACTCTCCCACACAATAATTTCAGACAACGGAAGACAGTTTGATAATGTTGCATTCTCGGAATTTTGCGAAAAATGGAAGATACATAATTTACGAACTTCCCCATATCATCCTCAAGCTAACGGTCAAGTAGAGGTGGTCAATAAAATAATTAAACATCATTTTAAGACCAAGCTCGACGAATGTAAAGGTGTATGGCAAGAACGTTTACCTAAAGTCTTATGGGCTTACAGAACGACAACTCGCACATCGACGGGAGAAACCCCTTTCTCTCTAACATTCGGCACTAAAGCAGTTGTCCCAGTCGAAGTAGAAATACCCACTTATCGAGTGGAACATTACCAACCAGCGGACAACGAAGAAAGTTTAAAACTTCACCTTGATCTCCTAGAAGAAAGAAAGGACACATCCCGATTGCGAGCAGCGGCTTACTAGCAGCGTATAGCTCGATACCACAATTCAAAAATCAAGCATAGAACTTTTCGGTCGGTGATCTGGTGCTCAGATAGAATATTGGAACGACTACTCGATCGTTGGACCCCAATTGGAAAGTCCCGGATTGAGTTATCAAAATTGTTGGACTAGGTATTTATTATCTAGAAGACATGAGAGCAAGACCCCTATGTTGCCCTTGGCATGCGGAGTACTTACTCCAATATTTTTCGTAAAGCATTCATGCGTTGGGCACATGAATCATATTTGAATAAAAGATGATTGTTTCATTCTAGTCTATCGACTACAAATCTACGTAACTTGGTCGCGATTCCTATTTCCTAGGACCCGAATAGCCCTTGAGAGAATATTTAACATTCTCTCGACCAAGACTTCTGCTTATCGCAGGGCCAAAGACTCAGTTGATAGATCAATCTATCTCCATGTGGACACAACCACAAAGGCCTCCCTGACTGAGCCCAACTCATTTCCATGAGTTGAGTAATCATACAGTCAAACACAATTCTTTTTCATGAATTAAAACAATAGAAAGAGAAGCCAAAGCAGTTTTTCATTAAAAGTTCAAAAGGTTACAAAAATAACAAGGAAGTAATCAAGACTGATCTTCCGCCAATCACTCTTACGCGTCGTCAGGAGGAGGTGCACAGCTCTGGACCTCGAGGTCAGCCTCCAGGACCCCCACTGCTTTAGTTGCTTCCATGACTCCGTTGGCTGCAGCTTCTCTCTCTTCATCTGCAACTATAGCCGCGACTCTCTTGAATTCCTCCAAGTTGAAAGTTGGTGAAATCCGTTGCATCACTTTTACAGTAAAGTTGCGACCAGCGTCATATGTTTCATAACGCTCATCATCATATAGCTGCGAAGTCCAAAACCTCTGAATAGCACTGGGGCCTTCTTCAACAATCATCCAGATCAAAGAAACCCACACTTCCTCCGAGTGGACTGCGTCGAAGGTCAACTTCGAAAGAGCAGCTCTCTCTTTATCCAGATCCTCACTAATTACTTTAAGTTGTAACCGTCCTTATGATAAGGTCCAAGCCTTGCTAAAAAAGATCAGCGTTCTTCTGCTCCAAAGAGATCTTATCTTGGCGAAAGATCTCTCTTTCTTTCTCGACCTTCTCTTTCATTTTAGCAAGGTGAGCAAGCTTTAAGTCCAACGCCTGATACTTCTCATCCAAGATTTGAATTTTATTAATGAGGATTTTCTTCTCCTCATTCATCTTGGCAATCAAGGCATCACGAGCCTTCAAGACTTGATCCCTTCCTTGGATCGCACTCCCTATAGCCTTCTTATTTTCTTCTACCTCATCTATTATTCGACGAGCAGCTATGATGTCGCGTCTTGTCCTTATGATAAGGTCCAAGCCCTGCTCAAAAAGATCAAAGTGTAAGGGTATGAAAGCCTCCTTAATAAACATAAAAAATGAAAGATTTCTTCTTTATACCTGGACCATTCTCATCCCAGCATCCAGATAAATATCTTCTGGACTAGGCTCAGGGAAATCCCCGAGAGATGCTGGAGTGACATTGTCGAAAAGGAACTTGCAAATGGGATGCAAGTGACCCGGAATGGTGAAAGTCCCAACACCCAAAGGTTGAGTCACCACCATTCCTCCTCCAGTATTGCTCGGATGAGCAGATTCTCGAACAGGTGCCAACTTCTGAGCAGGAGCCAGTCCGCAAGCAGCGACAGGGTCGCGATTCCCTTCATTCAATGGATAGCTTGGTCCTGGCTCATCCTCCCTTGGAGAATTCTCAATAATATCGATGACTGGTTGCTCTGGAGGAACAACCGGAGTAGGGATTGCAGCTGCAGTGCCTTCACCTGGGCTCGCTGGAGGGTTGTGTTGTTGCGAGCTTCGAGCAGGTTCATTCACTTACTCGGATGGTTGAGAGGGGCCAATCACAGTTTTCTTCTGTCTCTTCAAAGTGGTACCCCTCAAGAGAGGGAGAACTCCTCTATCTCTTCTTTCACCTGTCATCATAGCCTCTTCCAGGGAGATAAGTCCAGATACAGCGAGCCGCGAGAGAGAGAGAGGGTGAACTTAATGTCTCTGTTGTTCGCTGACAGCTTGAAAACTTTAATGATCTTTTTGTTAATCCCACCTCTCAAGCTAGGTTTCCTCCCAATTGGAATGCCTGTAACATGAGTAACTAAAAAAGTTAAGGAGAGCAAGATTGCACCAATGCTCGAATAGGAGTGGAAATTTACCCACCTTCACAAAAGAAGCAACTTACGTTATGACCTCTAGGATTAGAACCCACATCAGACTCCCAATTCCTGGAGACATAAAATCATTGTCTCCTCTATCTAGGATAGTTTGAGGAAGGGTTCCCTAGAATGTAATTCTCCCGATGCCAATAACATAAATTGTACTAACCCTCTCTGGAAGGAGCCTTCTTAAGTTGGAACATCTTCGAAAACTCATCGGCGGTTAATTCCTCATTTCCAGCTTGTTTCCAGAGGACTAAGGCACTCAATACAACTCTACAACCATTTACTATAACCTGTCCTGGGCGATTTTATAGATATGAAGTACATCTCGGATAAAAGGATGAAGGAGGAGACGTACACTAAGCTCAAAAAAATATCTATACAACGCTACACAACCCGTTGGCGGAGAATCTATGGTTTCTCCCTCCTCGGGTAATCGAAGTACAACGAAATTAAGAATTCGATATCTTTCCCGTAAATCTCTCAAATTATCCTCCGTCATTACAGAAGGATACCTGGACGCAGAGAACTTCCTAGCAGTTACTCGTGCGTTGTTAGAGGAGGAAGAATCCGGGGTTGCATCCCCCAATGGGATAACACCACTGTCGGATCTCTGTGCCATTGAAAGAAAGTAATGGAGACGAAGGAAAGAAGAAAAAATACCTCAGAAGAGAGGTCTCGCCAAAGGAAGAAAAGAGGAAGGAACCCTTCACGAGCGTTTGAATTTATACCTCAGTACCTCAGAAGGAGTTTGAATTTCACGAAGTAAAGAAACCCTTCACGAGCGTTCGAATATATATATATATATATATATATATATATATATATATATATATATATATATATATATATATATATATATATATATATATATATATATATATATATATATATATATATATATATATATATATAATCATTCTTCTGGATATTTGAATGACACGCGGCAAGTCGTCGTTTGGCGTGACAGTAGAACGAGCACGCACATTAACTCCTGAAAACACGTGGCGAGCACCTCTTCATTTCCTTCGGCCGAAAAGTTGGCGCTCATTAATGCGCAAGTTTAATCATGTATGGCTACTCCCATTCGAAAGACGCGTCAAACGATTATATGGTAGTCAAGTCCTTCGCTTAGTTGCTCAAAACAAAGGACTTGGGGGGCATCTGTTGTAGAATAAAGTTGGTCGAAGGTATTTGCGACCAACAGCTCTCTAGGAGCTTCACATGGTTCATGTACGACGTGCGAGCGCCTCCTGGGTATTATAAACTGCAAGTAGAAAACATAATATATCGTTTAACGAACTGAATTGGGTGCATCTCATAATTTAAAGAAGTCTACTCACAAGCCAATCGCCGTTCGTATCCGAGTTGCCCTGGTCGCCATTTGTTTGGTGGGGACCCTAGTCGTAGTCTCAGTAGCCCATATAGCTCATGAGTTGGCCCAGATTACAAGCCTGTTTGGGTTTATTTCTACTCATAGTTTCAAATTAAATGGGACCTCCATCAAAGAACGTAATCAACTAGGTGTCTATTCTGATAAGATAGCACCTTGTCCCTTGAAATCAGGAAGATCTCAACAACCTACGTGACGAACTAGTTCATCTGGACCTAAATAAATAGATTACTCGATGGATGAGAAAGGTACACAACATCGTAACCTACGTTTCACACTTCATCTTACTTTCAAGCCCATGTCTAACCTAAGTATCGGAGGACTAACGACTAGCCGCCGGCCGCCTTTAGTATCTCTCCATTTGATTTTCAGGCGATGAGAAGGGATTCATCTTCGGGAGGATCTACCTCTGAAGGAAGGAAAGCTGTTACCAGATTCTGATGTTAATAGCTCCTGTTAATGTCAAATTTTGGTAACAGCTTTCCTTCCTTCAAATGTACGTTCCTCACGAAGATGAATCCTTTCTCTTCACCTGAAAATAAAAAAGAGAGACTAAGGGCAGCCGGCGATCGGCCATTAGCCCTCCAATGCTTAAGTTAGAGATGAGCTTAAAAGTAAGATGAAGTGTGAAACGTGGATTAAGATGTTGTGTACCTTTCTCATCCATTGACCATCTATTTATTTAGGTCTAGATAGACTAATCTGTCACGTAGGTTGTTGGAGATCTTTATGACTTCAAGGGATAAGGTGCTATCTTATCAGATTAGACACCGAACTGATTACGTTCTTTGATGAAGATCCCATTTAATCTAGAACTATGAGTAAGAGCAAACCCATACAGGCTTGTAATCTGGGCCAACTCATGAGCTATATGGGTTGTTGAGACTATAACCCGAGAGGCATCCCCACCAAACGACTGGCGACCAGGGCTGCTCGGATACGAGTGGCGATTGGCTTGTGGGAAGGCTCTCTTAAATTACGAGATGCGCCCAACTCAGCTCGCTTGGCGATATGTTATGTTTATCTGCTCGCATTTTATGGTATTCGGGAGGCATGTAAAGCTGCTCGAGAGCTGTTGGTCACGAATATCTTCAACAAATATTATTATTCTTGGTGTACGTCTCCCCCTTCAACCCGAGATGTACTTCGTATTTATAAAATCGCCCCGATGTACTTCGTATCCGAGATGTACTTCGTATTTATAAAATCTCCCTGGGACAGCTTATAGTGAACGGTTGGAGAGTTGTATTGAGTGCCTTCATCCGCTGAAAATAAGCCGGAAATGAGAAATTAACCGCTGATGAATTTTTGAAGATGTTCCAACTTAAGAAGGCTCCTTCCAGTGAGGGTTGGTACTATTTATGTTATTGGCATTGGGAGAATTTCACCTTAGGGAACCCTTCTTCAAATTATCCTGGATGGAGGAGACAGTGGTTTTATGTCTCCGAAAATTGGGAGTCTGATGTGGATTCTAATCTTAAAGGCCATAACGTCAGTTGCTTCTTTTATGAAGGTGAGTAAATTTTCACTTTTGTTCGAGCACTATTGCAATCTTGCTTTCCTTAACTTTTCAATTACTCGTGTTACAGGCATTCCAGTTGGGAGGAGGCTTAGCTTGAGAGATGGGATTAACGAAAAGATTGTTAAAGTTTTCAAGCTGTCAGCGAATCACAGAGACATCAAATTCACCCTCTCTCTCTCTCTCTCTCTCTCTCTCTCTCTCTCTCTCTCTCTCTCTCTCAGCTTGCTTAATCTGGACTTATCTCCCGAGAAGAGGCCATGGCGACGGGTGAAAAAAGAGATAAGAGGAGTTCTCCCCCACTTGAGGGGTACCACTTTGAAGAGATAGAGAAGATGGCTGCTGGCCCCTCTCATCCGTTCGAGCAAACAAATGAGCTTGCTTGCAACCACACAACCCTCCTGCGGTCCCAGCTGCAACAGCAATCCCTACTCCGGTTGTTCCTCCAGATTAACCGGTCATTGATATTATTGACAATTCTCCAAGGGATGATAGGTCAGGACCAAGTCCCCATCGAATGAAGGGGATTGCGAGTATGCCACTGCTCGCAAGTTGGCTCCTACTCGAGAGCCAAACACTGCTGGGGGAGGAATGGTAGTGGCTCAACCTTCCGGAGTTGGGACTTTCACCATTCCAAGCCACTTGCATCCTATTTGCAAGTTCCTTTTTTATAACGTCACTCCACAAACTTTTGGAGCTCTTCCTGAGCCTAGTCCAGAAAATCTTTCTCTGGACACTAGGATGAGAATGGTCCAGGTACGCAAGAGATCTCATTATTTCTCATGTTATCTTAAAGAGGAATTCGTACCTTTATGATATTCTCTTCAATTTTTTAGCAGGGCTTAGACCTCATTATAAGGACAAGGCGTGACATCATAGCTGCTCGTTGAATTATAGATGAGGCGGAAGAGAATAAAAAGACCATGGAGAATGCGATCCGAGGGAGGGATCAAGATTTGAAGGCTCATGAAGCCTTAATTGCCAAAATGATTGAGGAGAAGAAAATCCTCATCGGTAAGATCCAAGCCTTGACTGAGAGGTATCAAGCGTTGGATTTAAAGCTTACTCGCCTTGTTGAAATGAAGGAGAAGGTCGAGAAAGAAGGAGAGATCTTCCGTCAAGATAAGATTTCTTTAGAACAGCAGCTCGCAGAGTCCAAGTTGCAGCTCAAAGAAATCAATGAGAACTTAGAGAAAGAAAAAGTTGCTCTTACAAAGCTAACCTTCGACTCAGTCCACTGGGAGGAGGAGCGGGTGGCTCTGATTGGGATGATCGCTAAAGAAGGTCCCCTTGCCATTCAAAGGTTTTGAACCTCGCAGTAATACAACGATGAGCGTTATGAATCATTTGACGCTGGTCGCAACTTATAATAAAAGTGGTGCAAAGGATTTCTCCAACTTTTGATTTGGAGGAATTTAAGAAAGTCGCAGCTATAGCTGCCGATGAGGAGAGAGAATCCGCTGCTATGAGGTTACAGAAGCTACTAAAGATGCTAGGGACTGATCCTGATGTCGAGAGCCGTGCACCCCTTCCAGATGATACTGAAGAGTAGGCAGTGGAGAATTAGCCTTGATTACTTCTTTTCTTTATATGATCCAAACTTGTTTTGTAACCTTTTGAATTTCAACGAAATATTATTTTGGCTTCAATTATCTCTAAAATTCACGAAAATGAATTTGAATGTGTGATTACTCAACTCATGGAAATGAGTTGGGCTCACTCAGGGAGGCCTCGGTGGCTATGTCCGCATGGAGATAGACTGATCTATCAACTGAGTCTTGGCTCTGCGAGAAGTAGAAGTTTTGGTTGAGAGAATGTCAAGTATTCTCTCCAGGGCTATTCGAATCCTTAGAAATAGGAGTAGCGGCCAAGTTGTGTAGATTCGTAGTCGATGGACTAGAATGAAAATATCATCTTTTATTCAAATTGATTCATATGCTCAATAAATGAGTGATTCAAGGAAAATATCAGAGTAGATGCTCTGCGTACCAAGGGCGACATAGGGGTCTTGCACGCATGTCTTCTAGATAATAGGTACCTAGTCAAACGATTTTGATAACTCGATATGTATCTTACCAATTAGGATCCAATGAATGAGTAGCCATTTCAATATTCTGTCTAAGCACCAGATCACCGACTTGGAAAGTCCTACGCTTGATTTTCGAATCGTGATATCGGGTTATATGCTGTTGGTAAGATGCTGCTCAAAGTTGAGATGTGTCTCTTCTTTCTTTCAGGAGATTAAGGTGAAGTTTTAAACTTTCTTCATTGTCCGTCGGTTGATAATGTTCCACTCGATAAGTGGGTATTTCTACCTCAACTGGGACAACTGCTTCAGCGCCAAATGCTAGAGAGAAAGGTATTTCTACCGTCAATGTACGAGCTATTGTTTTGTAAGCCCATAAGACTTCAGGTAAACGTTCTGGCCATACACCTTTGCATTCGTCGAGCTTGGTCTTTAAATGATGTTTGATAATCTTATTGACCGCCTCTACTTGACCATTAGCTTGAGGATGATATGGAGAAGTTCGTATATTAAATATTTTTCATTTCTCACAAAATTTTGAGAACACGGCATTATCAAACTGCCTTCCGTTGTCAGAGATTATGGTGTGGGGAAGTCCATAACGGCATACGATGTTCCTCCATATGAATTTAGTGCTCTGCTTTTCGGTGATGGTAGCCAGAGGTTTTGCTTCGACCCACTTGGTGAAATAATCGACAGCCACAATCGTGAACCTGTTTTGACCTTTTCCCATGGGTAATGGCCCGATTATATCAACTCCCCATTGAGCGAAAGGCCAGGGGCCATCCATTGGTGTCATTTGTTCAAATGGTAAATGAGCAATTGTAGAGTAACACTGACATTTATCACATTTTTTCAAAAATTCAATGGCATTTACTTTCATGCTAGGCCAATAGTAACCTTGTCTCATAGCTTTGTAGGCCAATGACCGCCCTTTGGGGTGGTTAACACATGCCCCCTGGTGTATTTCATTTAGAACATGTTTAGCTTCTTCTGGATGAAGACACCTTCGATATGATAAAGTAAAGCTTCTTCTTAATAATATGCCATCTTGCAGAATATACCTGGCAGCACGATAGCGCATTTACCGAGCCAACTTTTTGTCATCTGGGAGTAGTCCGCTCTAGAGATAATGGACAATAGGATCTATCCAACATGAACATAATTGCACTGTAGAGACCTGCTCTACAATCATTTGGTCAATACTTGGGGTAGAGAGGTGTTCAATCGGTACAACCCTGGTTAGATTGGACTCTGCTGCTGATGCTAATTTCGCCAAGAAATTGGCCAGCTTATTTTTTTTTCTCAAGGAATGTGAATTATTTCATATTTGTCTAGTTTGGCGAGCAATATCAATACTTTGGATTTGTACAAAGCCATTCTTTCCTCTTTCATTTCGAATTCGTTAATTACCTTATTAACGACGAGTTGCGAGTTGCTATGAATGAGCAAGTTCCTTATTGCGAGAATATTAGCCAGCTGAAGACCAAAGATCAAAGCTTCATACTCCGCTTCATTGTTTGATGCACGAAAATCAAAACGTAAAGCATATTTGAACTTCGATTCATCAGGTGCTATGAAGATCAATTAAGCCCCACTTCCGAATGAACAAGAGGACCCATCTACGTAAAGTGACCAAGATGGCTGCTTGCTTGTAGGAAATTCGTTTATGGGAGAACTACTTGAAGGAATTGCAATATCGATAAGATTGGGGGCCGAATACATGAACTCGGCTATGAAATCAGCAATTGCTTGTCCCTTTACAGCAGTTCGTGAGCAGAAAGTAATATCATGTTCACCGAGTTCAATCGTCCATTTAGTTAAGCATCCAGATACTTCAGGTTTTTGAAGGATTTGCCTTAGCGCCTGATTTGTAGGGGCCATAATAGGGTGAGCCTGAAAGTAAGGCCGTAGCTTTCGTGCTGCGACCACTAATGCCAAAGCAAGTTTTTCAATATCCGGGTATCTAGTTTCAGCATCCACCATTGCACGACTGACATAATAAATGGGCCTTTGTACTCGGAAATCTTCCCTTATTAAAGCGGCACTAACGGTCGTGGAAGACACAATTAAGTAAAGGAAAAGCTGCTCGTGTGGAATAGGCTTTGATAAAATAGGTGATGTACCCATGTATTGCTTCAATTTTTGGAACACTTCTTCGCATTGTTGGGTCCATGCCCAATTGGTTTTAGTGGTCGCGCGAAGTAATTTAAAAAAGGGGAGGTACTTATCAAATGCACGTAAGATAAACTTATTTAAAGATGCAATTCGTCCAGTCAGGCGCTAAACTTCTTTAATTGTAAAAGGAGATTTCATTTCTATCGAGGCTTTAATCTTCTCAAGGTTTGCCTCGATGCCTCGTTGCCCAACCATAAATCCAAGGAATTTTCCAACAACGACACCAAAAGCACACTTCTCTAGGTTCAGCTTCATCCGATATTTCCGCATGAGGTCAAAAGCTTCTCGAAAATCTACATGATGATCGTCTGCTACTACACTTTTCATGAGCATATCATCAAAGTATACCTCCATAATCCTGCCAAGTTGTACGACGAACAGTTTGTTGACTAGTCGTTGGTAAGTGGCCCCAACGTTCTTAAGACCAAATAGCATCACTTTGTAGTAGTATAAGTGTTGAGCTCTTAATTGTGCATATTCTAACCCCAATTCATCACTCAATATGCAAGGTTTTCAAGATTTATAGACTAATCTAATGCATGGATTTGCGATTGTAGGGATGAGAGAGAGGATTCATCAATTGAAGACTTAAAGACGCCATTTACAAGCAAAGAAGATCAAAGGACTAAGCATCAAAGGATGAAAGAAATAAGTCAGAGAAAAGAAGAAAGAAAGCAGAAGAACATGCCTAAGATCGGTCGTCCATAGCCCAGGACTGGTCGTCCGACCGGTCCGATACTCAACAGGAGGGGTTACATGGCAAACCTCACTGGACTGTCCAAGACCGGCCGTCCACTGCTCAGACCGGTCGTGCGATCGGTCCTTGAATTAAATTTCTGGGGCTGAATTTTCCAGAAACTCTCTGGATGTTTTTTACGTTTTCACGACCGGTCGTGCGACCGGTCGTTCAGGAGCTCAGACCGGTCTTGCGACCGGTCGTCTGCGTAATTGTGCGGTTCTACAAGCCCTTATTTTCTCTGCGCACTGCGTAACCTTACGCAAATTCAAAAAGATTCCGAAGCTGCGGAGCTTTACCACTATAAAAGGACACCTAGGGATCATTCCTAGGGCATCTTGGAAGGGATTGAGCACGGTGGGAGACGGCGGAAGTCGGATTTGGAGTTCTACAACTCTTCCTAGTTTGCTTTCTAGTTTTTATGTTTTCTTAGCTATTTCATGTTTCCTTGGATCATGAACGGGTAAAACTCTTAGCTAGGGCTAAGAGGTGAAGCTTGTAGTGAATCTAAGATGTTTCAATTCGTTTAAGTTAGTTTTAAGTTGGATTTCATGTTTAAGAACAATGGTTTGAAGTTTAATTCAAGTACTAAGTAGTTTTTCTGATAACTCATGGATGTTTGGAAGAATTGCTTGAGTTCTTAATTGTTGTAAACTAGTTTAGACCTGTATGATCCGAGGAATTGAAGTACGCTCTAGTACTATGATCTTCATGTGGGAACTTCTTACCAAAAGTCTACTTTTATGGAAATTCTGGAGTATGTGAGACTGTGTATGTGATTTGAATCAAGTTCAAATCTTAAACTAGTTTTGTCTTGTGACAGGATTTAATGATGGTTATAATTGTGATCTTAGCCTATTGGAATTGGGACTGACCTATGCAATTGAGTATGCTCGTCCTAGCTTGCATTGAGTGAATCATATACATTGATCTTACATATGGCAAATTGTGGGGTTTAACTGCTCTATCATCCGACTAGATAGATTTTAATTTCGATTCTAGTTGAGAAAGTGAGAAATCACAGCGAATTGAGCATCAAGGATTGCTACAAGTGGATCCTTTTTATTAATTGCTTACCTTCAATTTAGTTTAAAATTTCTATTTACATCAATCTTCTACAAATCTATTTGTTAGCCTTTTCAGTAGTGCTATTGGAAGTGTTTTGTGGATTCCTACATAAGTCCCTGTGGATCGACCTCGGTCTTACCGAGATTATTACTACATTGCAACCCTACACTTGAGGAAGCGAACAAGTTTTTGGCGCCGTTGCCGGGGATTTTGACGGTCGTTCACAAAATTTCTGAAAATAGTATATAATTAGGATTTTTAGGATTCTAGTACTAACTTAGTTTGTTTTATTTTTATTTTTCTGTTGCAAGGATTTCCAGGAAGTTGAAGAAAAAGTTAGGAATCATAAAGTCTCAGGTTCTATCTTTCTAACTTTACTCTTCTTCTTCTCCTATTCATTCCTATCATTTTCATCTCTTGTAGAGTGGGTGGAAACTCCTTTTGGATCTCTGATAGGTTGGCCTTGTGCTGCCTTAATTCCAATTGGTTGGTTCTGTCGTCTTGGATCACGTTGTGCTCAAAGATTTCTCTTCTCACCTCTACTCCTCTTTCTCTTTTTCTGCACTTTTCTCAAAAAATTCAAAGAGTGGGTGGGGAGTTCTCTGAACCCCTATTGACCAGGAGAAATCGGTCTTTATCCTTGCTTCTGGCTCAGCCATTGCAAGACACCTTGTGCTTCGGTCTTAGAGATGAGTAAAGGAAGGAAGGAAGAATTCATTTTTGTTTCATCCTTTTAGGATTTGCATGCCACATTGGGCTCGGGATTCCAATAACCGACTCATTAGTGAAGGGGGAATAGTTGAAGGAATTGACAGAGAACCACGTGCTAGGAGACATCTAAATTTTCCAATTTTGTCTGAAAGTATGGCTGTAAATCAACCCAATCCTATGGCCAATCAAAATCTGAGCCAAAATCAAACCAAAACGGGAGAGAATGTGGTTGAGAATGCTCCCCGACCAAGAACATTACGTGATTACTTGCAACCAGCAAGAGCGAGCACTCCCTCATGCATAGTTTTTCCACAAAATGCAGGGAATGTAGATTTGAAACCGGGAGTAATCCAACTCCTCCTGAGATTCCATGGATTAGACAGTGAAAGTGCCTATCAACACCTTAAGGAATTTGATGAGGTAATAATCACCATGCACTTCGCAAACGTAACCGATGATGTGGTGAGGCTTAAATTATTTCTTTTTACTCTTAAAGATAAAGCTAAAGGTTGGCTTCATGCATTAAGGCCAAGATCAATTGGTGCATGGACTAATATGTATAGGGAGTTCATTAAAAAATCATTCCCTACTCACAAAACGAACATGTTGAGGCGCCTTATCATGAAATTTGCCCAAAAGGAAGATGAAACCTTCTTCCAATGTTGAGAGAGGTTCAAGGACTTATTAAATGCATGCCCACATCATGGCTATGAAATTTGGCGGGTTATAAGCTTTTTCTATGAAGGACTGACTTCACCCATGCGTCAATTTGTAGAGACGATGTGTAATGGGGAGTTTATGAATAAGGAAGCCGATGAAGCATGGGATTATTTGGAGGAATTAGCTAAGAATGCACAGTCTTGGGATACATCTAAACCAACAAATTCCAAGACTAGCCAACAAAAGGAAAAAGGAGGAATTTATGTCCTATCAGAAGAGGATAGCATAAGTGCGTGGGTGGCTAGCCTCACAAGAAAAGTCGAGGCCATGGAATTAAAGAAACGAGAGACGATCAACTTTAATGACGTTGAAACTGTTTGTGGAATTTGTGCCGGAAATCAACATATAACACAAGATTGTCCCCAATCTTAACGGTTCAAGACATCTTACAAAACAAATGCCATAAACGGTTATCAACGGCAATTTGGTACTCCAAACTCAAACACGTTTAATTCTAGTTGGAAGAACCATCCCAACTTCAGTTGGAGGAATGGACCCACTACTAATGCAAACAATATCCCTCAAGCTCAACCTTTACTAGGTTCATCCCTAGTCATTACACGAAAAGCTATGCTAGAGGAGATGTTGGGTGCATTCGTATCAGTTCAAGCTGAATATAACAAGACTAATTCTCTGAAAATAGATGGATTCATGCAAGAACAATTGAAATTCAATCAAAGTTCAACTCAAGCCATCAATGACTTGAAAACTTCAATGGCTAGAGTTGAATCTCACCTCAGTGTTAGGGAGAAAGGCACACTTCCTGCCCAACCTCTTTCTAACCCAAGAACCCAATATGAGATACAAGACGCAGGCTCATCCTCCCAACATACGGAGCATGTTCAAGATATCACCACTTTGAGAAGTGAGAAAATAGTTGATAAATTTAATCCGGTGAAGGCCCCAAAGCCTAAGGATTCAGAAAATTCCAAAGAGGATGATAGCTCAAACAACACTCCACAAGAGAAAGAACTGGAAAGGCAATACAAGCCGGTTGCCCCATTTCCCCAAAGGTTGATTTCAACCAAACCTTTAGACAAAAACCTGAACATTTTAGAGGTTTTCAAGCAGGTGAAGATCAACATCCCATTGTTGTATGCCATAAAGAAAATACCATCCTATGCCAAATTTCTAAAGGAATTGTGCACAGTCAAAAGGAAACACAATGTTCACAACAAAGTACTTTTGACTGAGAATTTGAGCGCTATTATCAAACAAGAGGTGCCCCAAAAATACAAGGATCCGGGTAGTCCAACCATCTCATGCATCATAGGAGACTACCGGATTAAACAAGCCTTACTCGATTTAGGGGCAAGTGTGAACCTCATTCCATATTCGGTTTATGAACAACTTGGGTTAGGTGAATTGAAACCCACCAAAACCACACTCCAACTTGCTGATAGATCTATTTGTATACTGAGAGGAGTGATTGAGGATGTTTTAGTCCAAGTTGATAAATTCTACTACCTAGTAGACTTTATTGTCTTGGATACACATCCCGTGATAGGTACCGGTGCTCAAATTCCCATCATACTTGGCTGCCCTTTTTCTAGCTACTTCCAATGCGATTATCAATTGTAGAAACGAGCTGAATATATTTGATTTATGCAAACAACCACGGGAGGTTGATGATGAGATCCACGAGATAAATATGATTGAATCATTCGTGGAAGATACATTCCCCTCAACATTATAGTCTGACCCTTTGGAGGCATGTGTGGCCCACTCTCATAAGATAAATGATGACACAATACGAGAGATGGATGCCATTTTAGATGTGATGCCGGTGCTTGATAACAAAAGATGGAGGGCCTTATTTGAACCTTTACCCAAAAATGAGAACAAGCCACTCCCATCCAATATCAAGGCACCAACACTCGACCTAAAACCATTACCAAGTGACTTGAAATATGTCTATTTAGGTCGAGATGAGACATATCTAGTGGTGATTTCTTCTACTTGGATGAGGAACAAGAGAGTAGGCTAATCGCCACTCTAATAGAGCACAAGAGTGCCATTAGGTGGTCGATTGCGGATCTCAAAGGCATAGACCTACTGATTTGTACTCATCGCATACACCTTGAGGAGAATGCGAAGACATCTAGACAACCACAAAGATGACTCAATCCAAACATGAAGGATGTGGTTAAGGTCAAAGTGGTGAAACAATTGGATGTGTGTATTATTTACCCAATATGCGATAGTCAATGGGTGAGCCCAACTCAAGTGATGCCCAAGAAATCCAGAATAACCATCGTAGCCAATGCCAATAATGAACTTGTACCAACCAAAGTCACTACCGGTTGGAGAATGTACATTGACTACAGGAAGCTAAACACTATCACAAGGAAAGACAACTTCCCCCTACCGTTTGTTGACCAAATTTTAGAAAGGTTGGCGGGTCATTCCCATTTTTGCTTCCTTGATGGCTATTCAGGGTATAACCAAATAGAGATTGCCCTTGAAGACCAAGAAAAGACTATATTCACATGTCCATTCTGCACTTTCGCCTATCGACGGATGTCGTTTGGGCTATGCAATGCCCCCACCACTTTTCAGCAATGTATGATGAGTATCTTTTCTGATATGGTGGGGACAATTCTCGAAGTCTTCATGGATGATTTCTCATTATTTGGTTGAAGCTTTGATGAGTGCCTTGTGCACTTGAAATCTGTGTTGAAAAGATGTGAAGAGAAGAACCTTGTGTTGAATTGGGAGAAATGTCACTTCATGGTTCAAAAGGGAATTGTACTTAGTCACATCGTTTCACAAAACGGAATCGAGGTGGACAAGCCAAAATCGACCTTATCTCTAACCTTCCACCACCCAAGAGCATACGAGATGTGCGGTCCTTTTTGGGACATGCAGGATTTTATAGAAGGTTCATAAATGACTTAAGTTCACTCTCTCGTTTTATGTAACCTACTTAAAAAGGAGAATTCATTCGAGTGGAATGAAGATTGTTAAAATGCCTTTACCACACTTAAAGGTATGTTGACATGTGCTCCCATAATGCAACCACCTGATTGGAGCCTTCCTTTTGAAATTATGTGCGATGCAAGCGACTATGCTATTGGGGCCGTGCAAGGCCAAAGAAAAGAGAAGAAGCCATGTGTTATCTACTATGCAAGTAGAACCTTAAACTCAGCCCAAGCAAACTACACTACTACAGAAAAAGAAATTTTAGCCGTAGTTTTTGCCTTAGATAAGTTTAGGTCATACTTGATTGGATCTAAGATCATCATATTCACTGACCATGCCGCGCTTAAGTACCTTCTCTCCAAGAAGGATGCTAAACCACAGTTGTTAAGATGGATCCTTTTACTCTAGGAATTTGACATAAAGATACATGATAAGAAAGGAGTAGAAAATGTAGTGGCTGACCATCTCTCTCGACTTATTCTCACCGATTCCCCTGAAACGACCGCAATCAATGACGTGTTCCCTGATGAACAACTTTTTAAAGTCTCCCAATTGCCATGGTATGTGGACATTGCTAACTATCTTGCTACAGGTACGATTCCTACACATTGAAAAAAGTAAGATAAGGAAAAGTTCTTCAATGAGGTGCGAAAATTCCTATGGGACGACCCATACTTATTCAAGTATTGTCCGATCAAATCATAAGGAGATGTGTGCCAGATGATGAACAACAAAGTATCATCTCCTTTTGTCATTCTCAGGCATGTGGTGGCCACTTTTCGGCTAAGAAGACCACAGCCAAAATTCTGTAATGTGGGTTTTATTGGCCCACTATGTTCAAAGACACACATGAGCTTTGTAAAACATGTGAGCCTTGTCAGAAATTGGGAGGAATCTCCCGTAAAAATATGATGCCACTCAATCCCATCTTAATAATTAAAATTTTTTATTGTTGGGGCATCGATTTCATGGATCTATTCCCATCTTCTTTTGGAAACGTATATATCTTGCTTACCGTTGACTATGTGTCAAATGGGTCGAGGCGATCCCATGCTAGAATAATGACCATAAAACAGTCTTTCGTTTCTTAAAAGAGAATATTCTTTTTCGGTTTGGAACACCTCGAGTCATCATAAGTGATGGAGGGTCTCACTTTTGTAATCGCCCATTTGAAACCTTAATGAAGAAATATGGTGTAACACACAAAGTGAGCACTCCCTATTACCCACAAACTAGTGGACAAGCTGAGATATCAAATAGGGAGATTAAACACATTTTGGAGAAAACGGTGAACCTCGATCGCAAGGATTGGTCGCTTCGACTCACCGATGCGCTTTGGGCTTACCGTACTGCTTTTAAGACCCCTATTGGAATGTCTCCCTAGACTTGTCTTTGGGAAGGCTTATCACTTGCCTGTGGAGTTGGAACATTAGGCATATTGGGCAATTAAGAAGATGAATTTTGATTCTGACAAGGCGAGCTCGTTGCGCAAACTACAATTGAATGAACTTGCGGAAATCTGGAACGAAGCTTATGAAAATGCGAGAATTTACAAGGACAAGACGAAGGTGTTCCATGATAAGAACATTCTTCGTAAGACATTCACGATTAATAAAAAAGTCCTTCTGTATAATTCTCGCCTACATTTATTTTCGGAAAAATTGAGATCTCGATGGACCGGTCCCTACATTGTGCAAACTGTCTACCCATATGGGACCATCGAGTTGTTAAATCCAAGGAACGGCAACGTCTTTAAGGCGAATGGTCAGCGATTAAAGTCGTTCTTTGAGAAGTTTCCTTCAGAAGGTATGTCCATACCTCTGACTAATCCTGTGTATCAGGATGATTGATCTCCTAGTCTTATGGAGGTATAGAGTAGTTAGGATTAAGATTTTGTTTCTTTTGTTTACTTTTTCATTGGTTTGTTACAAGGAGGAAGAATTCCAATTTTCAATCTCTCAGGTACTATCATTCCTCACTCCCTCCTCTTTTAGAATTGCTCTCATGTTTTGTTCATTGAACATCTTTTACATTGAGGACAATGCAAGACTTGGTTGGGGGGTGTAGGATCACTTGGATGAATCCAGCGTTTTGTAACATTTCGAGCAATTATGGAGAAAATTTTCGATCTCTCTGAAATTCAAAACTCTTTTGGAAAACTTTATTCTATGCATTCGAGATGATATGAGTATAAGAAGAGGAGATACGAAGTGTATGAAGTTGTAAGTCTTAAACTTCTTTTAGCATAATAGTTTTATATGTGAATTCCCCTATTTATGTGATTGATAGAAAATTTAAACACTCTTACACCTAGTTCACATTACACGATTTTCATGGGTTGAAAGGATTATGTGATTTGTGGATTAGCTAGACTTTGATTTAAGGTGTTGAGAAACCAAGCTGGGATACTTTGTCCATCTTTGTCCATGGGAAAATAATGAAAGATATAGATTTCTATATATCCTATCTAATTTAAAAGAAAAAAGGAAAAGGAAGGATGAAATGGGGAATGATGGAAAAATGGTGGAAAATTCCGATTAGGGCTACCTATTACCAACAGGGGGATGGTCTACCCGTAACCAAAGCCGGAAATGGGACGTAGTGTGAAAGCCATCGGAAGGACAGTAAGGCAAATTCCTGTCATTGGCTTGTTGTTGCTCTATTTACCTTGAGATCTATAGTCTAGTTGATCTATGAAGAAGATAATCCTGGAAACTCATGAGATGAATTTTCACTATGCACACTAGGTTGAATTTGTTCAAGTTCTTCTATTTATCAACCAATCAGCAGGAATTTCATATGGATGCTTATTATATTTTGAGAGTTTACGGTTTCAACCTCTGTCACCTAATTTTTCTGAATCTTACACTTGTGTGTTTTGGGATGTATAGAAGAATGGTTTTTAAAGGAGAGTTGAGTTTGGAGAATGAAATTTGTTTCACGTATGTTTTGCTTGGGACTAGAAAAATGCTGGTTGGGGGGTGTGTTGAGCTCTTAATTATGCATATTCTAACCCCAATTCACCACTCATTATGCAAGGTTTTCATAATTTATAGACTAATCTAATGCATGGATTTGTGATTGTAGGGATGAGAGAGAGGATTCATCAATTGAAGACTTAAAGACGCCATTTACAAGCAAAGAAGATCAAAGGACTAAGCGTCAAAGGATGAAAGAAAGAAGTCAGAGAAAAGAAGAAAGAAAGCAGAAGAACATGCCAAAGATCGGTCGTCCGACCGGTCCAACACTCAACAGGAGGGGCTACATGGCAAACCTCACTGGACTGTCCAAGATCGGTCGTACGACCGGTCGTCCACTGCTCAAACCGGTCGTGCGACCGGTCCTTGAATTAAATCTCTAGGGCTGAATTTTCCAGAAACTCTCTAGATGTTTTTTACGTTTTTGCGACCGGTCATGCGACCGGTTGTCCAGGAGCTCAGACTGGTCATGCGACCGGTCGTCTGCGTAACTATGCATGTTCTACAAGCCCCGATTTTCTCTGCGCACTGCGTAACCTTATGCAAATTCGAGAAGATTCCGACGCTACGGAGCTTCCCCACTATAAAATGACATGCACTTAGGGATCATTCCTAGGGCATCTTGGAAGGGATTGAGCATAGTGGGAGATAGCGGAAGTCGGATTTAGAGTTCTACAACTCTTCCTAGTTTGCTTTCTACTTTATATGTTTTCTTAACTGTTTCATGTTTCTTTGGATCATGAACGGCTAAACCTCTTAGCTAGGTCTAAGAGGTGAAGCTTGTAGTGAATCTAAGATGTTTCAATTCATTTAAGTTGGTTTTAAGTTGGATTTCATGTTTAAGAACAATGATTTGAAGTTTAATTCAAGTACTAAGTAGTTTTTCTTAGTCTTATGATGATGACTCATGGATGTTTGGAAGAATTGCTTGAGTTTTTAATTGTTGTAAACTAGTCTAGACCTGTATGATCCGAGGAATTGGAGTACGCTCTAGTGCTATGATCTTCATGCGGGAACTTCTTACCAAAAGTCTACTTTTATGGAAATTCTGGAGTATGTGAGACTGTGCATGTGATTTGAATCAAGTTCAAATCATAATCTAGTTTTGTCTTGTGACAGGATTTAATGATGGTTATAATTGTGATCTTAGCCTATTGGAATTGGGACTGACCTATGCAATTGAGTATGCTCGTCCTAGCTTGCATTGAGTGAATCATATACATTGATCTTACATATGGCAGATTATGGGGTTTAACTACTCTATCATCCGACTAGATAGATTTTAATTTCGATTCTAGTTGAGAAAGTGAGAAATCCCAGCAAATTGAGCATCAAGGATTGCTACAAGTAGATCCTTGAACCCCTAGTGCCTTTTTATTAATTGCTTACCTTTAATTTAGTTCAAAATTACTATTTACATCAATCTTCTACAAATCTATTTGTTAACCTTTTCAGTAGTACTATTGGAAGTGTTTTGTGGATTCCTACATAAGTCCCTGTGGATCAACCTCGGTCTTACCGAGATTATTACTACATAGCAACCCTACACTTGGGGAAGCGAACAATAAGCCTCGATCTGTAATAAAGGTAGTATTCTCGCGATTAGGTGGATGCATCATAATCTGATTGTAACCAGAATAGGCAACACATTCTCCACTTACCGCTTGCTTTAAGAACGAGGACAACATTCGCGACCCATTTAGGATAATCGATCTCTTCGACGAAATCAACGGTCAATAATTTGTCAACTTCTGTTTTTATTATCATTTGCCTTCTCCGTAAACGCTTGCCAATGCTGATGGATGGGCTTAAATTTTGGATCCACCTTCAGTCAATGAACAGCTACTTCCGAGTCGATGCTTGGCATATCTTTATGAGACCAGGCGAAGACATCTTGATATTTGACCAAAAAATTGGTTAGGCGAGTTCGGAAGGTATGGTCTAAAGACGACCCGATATGGACTTTTTTAGCTTGATCTACTTTGGATAACTAGACTTCGACAGTATCCTTTCCTGGGGCTCCAGTCTGATGTGTATCTTCTTGGGATCCAACGATTCTGAGATTAAAGAGCCTACCAAACCCCCTACTATTGTCATGACGGGAGTGACTTGGACGTTCTTCCGATCTTGAACCGCTATTTCATAGCAAGCTTGAGCTTCTTTTTGGTTCCCTCGGATTACTCCGACGCCATTCTGAGTTGGAAATTTCACACACAAGTAGAGGGGATGTAATGTTGCCCCTAGTTTGGTGAGTGATGGTGGTCCTAAGATGGCATTATATGCAGAATTTCGCTTAACCACAAGGAAATTGATGAATATGGTAACGTTATCGGGGGATTCGCCAAACGTGACTGGGAGGTCGATACTTCCTTCTGGTATGACCACCTCGCCTCCAAAGCCGACGAGGGGCGTAGAGACTGGCTTGAGCCAATTTTAGCGAACGCCATCTTGTCATAAGCCTCGGAATAGAGTACATCCACAGAGCTACCTGTGTCCAACATAATACGATGGGTTAGATAATTAGCTACCTTTAATGTTACCACGATGAAATCTTCATGGGGGAAGTGAATCCCTTTGGAGTCTTTGTCAGAGAAAAAGATTGTCTAATTGCTTGACGTCGATGAGTTGGATGATTTTTCCATCCAGTAAATGTGTTGAGGTTTCTGATAGGCTTTTCGAGCATAGGTTTTCCTTGCAGCCTGGGAATCACCCCCCCAAGCCGGACCGCCCACAATAGTTTGAATTTCTCCAGCTGGCTCTACTTCTTGTGATTATTGGTGTTGCAGCAATCTTTCCCTCCGAGGTTGACTGTCCCGACACGTTGATGTGTTGAATCTCCGAGGAGATTGATGGCATTGTGCGACATAGTCACGAAGATGGCCCCTGCAAATTAGCGACTCTATCTGGTCTTTAAGAGATATACGATCTTGAGTGTTATGCCCATGATCTTTATCGAAGTAGCAAAACTTTCTTTTATTTCTTTTCTTCGGATTAGATTTGATCCTTAGAGGCTACTTGACATAAAATTTGTTCTTGATTTCCACCAGTACCTTCTCTGGAGATCGGTCGATGGGAGTGTAATTGTGGTACCTCCCTGTGAACGGCTTTCGGGGAGAACGATCACGTTGATCATGGCGATATTTTTGTCGGAGGGAGATGCTTCCTCGATCTTACGCTTCTTCCCTTGGTCGTCATGTCGAGCGAGGGCCACTTCTTCGGCATTCATATATTTTTGGGCCTTAGTTTAAAATTTGGCCATTGTCTTCGAAGGATTTTTATCTAAGGCGAAATGAAATCTTTCACTCCTTATACCTGCGATCAGAGCAATAAGGCCTTTATCCTCAGTATATCCTTTGGTTTGAACAGCTTCGACTGTGAATCGAATCGTAAATTCCTTGATCGTCTCGTTGTGGCACTACTTTAGATTTGCTAATGGGAGGCTGGTTTCTTCTTGCGGATGCTTCCCATAAATTGAGACAAGAAAAGGTCTGCCAATTGAAAGAAGGATTCAATTGACCAAGATTTTAGACCTTGGAACCAGGTACGTGCCACGTCCTTCAAGGTTAAAGAGAAAGGCCTGCATATAATCTCCGAGCTATATCCTTCTAGCTCCATAAGAGATCTGTACGTTTCTAGATGTTCGAGAGGGTCGCCGGTATCAGTATACGAGACAATGCTAGGCGTTCGATACTTTTTGGGCAGAGGGGCTTCCATGACTTCATGAGTAAATAGAGGTTTTGCTCGATGAATTTATGTGAGAGCTATGGCCGAGAGGTTGGATTGGTATTGTTGCTCAATATGAGTGAAACGATCCTTAATTCTTCTAAGGTCTCCCTCCCAGTGTAAAGTATAACTAGATGTTTCGGCGTCAGGTTCTTCCGATTGGCGTTGCCTTGAGACACTGGAGTGGATAGATTGCGGTCGTTAGATCGGGACTTGATTGTCACGGGAGTTATGGTTTTGAGGGGGATTATGTTGGGGTTGAGGTTCACCTGAAGAGTGTCTAGAAGTCGCGGGTGTAGGTTGTAATAGTGGTCCTTTTGGAGCTTGTTGTGGCTGAGGAAATTGTTGATCAAACCGATTAGAAAGGGTTTGAAACCCATCTTTGAGAGTAAGGAGAGTATCTCCTACAAAACGCATAACACCATCCAAACCGCCAGATATATCTTGGAACGGATTTTGGGGCACAGGATCAGGTGGATTGGGCTACAACAGGGGAATTCCTGACATAAGTTGAGGAGGATTCGGATTTGGTTCAAAGATTTCCACAAGAGGCAATGTCTACCTCGAGGTGGAAGGGTGATTCGTCTTATTCGGAGGCATGATGGAAGGTAAGGATTTATAGCGAGAACGAATTGAATGTCGTTCCCACAAACGGCGCCAATCTATTAATGTAAGATTCTAGTAACAGCTTTCCTTCCTTCAGATGTACGATCCTCCCGAAAATGAATCCTTTCTCTTCACCTGAAAATAAAAAAGAGAGACTAAGGGTGGCCGGCAATCGGCCGTTAGCCCTCTAATGCTTAAGTTAGAGATGAGCTTGAAAGTAAGATGAAGTGTGAAATATGGATTAAGATGTTGTGTACCTTTCTTATCCATTGGCCATCTATTTATTTAGGTCCAGATAGACTAATCTATCACGCAAGCTGTTGGAGATCTTCCTGACTTCAAGGGATAAGGTGATATCTTATCAGATTAGACACCAAACTGATTATGTTCTTTGATGAAGATCCCATTTAATCCGGAACTATGAGTAGGAACAAACCCAAACAGGCCTGTAATCTGGGCCAACTCATGAGCTATATGGACTGCTGAGACTATGACTCGGGAGGCATCCCCACCAAACAACTGGCGACCAGGGTTGCTCGAATACGAGTGGTGATTGGCTTGTGGGCAGGCTTTCTTAAATTACGGGATGCGCCCAACTCGGCTCGCTAGGCGATATGTTATGTTTATCTGCTCGCATTTTATGGTATTCGGGAGGCGCTCGCGTGTCGTACTTGAGCCATGTAAAGCTGCTCGAGAGTTGTTGGTCACGAATATCTTCAACCAACTTTATTCTACAACAGCACCCTTAAAATCCAACGAATTGAATAAGTCATTTTTAGGGTGCACTATGCCCAATGCACCCTTAAATTCAAACATATTTTCCAAAATTAATTTTAGGGTGCACTGAGCTACAACAATTTTGACTTTTACCAAGGAAATATTTCCTTGGCAAAAGATATATTTTCCTGGGCAAAAGGTTTTAACGATGAAGAGTTTTGTCAGGAGTGTCGTCGCAATATGACCCTAGGAAAAAGCAATTACCAACGAAATTTTATATTTCGTTGGCAAGTGTACCTTTTACCGACAAAATATTTCGTTGGCAACATCCCAAAATTTCGCCAATTATGAAACTATTACCGAGGAAAAATGTCCTTGAAAAAAATAGTAGAATTTCCAACGAAATATTTCCTTGGAAAAAGTACTAGCATTACCGAAAAAGGGAGTGACATTAACGACAAAATATTTCCTTAGAAAAGGTATCGACATTACCTACAGAATATTTCCTTGGAAAATGGAAGTATTACCGACGAAACGTTTCTTTGCCAAAAGCAAGAAGGTATCAACATTACCTACAGATACCAGTGAAGTATTTCCTTAGAAAATGGAAGTACTAGCAACGAAACGTTTGCTGAGGCATGAAAAAATGAAGAAAAAAGAAGGAAAAGAATCAAGAAAGATTTAGAGAGAAAACGAATGAAAAGAAGAAAAGTGCAAAAAATGTGCACTTGCTGTGAACTGCGGCAAGCTCTTGAGCCTTCCTCGAGCTGCAGAAATGGCCGCATTTGCTTATAAATAGCCCCCCAGGGGTCCTCATTTAGCACTTGATTCTGAAGTTCAGAGCTCAAGAGGTTTTCAGCGGTATGGGGCGAACCTCGAGTTCAATTCTTCTCGAGTTGAACGCACAAAGTGTGGACCCCGAGAATCGAAGATGAACAAGAGGGAGATGCTACCGGATTAAAGAAGGAGGATGAAGAAGACTTGAAGAAACGGTCAGGAGGATGCTTTCCGCGGACCGCAGCAAGCTTTTGAACTTACCGCGGGTCACGTAAAGCTCCTTAGAAGACAATTGTTTTGACTTTTGTGAAAAATGTGCAAAAGCTTCTGAACTTTTGTTTCCTTTCCAATCGTACAAGAACAATGAAAGTTGAGGCTATGGCAAAGACAAATACTGCAGAGAGAGCAATCTAGACTAAAGAGTTTGTTCCTTTGTACAGAAGACCTATCTTTCTCCCTTCGGGTTGAGCGTACAGAGTATTCTGTACAATCCCTGTAAGTGGATGATTTGTATAGATGATGTTCTTTAAGCAAAAGACCTATCTTTCTCCCTTCGGGTTGAGCGTACAGAGTATTTTGTACAATCTCTATAAGTGGATGATTTGTGTAGATAATCCTTTTGGAGCAAAAGCCCCTTCTCTCTCCCTTCAGGTTGAATGTATTTGATACAAACCCTAGAAGTGGTAGATGTGTTGGGTAATACTAATACGTCATGGAGTTCTATTAAGATCGCAAGGGAACAAAGCTTAGTCTAGTTGATTCACCTCAGTCCTGAATAAAAGAACAATTTTGACTTGAATCATTAGCCCGCCATTCTCCTGTCATCTGGACAGGATGCTCCGCCGAAATTACTTTCTGAATATACTTCATTTTTGTATAATGTACAATCTATTCTAGAATCAATGGATGATGTAAATATGAAATGTACGAAGAACTCAGTAAATGAATAAAATAAAATGATAAATGATTTTGTCTCTCTTGTCAAATATTAGAATGTGACTTTTATTTTCCCAATAAACACAAGCAATTTTATTGTGTAAACAACGTTTCTTTGTGTGGACGCTTGCCTCTCCATACTCCCGAATTGCCCCTTTCGAAAAAGGGGTGTGTGCGCGTGAATAGCCGTTTGTGCCACTGGCTCTCCTCGTTCTCGAGGGCTTTTTAGGTTGTCGTGTTAAGTTGGATATGTTTGGATGAGTTTGTATAAGACCAAAGTCGCCATTAGCTAGTTACTTCGAATCTACAGTCGGCGAGACCCCGTAAAAACGTTAGAGAAGGGAATCCGAAGATTCTTTCCTCTAAAATGACTCATTTTTATCTGCGGCCAGAGATTCGAGGTAATGGATCACGGTTACAAAATAGGAAGATGTTAAGCACCCTACACTACCCGTACCGAAGTACGATCTCTACTTCACAGAATCGAACTAATACTTGAAAGTCTGATTTAATCCTCGTACATTCTCATGAATGATAGATGCATGATTGTAGGTCTGAACAGTAAGAGTTTCTGATGGGCAGGTTTCCATTAACAGGCAAACCCAAAGAATACGCTCGAACTAACAGGTGCTTTATGTGGGATGCATGTTGTGTATTTGAATAATCAAAGTGTTTGCAGTGATATGATAAGCAGGGTGGTTGGAAGAATAGTAAATGTTGCACTTATTCTAGATGCAAATGAGATGATGCTAGTAAAGAGTAGCTGGATGGACGGAGGTGTCGCAAGGGTTTGCTTCGAGTGGCTAGATCAGGACTTGGATAGCTTTAGAGACTTGGACCAGGGTCAGGCTGGGCTGGACTAGGGCTAGACTCTTCTCATAGGGGCTCTCCTTGGTGAAGGAATGTACTAAAAGGGGGTGGATATAAACTCAAAATTTATGGGATTTCTCTGAGAGTTGAGGGATGCTGTGAATGAGAGGGAATGGGGGTATTTATAGCTGCGAGCAGTGGCAGCTCATGTAATTAGGCTTGGGCGGCACAATGGGGGCCGCCCGTATGGCCTCGCTGCTCCAGCTTCAGAGCGTACGACCCCCGAACTTGAAGCTGCAAAGCCCGAGGTTTGAGGTTTGGACCTGCTCCGAAGCTATGGCTCGGAACCAGGTGAGTTGACTGGGTTTGAAGGATGGTTTAACAAGGTGAGTTGACTCGGCGGGTTGATGGGCTGGACTGACCCGGTGAGTTAACTCGGTGATTTGACTCAGCAGGTTGACTCACCAAGTTTGACTTTTTTGGGATTTTTTGACTGGTTTTTCTTATGGGGGTTTTTCAGGCTAATGTTTAGGGGTGAGTCGACTAGGCTCAGGCTTGAGTTAGGCTATGGATTGGGGCTTACAAGGGTGAGTTTGGCTTGGTTTGGACATGGGATTTGGGGGTATGGTCCTCCATTCATTCAGCTATCTCTACCAACATTGTAGCCGAAGGTGGGGTGTCTACAGATGCCCCTCTTTGGCAGAGGTTATGTGCAACCGAATGTCATAGCAAGTGGGCACCCCACTTCTGACCCGATCATTCATAGATCGTGGTCTGGAATCTTTGCTTCCCTTTGTATCTGAGTCAGTTGATTGTTTGAAAATTGATAACTAACACATACCACGGGAGTTTGGAGAAAACGTTGTGATTGTCCCGGCATGAGCTGCAACCTGGGTACCCAATCGCAACCCTTCCGTTCCCGATCGGTACTAACATCGGAAAGGTACAATAGAGCCTCTACGTCCGTCATAGTTTTACGAGGTTACCGACCCTGTGATTGATTGTTCGTTGCTTTCCCGGATCACTCCAGGAGTACTTGTTTCGCTTGACTGTCAAAGTGGTTAACTGCCCTGCGTCCATGTAGTCTTACAGGAGATCCACTACGCCGACTTGGACTCAGTCAAGGTACTTCAGGCATCCACACCTAGGTATGTGCGTGTGAACCTTTTCCACCCAATCTTCTGGTTTTGATAGTTGGGTTACAATTCATCGTTTCCACCATTCAGATGGTTTCTTTGACCGAGCCTTTTGCCTTTCATCTTTTCGTATCTTGGCATTTGGTACAACCGCACTGACATTGGAGTTCAATTCGACCGTACTTTGAGTGCATTGGATCCGATGGTCTCCGAGGAAACCGCGAGACATCGGATCTTATTTGATTTTTCGTCGGTTCCTACCCAGAGAAGAAGATCTCTCAGTGTTTTGGAGGCCGAACGATCTATTGGGAAAATATTTTTTGGATTTTGAAAAGATACCCACTCTGGGGAGTGACACTCCGTGGGGTTTTTATTTGCAAATAGGAATATATATAATATTTTTGTCTTTTCGAAAAGGAAATCTGGCTCGCACGCGCCTCCACTAGGGATGCCTGTGGGGTCTTTGGCTAACCAACTTTTATTTTGAAAGCAGGTAAACATGATGATTAAGGCGATGGATGGTGATGCATGGGGATGCATATTTGATGATGGGTGCATGGTTTGGCTCATTCTCTTTCACTTCGATGATTTTGCTTTCGCTGGGGATGCCGAGAACTTTGAACTTATTGCTTGCAGGGTTGTGCTTCCCTGGAGATTTTCTTTTCAATGTGGATGTTTGGTCAGCGAGTTGGTCAAGATCCCGACCCGTGGTCGATCAGGTCCATCGTCCCAAGATACTGTTTCTTTGCTGATGGGGATGGATGAAGGAGGTTGTCAGTTGTAACCTCAAGATGCTCTTATGGGGAATGGGTGTGATTGAGATGGTGTTTGGTTGCCAGTTTTGGTCAAGATTTCAATTTGCGGGCGATCAGATCCGTCATCCCAAACCGTGAAATGAGTGAGGGGAGTTCAAGACTCCTAAGATGCTGTGCTGGGGATAGTGACATTTTTTTGTGATTTTTATAAATATTTGATCCGAATCTTTTCCAGACTAGTCAGGATGGAGATAGGTTATTGAAAACAAAGGAAATATTTTTTGTGATTTTGTAAATATTTGATCCGAGTCTCTTCCTGAGTAGTCAGGATAAAGATCGGTCTTATTGAAAATAAGGGGAATATTTCCATAAGGGGAATATTTTGTGATTTTGTAAATATCTGATCCGAGTCTCCTCCTGAGTGGTCAAGATGAAGATCAGTGTTATTGAAAATAATAGAAATATTTTTGTGATTTTGTAAATTGATTTTGCAATGTTTTGGTGTTTTGTTGGATTTTCTTAAATGTAAGGAAAGGTATGGAATTTTCATCCATTTCCAGCTTCTACTACTAGTAAGGCACCCGATCCATTTTACGTCAGCGACCAAGATGAATCTCACACTGTTAAGTACCATAGTTTTACATCTTCGAATAAGGGGATTTTGAGGGTTTTCAATCAACACACCCACAAAGTTCCCTGTTCCTCATGTGCAATGCACATAGACCACGTATCGTCTGACAAACTCCTTCGGCCACAAAATGAGCCACATCCTCACATTTCCCTTTGTCAATCCAGTTTGGTGTCTTATGCTGCTCACAATTCCGTGAGGGTGCGCTTCACCTCCCAACTGCCTTAATTCCCTTCATGAGTTTTAGGAACAGGGAACATCCGTCAGGTTCAACAGCGACTTCCAAATCAAAGTTGTCTATCATGGTGCGTTTAACACGAACTGGATCGCGGAGTTCTGTCCGCCTCGGCCCTTACCTGTTTAGAAGATTCTGAACACCCGTACAATTAAGTGTCAGCCATGTCCAGGACAGGATGGGAAAGAAAGCCACCGAGAAGTTAATCCCATTGTACTTTTATGTCTTCGGACCGCTGGGGATAGATTTGCACAATTAAAATTGATGGTGATTTTTTTGTTTTTTTTTTAGAAAGTTCCAGACTTCAACTCGAGTAATCGAGATTGATACTGGTTTTTATGGAAACCTTAAAATCTTTTTAGTATTTTTGAAATGATCTAGGTTATCAAACCTTGATCCGAGCAGTCGAGGTCGATGCCAGTTTTTTATTGAAAGCAAGAAAAGTCCCCCGAGAAATTAATCCCAGTGTAATTTAAGGTCTTCGGACCTAAAATTATGCACATGCAAACACGACATTTTTTTTTCAACAAATCCAGTCTATCTGACCCCTTCCTTGATCGGTTGAGATCAAATGGCGGTTTTTATTATGAAATCCCTCGGGATGTTGATCCCGATATAGTTTAAGGTCTTCGGACCAAAAACTATGTACAAGCGACGCAAGAAATATATATTAAGGTCTTCGGACCAAAAACTATGTACAAGCGACGCAAGAAATATATATATTTAGAAAAATGTCAAGACTCATCGGATCTTGATTCGAACGATCAAGACTGTTGCCGGTTTTCATTAAAAATCTCTCGGGATGTTGATCTCGACGTAGTTTAAGGTCTTCGGACAGGATTTTGGGAGTAAGACTTGGAATTTTTTTTTTTTTATTTTGAAAAATGTTCTGAGTCATCGATTCTGATTTTGATGGTTAAGATCGATGCTTGTTTTTATTAAAAATCCCTCGGGATCTTGATCCCGACGTAATTTAAGGTCTTCGGACCACTGGGGATGGGAGGTAGGCAAAGATCAAGGTTGGAAATTCTTGGTACTTTTCTGAAAATGATTCAGATCATCAAGCTATGATTTTGGATGGTTGAGATCATTGTTTGACCAAGTCAATTCTTTTTTTTTTCTTGAAAATCTAATGGAGCTTTTTCCACATCATCAAGCTAATTTCTCCCCAATTTCTCACAAGATGAGATTTTGGTAAGATTCCTTTCTCTTTTTCTCATCCTTCTCTTCCATCACTTCATTCTTACATGAAGGTACAAGATTCACTTGCAACTACTCTTCCCAAGGGGGAGTTCTTCCCAAGGAGAGAGGGTGAGGGGTCGTTTTGCCCACTGGTTTTTCCAGTAGGCTGGGTAATGGGGTGTCCTCTCCTTTTCTATATAACATGGGGCACCTTTAGCACCTCCAACGTGCAATATCTCTCTCTTCTTCCTCACACTCTCTCTTTTTTCAAGTTTTTTCTTCCTTTTCGTGGCCTTGCTCTTTTCAAGTGGTGAGGCTTTGGTGGAGCTTTGGGACAGCAAGGTGGTCCCCATTTGGTGAGTGGTGAAGGTATGGACCACTCCCTTTTCTTTTATTTCATTTTTTCCTTCTTCATTTTCTCTTCTCATGTACTCTTTCTTTTCTTCATGTAGATACTTCAAGGGAGTTGAGGTGGGCCCAAGCTTTTTGGCCTTTTCTCTTTCCCAATCTCTTCTTAAGGTGGTGCATGGAGAGGGACATTGCAAGCTTCATTTCGTCTTTCTTTTCTTCTTTCATACTCCCTTTATGTGTATGTAAAGGGTAATTTTGCCATGTCCAACAAGTGTGCATAGTAAAATATCCTATTTTCTCTCATGGGAGTTGGGCCCCTTTTTATGTGTATCAAATGGGTTAAAAGTGAAGTCATGGCTCTTGGTGTATTTGATGGCCCCAATACTTCATTTTGGGATCTCTCATGCTCTCTTTTCCTTTTCATATTTTCCTTAGAGCTTTCTTTTCTTTTTCATCTTCTTTTCATGGTTTGGGACCATGAGATTGGTAGGGCCCACCTAAAATTTTGGGCTCATAATGTTCACTTTAGATGGCCCCATCTTTCTTTACATGTGTATGGACAAAAGTGACCAGCCCGTTCCTCACTTAGATCTCAAGTGGGCTAAATTTTATAGTTGGGCCTTTATGGAAAAATGGCCCAAATCTTCCACAATCTCTTGATTATGATGTATATCCTTATACATAAAGTGTGGTGGGCTTTTTTGGAATTCCTCCACATAGATGGGCTTTTGGGCCCTCATTGAAACTTGTGAATTTCTTTTAGTCATGTGTGCACCACTACACTGTGTATGTAGGATTCTTTCCCTTCGTGCCTTTTCCTTTGGATGGGTGGAGGACTTGGGTTACTTGATCATCTACAAGTCCCATGAGTGAGTTGTTTCAACAATCTCACTAAGTTCAAATGGTTTTCTCATGTTGTTGGAAAGTGGTTCTCAAGAGCTTCCTTTGATGTTCTCAACCTCAATTGGATGACCTTTCTTCAAGTGAGCTATCCATGCAATCGTAGCTCCTTGAACTTCTCTTGGGGGGGTTTGGTGGGCCATGTACCATCCTTCTCAAGGATGAGTGATTATTTTTCAATTTGTGGGAAAGAATGGTACCCATAAGCTGCCCAAATTTGTCCCATGCTTTGGGGCATTTTGGATTTAGATTTTTAAGTGGGCTATGTATATCATTCTTAACCATTTTCAAGTTGGTTGGGTGTTTCATCAAGCCATGCCCTCTTGTGCTCAAATGGTCTTCTTTTTGGTAAAGAAATTGGTGCACATAAGTTGCCCAAACTTGTCCTTGCATGGACATTTCTAACTTTGATTCTTCACGTGGGCTATGGCTTGATGAGCATCAATTTTTTACCATTGGCTTCTTTGACTCATATGTTTGTGGGTAGACCATCATATTGTATTCTCATAGTCAAAATATTTATCAAGATGATGGACATAGGTTGCCCATGATTGACCCATGAATGTGTTCTTATGGTTCTTCAAGTGGGCAGTGTGCTCCTTTCAATCCATTGAGGTGGGGCACTTGAGTTGTTCTTAGGGACCAATTTCCTTCCTATTCCCCATTTATCCATGCACATGTGTAAAAAGATGGAAACATCTTAAATGAGGCTCATTGCTTTGATATGGAAAGTGAACCAAGCCTTGGTCACACATGGACTTTGAAGAGGGATTTCTCATGTGAAGTTTGATTCTTATCCCACTTTGACCTCATGGCACTTGAGTGCATTTGTTGTCCAAAATGTGTCCTTGGATGGTGGATTTTCCTCACCTAAGGCATGGCATGCAACCCTCTTTAAGGTGGGCCTTGCTTTCTTCAATGGGCCCAACACATATCCTAGGCGACACATGGAGTTGGACATTGGATGTAATTCCCAATCCATGGGCTTCCTGGATAATGATTTGGATTTTAATGGGGTAAAGAATAGGGGCTTACCTTGCCAAGCTTGTATGATTTGATGGCGGACCGCACTAGGGGACGAAGAGCGGTCGATGAGGACAACCCTGCCTTCATTGTTCGTCGTGGGGACCATATGTGTTCTCTTGCCAAGGAGCACCAACCTCTTCCCTCCATAAAAGGTTGAGGTACCCGAGACCTTTGGGATAACTGGGTGGAACAACCGCAGCCGATGCTTGAACACGTTCTGGCTGACACTCCATTCGCAGGCCTTCTTACATTACGCTTTCACACGGCTTGTGGGAGTCATCCTAACCAAGAGCGAGTTCCAGAGTAACCAAGTGAAATTGCGGTGGTTTTACAACACCTTCGCTGCTGTCATCCCTACTACCGAGCTGGAGGCCCTTCATAAAGCACGGGCTATGACGGGTCATTCCTTTTCTATCATGCGAATGAGAGGGTTGATCCTAGATTTCTTCATTTGATTGAGGATCTTCACCATTCATATAATTGGAATGGGGCTATCTTAACTCGCGTCAACCAGGGCTTGGATAAAACCTCTTGAAGTAGCCGGTCCTTCACAAGTTTCTGGCCTGTCGTGGAGGTATTCTTTTTAACCTTCCCTAGAGATGTTTGTCTTCTTTCTTCATCTGATCATTTTGTCTGCCCTTGTCCAGACCTGTTTTTATGATCATTTTGCTCACCTATTGTAAGACCCGTACCCAAATTAACCAATCGTGCACATCATTTCCGATGTCGGCATACTTGGAATAGTCTAGATCATCGAGTTTTGATAAGGTGCCCTATTTTGATACTGCAACGACCCGAGATTTATACCCCAGCTACCGCGCGGGCGCCGCGATTCCAACGCCGCACGGCACGCTCCGTTTCGATACCTAATTTGAAAAATATGTACATGTGTGCAAATCAAGACAGGCCACACTGCATGGCATGGGCCCCACTTGCACAAATCCCAAGGTTGTCCAATCAATCAATCAAGCATCACATCAATCAATCAAATCGCCATTAATTACATCCCACTCTCTCTCTCTCCCCAATTGTCAACTAGACCCATGCCTCTCCCATGCTCACCCCATCCCTCTCTCCACCAAAAGTCAATCTAAACCATACCACCCCCTTTCCTTCTCTCTATCTTATTTATTCCTACAAAACCCCTCCAAGCAACTCATGTATGAGCCATACTTGTTGAAGAGAGAAATAGAGAGAGAGAGAGAGAGAGAGAGAGAGAGGAGCTTGTGGGCCATCATCACACCATCCAACCCATCTCAACCATCCATCAAGGTGAGTACACCTCCTCACCTTCATTCTCTTTGATTCCTTACCTTATTTCTTTGTGTTATAGTTATGGGACCCACTGATGTGGTACCCTCGTGTGCTCGAGTGGCTGATAATAAAGGCCAGCAGTGTGGCCCCTAAAGTTGGCCCATCATGATGTAGTTCATAGTCACATCTGTCCAAGTGAACCATTTTTCAATCTGGACAGTAACTTATAAAATTTATATAAAATAGATCATATTAACATCTGACCTGAAATTTGGTGGACGTATGACCCACATAAAGAGCTAACACTGGACCGAATTTCATGGCAATCTAACGGTCCGATCACCTGTAATGTCAATTTTACCGATCTGCTATCCAACATCATATAGAAGGTCACGATTTGCTGAAAACGGGCCACTTTTTGGTCCATTTAATGGGCCCATTATAAATATTTTATCCGGTGGAATCGTAGATTGAAATATCTTTCCAATGGCATATGTCATGTCTCAATCGGAGTTCTGACGACCAAGATCTTGGCTACGAACGGAAATATGTCTAGAGGCTTGCTATAACCATACATTTTATGGGCCATATCCAAGATTCCAATGGTCAGATCTAGTTGGTAATTTTTATCCAATTATATAGATTAGTTTTCTAATATATGAACAGTCATTGTGCTTATTTGATATTTTGATAACGTTTAGAAATTTTCGGATAAACGGATGCTCCAATAAGGGCATATCTTGAACGATTATCTGTGGATCAGGTGGATCAAAGGTCCTGTATGGCTGGAAACCTATATATAGCCTAAATAATATGTTATAAATTTATCCATTGGCTCATATTTTTGAATAGATAATATAATCATACTGATTTGATCAATACAATCCATGTGCCCCTTGATGTGTATATTGTATGTAATTATCCATGCTAGCTATCCTCTTATTGTGGGCCCACATGGAAGTGGGACCCACTTGTGATGCATGTGTCTTATCGTGTCATAGCTATATGCTAGATGTATGTATGTTATCCATATATTTCCAGTGTGTGGACCCCACTTGCCTTGGATCATTTTCTTCTCTTTGTAACTTCTGTTTGCTGGAAATTTTTCTAAGTACCAGAACTGTGTTGCAAGTAGGCCACCTTGAGACCTCATGGTGGGCCCCATTCTCTGTGGATAAGAGTCCTACCATGGGAGATATTTAATCCACATAACATAGTGCTGAGAGGCCCCACTACCTCATTGGGGTGGCCTCCAAGTATTTGGAAAGTGGGCCCAAAGTTGGGACAGACCCCACTTATGAAATGACATACCTGATTTTCTGTCTTATGAATCAACTTTGGGCCTCCATGGCGGGCCCCATATATAGGAGATGTGGGGGCCACCAATTGTAACTTTTAGTCCACACATATTTCTAAAGAAATGATATTTTTTCTTGGTCCATATTGTGCCCCACGTGATTGGTGTTTGGATCCCAAAATAGGATCGGGCTAAGTTGTGCAGCAACTTCTGTGCAGAAATTTGAAATGCCCATATTGGGTCTTGTGCCAAAAATTATGTATATGCACCTAGTAGATTTAACCTTGTGAGTTTTAAAGGCCACACAAACGTCTACTAAGGGAACTTAATGTAACACCAAAAGGTGTCTCCATCTGATCATGCGACGCACCCAGAAATGGCCAAAAATCATTTCTGCACAGTTGTTCTCCACCTCTCCTAAGCACCCAAGTTTGGTCTTTCACCATAAATTGCATATGAATTATTAAGAAGGGCCACCTTGTGGGTTTTAAATCCCATATATAAGGCTACGAAATTCTTTTTTTCCTTCACCATTAGTGAGCCCCATGTGATCACAAAACAGACTAAAAGATAGCACTGAACCAATTCTACCCTAAAACCTGCTTAACATGAAATTCGTGTGAGGCTACATCTGTGGGGTCCACTACACTTCCCAAGCATATGATGGACCATTTGGAGCCTGGAAATGAATTCTCAGGTTGTGGTGGGCGTAAAATTCTAAGCGGGCTATCTTGTATGGGCTATACCCTTGTCTAATGAAGCCCACTTACTATGTGGTGTGAACTTGATATTTCTTAATCTTGTGGGGCAAGTAGTGGACAAACGTTGCTGCCCATTTATTTACATGACTAATAGGTGGCCTCGGGCCCATGCAAATAAAGCAAAATTGAGGCCCAAGTTGGCCATATACTGTGGGGAACCGTTGGAAAGCGAGAAATTCGTCAAAATGACTTTTTCTTGGACCTCTAGTAGGCCCATTGCCTAGTGGACAGTGTGCCTTATATGCTAACACTTTTCAATTAGACCACACTTGGTGAGGCTCAATTTAGATTGTATAAGTTGGCTTTTCTTGGTTTAATTTGTGTGTGTAGCTAGCGGGCCCAATATGATGAAGTATGTGTGGGGCCTAAATTATGTTGTATGATCCATCTTAAATGAGTGTATTATGTGGTGCTTTCCATATTGTGGAACCATCAACCACTACCTTAAATCAAACTAAATCTTATGTGGGCCGTACCATAGGAACCCCAAATACTTGGGAAGCCCATTAACCATACTCGTTGGGCATAACCTTTAAGTATGCATATCACCTTAAGCTAGGAGGGGCCCACTTAGTTGTGGGATTGGATCAACACCATAGAAAGCCTAGTGGTTAGAAGTTTGCCTTTGGATTTGGTTTAGTAGTTACCAAGTGGGACTTACACTTAACCTATAGAATTGCGTGCCTCGCACGCAGTCCAAGGTTGATGTGAAGGTCACACGTTGTGGTACTTGCCTATTGATGGATAAGATAATGATAGTGGATTGATGACATCTGTATTGATGATGGATGAGTAGTTTTGATCATGATTATGATATTACTTATGTTAATCATGATATGGAAATGATCCTGATGTTAATGATGATGATAGTATGTACGTAATGATAAGATGTACTTTTTATGATCATGATGATGATACATGATGACAATACTATGCTAGATGATAATAACCTAGATGACAACAAAATGTATAATGTGATTTGTATGCATGATGCTTAAGACATACATGATGCTAGTGGTATGATGATGATTGGCATGCTTAATGATATACGTATGCTTTTGACGATATAGCTAGTGATGATGAAATAATCAATGAAACATGTGAACCCTTGCCTGCGATCATGATTAATGCACTTCATACATAAATACATATGTATGTTATGCGATGCTTGGCGGCCCTCTTATTAACTGATTCACATTGATCATATGCCTAGCGTGTTGTTTGGAATACTAGAATTATGGGCCTTTTTCATTGTGTTGATTATTCTTAAGTTAAGCTTAGTGTGTTGGACTTATGAATGCCCACTTTTTCATGGAACATGGAATGAAAATATATCACTAATAACTATGGAATGAGGGGCTAAGTAAGCCCAATTCCATGGCCAAGGGAAAGATATTGTGGATGTTTATAACTCACTAGTATACCTGGCCCTGGTAAGGTCAACTCTGATAATATGCTTAGTGTAATGCATATCATGCCTATTCATATGCTTCTACTTATCCGTTGTATGCTTGAGTATGGATATGAATGTAATATAACATATACCACGGGATTATGGTTGGTACTCGGGCCATGGATGTTGGCTTACTGGTGTATGGCAGAGATGTGTTAGTAACCCTATGATGTGGGACTTGTCAGGGAACCCGTATGAGAAAGGGGTGCCTTGCATGTATGCATGATTTGCATGACATGATTGCATGGTTCGGATTATGAACTTTAGCATTCATGCATTTGCATGTTGCATTTGCATGCACACCCTAAAAACATCAGGGTTATGACCACCATGGGAAATTACGGTTGACAGCTGTATGGACACCGAAAATTGGTTCTAGCACTTGGGCGCCAAAGATGTCCTTGGGTGAAAATCCCTAAACCTTGTGGCAACGAGATGCTCTAATGGCTGGACCGAGTGGACATATGAGCGCATGACGGCTGGACAATGTGAGCCGCGTCTCCCACTATGTCGAGGTCGGTTGGAAGGGGGTGTGACCTTACCCGCCCGGTGCGAAGGGTATACTAGGTTGAGTTTGACTAGCTCGTGTTAAATGGGTCTGCTATTGTCAAGCCAAGTGGATTTTGGTATACCACTGATGAGGCAGATAGTGAGGTCTCCTCCACTCGCTGGTTATGCGCGCGATGGGCGGCACCCAAAGTCAGAAGTGTACGAGACCCCAGTGATTCCAATTGAGAACTGTACTGAGATGTGGATGGATATCAGGGTTAACTGGTGGCATATGATAATCATACATTCATGCATACGGGTTTGTGGATGCGTAAATACAATTTAAGTGACATACAATCGTGAGTCACGGTCCCCATTAGGTACGCGACTATTTGGGATCAGGAGTCTAACATTCTCTGATTACTTTACATGTTAGGTTATGGGACTAACATGTATTGTAACCTTAGATGCGTGGCCATGCCGACACATGATACTACGTACCACAACTCGTTCATTCATCATATGCTTTTGTGTTCTTGTATCATGTTTATGGTAATAACATGTCTCGCTCACATTATATGATGAATATATATAGTATACTCTTGATATGACTAGTTGTATGATTAATCTCTATCATTTTTGCTTACTCTGATATTAATGTTGATATATTAATGAAATATATATGTCACTCGCATTATGCGTATACACACACGCTCTACTAAGCTTCATAAAAAGCTTAGCACGTTGTTTAACGTGCAGGTCACTAAGAAAGGTAGCAGTTGGCGATGCTGGAGCAGCTCCTTGTTTATGTTTCGAGAAATTCTGTATTTACCTTATCAACATTGTACATTAAATGATTGATTAATGGATATGTGATGTAATGTTTTTTTTTTGTTTGGTAAACTTGTGGTTATGCTATTATGGTTAAAAAAAATCATTCTAAATAAAATCCTCCTTGTAGGATTCCATTTTCGAGACTTGGTGTAATGTTAGGTGCCGAAACCGGGGTACTATGGAGGCTGTCAACTCTAAGTTCAGATTACGGCGATTGTGTACCAAAAAAATCGAATTTGGGTCGTGACACCTATCGCCGAGGATACGGGATGGTGTTGAACCATCCTTGTATCGCTTCATGCATTGGCATCAACAAAATCGTCTGCTAAATTCCCGAGTGTCTGGGGACAATTGGCTGCTGACATAGACGGATTGACCACCGAGGACGTAAGTACCTTGCTTTCCTTACCAATCGTGCTACTCTGTGGCTGACTGTGATGAATTCCTTTGTTGTAGTTTGCTCGGATGCCGTATGCCAGCTTTCCCCTTTACTATACCCCTCAACGTGTGGAAGCATATGATTCTTCGTGTCTTCGGATTATGCTCTCTGATGTCGAATCATTTCAATGGTACTTGGGAGAGAGATTGCTCCGACAGATCACCGGCGTGGCTCAGGTTCCTTGTTCCCCACCTCCTTCGATTGCTCAGATTCCGACTGATGCTATGGCCGATGCTCTCGAGGGCCATCTTGGGTTTTGCTTCACGATCCCAGATCGTGACTATGATGAGTGGTATTTGTTGTACGGACAGGGACCTCTACTTCATTCACTCTACGTTCCAGGGGGCGTCGTAGGTATGCTGGATGATCAGTGACAATTCCTCTGATGGACCTTCATCGTCGGGAGCGGGATGATGATGATTATATGTTGGTGATCTGTAGCCTGCTTTTCTAAGGATATATTCAGCTTGTTGATGTATGGCCTTCTTGTCATTTTAAACCCCCCCCCCCCCCCCTCTTGTTTACTTTTCTTTTCTATCAAAACCTTTTGAATGAATATACAATCCCCGATTTGCCTCAAATTTCTTGATGATGCTTGGATGCTTTGATTTTCAACTCATTCTTTGATGCTTTGTGGAATATAGGATTTCTCAACTGCATGGATGATGACTTGAATGGTTCAGATTACTTGATTTGGCCTTGTGGGCCCTTTTTAGACTCCAGCTTCGCTTTGGAGCACCTATCCTTGATGTTTTGTGAGGCTAAGAAGGCTTTCCATGGTGCAGATGATGACTTGAACGGTTCAGATTGCTCTTTTTAGCCATGTGGGGCCCACTTGATGATCAGATCTTGGAATCTGGCCTTCTTTCTTGACAATTAAACCCTTGATGTTGCTATTTGATGACCCATGCAAGCTTTTCCATGGTTTGGATCATGATGATCTAGTCTTTGAATGGCCCAGATTGCTTGTAGGCCCCGATTTTTCTTCTCTTTGACTTGATCAGACCCACTTTGGTTGCAGTACTTCATGATTGGATAGGTGGGGTACCTTCCAGATGATTCAGATCAGTTTCGGACAAAATTCGGAGTCAATTGGAGCCTTGGGCGGCCCTCAGGGTGCCAACTGCTAACGTGGACTGGTAGTCTCACCTACCAGAGACTGTGAGGCCAATCCTGCGGAGAGAGAGGGAGACTGTCCGTACGGACAGCCCTCAAGGGGCCGCCCAGACCTCTCTTCATGTGCGATCTGGGTTGACTCTAGTTCGGATAGTGAGGACATTCCCCTGGTTACTGTCTCCTTCATTCCTGTACCCATTTTTCGATTCGGCCATGAATTTTTTTCTTGTCTCTTCTTTTCTCCTCCTTTTATCTTCTTCTTGGTTTGTCTTTTCTCAAGCAATGGATGGTGGAGATTTAAGGGTTGTGGGGGCTGTCCATGATGGGTCCCACACTTCAGATTTTCCAATGAGCTTTAATGGAGGAGAGATACCTTCAATGGATGGGGTAGATGGAGGTTTAAATGGGGCCATTGATGGGGGTTTAAGAGTGGTGGTTGAGGAAGCTTTGAATGCCCCCATTAATGGTGGGATTGCTGAAAATTCTGACTTGCATGGGGCCTTGACCATGGGAGGATTAGATGGTATGGATGAGATGGGGAGATGGGCCATAGGTGAAGCTATGCACCCTTTGAGTGTGGGCCTCATGAATGATGTGATTGATGGTGATGATGGGTTATGATGGACATAGATGGGCTGATCTCATGTTTAGATGGCATGGATGGTTCAGATGATACCTTTGACGGCTTGGATGCTCTTGATGATGGTCGAGATGTGCGGTACACTTGATTGGGTGGACTTGATGTGATCATTGATGATGGATGGTGTGGATGTCTCGATGATCCCTCTGGCTGGGCAGAGTGATAGTTGGATTCCTGACTTTATGTTGGAGAGGACTGCAGGTCTAGATTTGACCGTAGATTCTTCGATCAAGGTCGCTGAGGCCCTTCTTGACGGTTCAGATGCATTTTTCAGTGGTCAGATTGGTTAGGATGTCACGATGTGCGGCGTGATCTTTGTTGATAGCTCTTTTGATGGAGAGTACCGACCTTCTCCTGATCGTCGACCCTTTACGCATTCGATTCACGAGGTGGGCGAGTCTTCTCATGCAACTGAGGTCGTAACAGTTTCAGATAGCGATGCGACTATATCAGATATAGTCGCTACTGGGGATATGTTACAGACTGTCAAGCTCACAGGGGTCCCAGCTTTTCCTTCTCCTCGCCCGTCGATCTTCCCATCCTTGATGAGCTGTCATTGATTTATGGGCCTTTGGTTCTGGAGGGGATACCTGTTAGGACTTGTCAGTTGCTTCCTTGTCCTTCTTGCTTGCCACGATTGCTTACTTGGCTTGATAGATTGTCAGCTTATGAGATTCGAGAGTTGGAGTCCTATGGCTTTGGCGGTCTGATCCATATGGTTAGGGTTGACATTGATTGGAGAATGCTCGAGGCTGCAATGATTGACTGGGTCCCTTCGTTGAACTTGTTTGCGTTTAACGACATGGAGATGGGAGCTTCTTTGGAGGAGCTCGCGCGCTTGACAGGTCTTCCCTGGGATTATGTTCAGTATTTCTCGCCGAAGACTTTGCCGAAGACTGCCACTCCGCAGAACTGGTTCGGGATCCCGTATCTTATTCAGCCTACAGCTGCTGGTCAGGATGTTGTGGTCTTCTCTTTAGACTTGCTGTATGATCTTTTCTCGAGCCCTCGAAGTGTGGCAGGGTCCCTACTTTCTCGGAATGCACTCATGTTCTGTTTGATAACTGAGGTGCTATTCTCATGATGGTGTAGATCTCAGACTCCTTTACTCTTTAAGGTGATGAGCCGAGCTACCCGACGGCAGGGGATCATTTCTCTTGTCCTGGCTGAGCTGTTTAATGGGCTGACTGACTGTGCCCTAGGCCGCACTCGTGTCCTTCACGGCTGCTTTGCATTTCTCCAGGTATCCTTTTGGTACTTTCTTTTTCTTTTCTTTTCTTTTGGGAACTTCTTTGCTTTAGCTGAATCTCTTTACTTTCTCATGATCAGATCTGGCTATGGGAGCGTCTTTCGCTGACTGTTCCTGTGTCATTTCCCGGCACTCGTTGCCCTGACCTCATGTGACATATCATGGAGTTTCTTCCGCATACAACTAGGATGAGCGAGCCCTTGTATCGCAGGATGTTTGCAGAGCTGCGTGACTGGAATGTTCATTGGGAGTCATCTTGTCTTTCACTTCCTCCAATAATTTGTGATGCTCGTCGCCTTCCTCTAATGCTAGTAGGCTTTTGCTCTTACTTTTCTTAGCATCCCATCCGGTTCCTGCGGCAATTCGGGTATGAGCAGGACATTCCTCCTTTCGCTTTTTCGGGTATCGGGTGTCGAGCACTTCCAGCCAGGTCATCTGATTTTAGGACTCGAATTGATGGGTCCTAGGCAAGTCATTTGACTGCTGATTTGCTCAGTTTTGAGCTGCGGACTTTTTCGATGGCGACTGCCACATACCAGCAATCTTTATACCGGCGCATTCCTTGCTTGCACCTGACCGCTAATGAGGATGAGCAGGATATTCTTGGGGATGCTGGTTCTTCATCTAGTTCATATGAGCCCTTTGAGAGCGCCCATTTATCGATCCCGGCTTCCTCTTGGCCACTTGCTTTCTGAGATTTCTGCGCTCCGGTATCATTGTGAGATGATGTCGAGGAGATTGGCCGCTGATCAGAGGTTGTCTGATGAGGAGACCGCGATCCTTAGCCTTAAGTGAGATGAGGTGCATTACCTGCGTATGGAGGTGAGCAGTTTGAGAGCGAGGCTATTTCATTATGAGTCAGAGGACTTACCTGACGTGGCCGAGGAGGAGGGCAAAGATTAATTTTTTGCTTTTTAGGGCTGTGCTGGCCGTCTGTACGTCTCTTTTGGCATAATACACGACCAATGATGATGCGCATTTTTTTTTTGTATTTTGAAAGAGATGATATATAAAAGAAATATGATGCATTAATGGAAAGAAAAAGAAAAAAAAAGAAATTTTTTTTTGAGAACTTATTGTTCCATAAGTTATCTTTCGAGTGTGTGTCTGAATTTTGTACCAGGACATAGGAATCAGAACTGAGGCTCGGCCAATGCTTTGACCGATTTTTCGGGATTGACTTGTGTGAGATCCCTTTGGTTCCCTAGAGGTGTAGGCAATGGAAACTGTTACTTCCTGAGATTTTTGTCAGAGTTTGTACAGTTCTTTATTCCCGACTATACATCTTGTTGTTCTTGAACTGCAATTGCTTGAGCTGATCTGGACCGTCTGGTTTCTTGGTACCTACACTTTTTTTTTTCTATTTGAGTCATTTTTGCCTGCAGCGCTCTTTCGAGTTTTCACCACAGCCGGCCTTTTCCAGTCATTTTTTCCAGTGGCACCCTTTCGGGTTTTCACCACGTCCCAGGTATTTGATCTTGCCTACCCCTTGGCAGCTATGTTGTTTTTACCCTCGGCCCCCTTTCGGGTTTTCACTAAGTCCGTTGTATGCCCACTATTTTTACTCGGAGCGTCCTTTCGGGTTTTCACTCCGTCCTCTTTGTTTAGGCACACATTTTATTTTATTTTCTTCTTTTTTTCTTTTCTTTGAATTTTTGGATAACTGTGGCGGCTAGAGGTCGGAAATCCGTCGTTGGTAGCCGATGGTAGCCTTTCGACCCTTATCTTGAGTTATGATGATAGAGCTATCGGTCTTAGCCATAGACCCTTCTGAGATGGATGGATGGATGGGTAACTGTGTTTCCTTTCAGTTTAATTTTTTTCGGGTGCCTTGTTTTGGCTTCCCATTTTTTTTCTTTTCTTTGTATTCCCTTTTTTTGTATTCCTTTTTTTTTCTTCTTTTGAATCCCTTTATTTGAAACACTTATTGGTGGACGAAAATGATTCCTCAGAAGTTTTAGCTTCAACCCTTTGACTTCAGCTCTACTAATGTAACCCTTGATAAGGTCAAAATGACTTACCCGTGAAAGATCTTCACTTTGTCGGCGTTAATTGGCTCATGAAGATCCACCCCTCTCATGCTGGTGGGTCTGAGGGCGCCTCCAGGAAGTACTTCTCTAATGATCAGCGGTCCATCCCATGAGGGTTTGAACTTTCCTCTGGGATCCGGAAGGTGCGATGGTAGGATCTTCTTTATGACCATGTCGCCCAACTTGAAACTTCTTTTTCGGACTCTCTTGTTGTAAGCCCAAACGATCATTTTCTGATAACACTAGGAATGACTTAACGCACGCATGTGCTTCTCATCTGCTAGTTGTAAATGATCGAATCTGGCCCGTTGTCATTCTCCTTCTTCAATTCCGCTTTCTAGTAACACCCGTAGTGATGGTATTTCCACCTCAACTGGTAGAGCTGCTTCCATTCCATAAGTAAGTTTGAAAGGAGTAACGCCTGTAACAGACCGTACAGACATTTGATAGACCCAAAGTGCATATGAGAGCATATCTGACCAATCTTGATAAGTCATGACCATCTTCTCAAGTATCCTAACGATTGTCTTGTTTGCGGCTTCTACCCCACCATTCATATGAGGACGGTAAGGGCTCGATCGATGACGTTGAATCTTGAACTTGCTGAGGAAGTCATCCATCTTCTTCTTGACAAACGGAGTCCCATTATCTGTGATGATAGCATTAGAGATTCCATACCGACATACGATGTTGTTCTTCATGAATTTAATCACCTGGGATGCTGCAATCGTGGTGTAGGAGGCTGCTTCTACCCACTTGGTGAAGTAGTCGACTACTACGAAAATATATTCATGTCCGTTTGATGCTTTGGGATTAATCTTCCGAATGATGTCAAGTCCCCACATAGAGAAGAGCCAGGGAGTTGTCAGGTTGTACGGTCTGAGGAGGGGGCATGAATTTGATTCGCATGCTCCTGACACTTGAAGCATTTTCTAACGTGCTGGTAACAATCTGTCTCCATGGTGAACCAATAGTAGCCAAGTCGTAGAATCTTCTTCGCCATCATATGCCCATTCATGTGTGGGCCACAGATTCCTTTGTGTATTTCTTTCATGATCTTTGTAGCTTCTGTTTCGTCGACGCATCGAAGGACTTAATTATAGGATCGCTTGTAAAGAATTTCGCCACTGATGGTGAACTGGCTGGCCAAACGCTGGATGGTTTGGCGATCTGTTGCTGTTGCTGCCTCCGGATACTCCTGGGTTTCGAGATATTGCTTGATGTCGACATACTAGGGTTTGTCATGGGCAGCTTCGGCTTCTTCTATTTGCAGGCAGAAAGCAGGTTCATCTTGAGTTTCAACTGTGAGCTCCCATTCTGAAGCTCCTTTAGGGATCTCGAGCATTGATGCAAGTATAGCGAGAGCATCTGCAAACAGATTCTTGGCCCTGTGCATGTATGAGAAGGTGATTTCTTTGAATTCTTCGATAAGATTTTCAAGAAACACATGATATGGTATCAATTTCTCGTCCTTGGTTTTTCATTCACCATTGGTCTGATTGATGATAACTTGTGAGTCTCCAAATACTCGTAGTTTTTTTATGCCCAAGATTATGGCTTCCCTTAGACCAGCGATGCATGCTTCATGCTCTGCCAGGTTGTTGGTGCACTCGAATGCTATGTGTTGAGCTCTTAATTGTGCATATTCTAACCCTAATTCATCACTCATTATGCATGGATTTTATGTTTAAAGACTATTATAATGCTTGATTTTGGGATTGCAGGAATGAGAGAGAGTTCACTCGATTAATAACTAAAAGAAGCATATTTAGGAACCTTGGTTGAAGACCCAAGGTGGGCCAAAGAATCCTGAAGAAAGAAGGAAAGAAAAGAAAGAAGAAAAGAATGAAAAGGAGCCCCACAAGGTGGTCCGACCGGTCAAGACCGGTCGGCCAACTCGGTTGCCTTCCATAGAGGTTGCTAGACCAAAACAGACAGGTCACGACCGGTCAAGACTGGTCGGCCATGCAATTTCAGATTTCCAGATTTCAGACAGCAGGCTATTCCCATTTTTAATTTTCAGCACAGTTTTTTGGAGCTATCTTGATGATATTTGGAAATCCAATACATCCATGTCGAAGAGGAGCTCGACGCCGAAATAACCCGAGTAGTTTCGTGTCGATCGGAGCTACGGATTGACCACGGTGGCCAAAACAATACAAACTATCCAGAAAGTTCCAGATTCTGCCTACTCCACTCTGGGCCGGTCCAGGTGGCTCATCATTGATGATATGAAGAATCTACTTTTACCATCTGCTAGAACACATCCATATATGAATAACCACAAAGTTTCAGATCAAAAGGATGTGTGGTTTGATCGTATCGGTTGAAGAAAGATGGACCATCCAGAAAGATCCAACTGCGCAGATTTTATAAAAGGCCTGAGCGTTCTAATTTTCAGACCATATTCTAGAATTATTTTTGACAATCTAATCCGTCTATCATGTAGAGGATGAAGTTTTCTACCAATGTTCAAAATTTTAGATCAATCCGACCTCTGTACACTCCGAAGCGTTGAAAGCAAGATGACTGGTTCTGAAGGTACCCGAATTGCGCGATTTTGAGAGGCAGTCACTGATCTGATTGATGGGCCCATTCAAAAGATAATTTTAGAAATCTATATCATCTATGAGGAAGATCACATTATAAGGAAGCTACAAATCAAATTTGAAGGCAATCCGACCATTGGTTAAGCCGTACGAAGCGAAACAAAATCTGTTATGTTGTTATACTCTTGCTGTATTATAAAAGGAGGTGCTCTCTTCTATTCCAGGGCAAGCAAGGGCGTGGGGAGCAAGGAGTTCAAGTCATAGGAGGCTTCCTAGCCTCCTCCAGCTAGTTTTTCTTCCTTTTCTTAGTTCTAGTTCTAGTTTTTAATATGCTTTTGATTAGCTAGTCTCTTAGCTAGAGCTAAGAGGTGAAACTTATAGTTTACTTTGATGTTTTAATTCGTTTTATTGGTTTCAAGTTGGATTTCTATTGAAGAACAATGGTTTGAAGTTTAAATAAAGTTCTAAGTAGTTTTTCTTAATCTTATGATGGCTCCTGGATGTTTAGAAGAATTGCTTGAGTTCTTAACTGTTTTGAGTTATTCTAGACCTGTATGATCTGAGGAATTGGATTCCATACGCTCTAGACATATGATCCTCATGTGGGAGCTTCATACCAAAAGTCTATTTTTCTGGAAATTCTAGATTATGTAAGATTGTGTATGTGATTTGGATCAAGTTCAAATCATGATCTAGTTTTATCTTGTGACAGGATTTAATGATGATTATGGTTGTGATCTTAACCTATTGGAATTGGGACTGACCTATGTAATTGAGTGTGCTCAAGTCCTAGCTTGCATTGAGAGAATCATGTACATGAATCATACATGTGACAGATTGATTGTTTTAACTGTTCTATTATCTGACTAGATAGAACTTAATTTCGATTCTAGTTGAGAAAGTGAGAAACCATAACGAATTATGCATCTAAGGAGAGCTATAAGTGGATCCTTGATGCTCTAGTTATCTTTTCATTATCAGATTTTCTATTTTATGTTCAAAACCAATTTCACAAACCTCTTAAGATTTTAGTTGTTAGAGTAGTTAGAATTGTTTACCTCCTTCCCTGTGGATCAACCTCGGTCTTACCGTGATTATTACTACATCGCAGCCTTGCACTTGGGGAAGCGAACAAGTTTTTAGCGCCGTTGCCGGGGAAAAAGGTTAAACGGTTCTAATTGTTCTAGTAGCTATAGAGTAGTCTTAGTTAGGTAGGATTTTCAGTTTTTCTAAAAGTAGTTTTCTGATTTTTCCTAGATTACTAACAATTTTCTGTTTTTTTTTTTTTTTTTTTTTGTAGGAACTTAGTTGCTGACATAGTTCTCACCTTCAAGGGTAACATCTCCCCTTCTCCCTTTCTTCTTTTTGTTTTTCTTTCTAGATTGGGATTGTTTTAACTTCTTATAATTTCATTATGAATGATTGGACGGGTGGATTGTCTAAATATCTTTTGGAATATGAGAGGTCGAATCAAATAAAAAATCATTATGATTGGAACCATTACAAGCATGAATATTTTTCTAAGACTCAATCTACTTCTAATACTCCCCCAAGTAAGACATTGCAAGATTACTGGAATGACAACAATGTGCATAACTTTTCGCCAGGTAAAACAATGGGAGAGTATCAGAAAGAGATGAATAATGTTCCACCGGTTAGGACAATGTATAATCACTTGTTTGGCAACAAATATCAACAACCATCTAATAGCACAACATACGACATGGGTAATCCTAATAGGTGAGAGCATCAAAATTTCAATTTGGGAGACGAGCCAACCATGGATGCCAACAATTATCCTCAAGAGTTTCTTTCTCATGAGCCACAACCGACACGAACTCTTGAAGATACGCTGCGAGAGTTTATGAAAATAACTGAGCAATGCATACAAAACCTCTCGCCATCTCAAAATCCTGAACCCAACATTGGGAACACCGAATCATCCCCCAACCAGGAGGAGGATGAGGCTATCCAAGCCCAACCCTCTTCTGATTTAATGAGTAAACTTTTAGGTGATGTAGATCTCAATGATCCCAACATTACCATCGATTATGGTAAATCAACTATCTCTTTTAGCTATTCCGATTTGAATGATGAAGAGATTTCAAGGATGGTTAACGAACCCAAGGAATCCACAAAATCTGAAAGTGATAGTTTGGTTGCCTATAATGAAGGTTTGAAGGAAGATTATGAGTCCATGATTTCTTCTTCCAAAGGGCCGAATGTTTATGAGTCTCGGAAGATATTCTTGCTAGAGAGATGGCCGAATTTGATATTTTTGAGTCCTTCCACCAACAACACATGCCGGATTCTACTGTGGAAGAACTCCCTTGGGTTGAAAATTCTGTTTCTTTGGATGACGGGGTGGCACAATCTAAAATTTCAAAAGATCAACCAATGCTAGATGATGTGCTTACCACTGAATCTGAAAAAATTTCTTTGAAAGACCTCACCTCTATAGAGGAGGAATTCCTTACCCTTGAAATAGAATTTCCTCAATCACTTAGGGAGAACGAGGACCCTTTATCCGACTCTCTCAGTTTCCTAAAGGAATGAATGACCCACCCCTATGATCTAGATGATGAGATGATTAAGGAGTTGGATAGTTTGTTGGACATGGTGTTAGTGCCTGAAGAACACTATTCCACTGATTTACACTCTTTACCATTGTTTGCGGAAGCACCATGCAATTCTGAATTTGTGGAGGAGACAACCCAAACTGAAAAATACTTAATGAATGTCTCTCCACCATCATGGGTTCTTCAACCCATTGAAAATTCTGATTGAGAGGACCCGTTTTTAATCAATTACAACCCAATTCGGAACTTGAGGAGATATCTTTTTGCTGCTCTTATCTCCTCCTTACATGCGTGTGGTGCACACTATGATTGGACCTTCATGAAGAAACGCACCCATGTATACATTCGAGCAGGATTTTGGATGGTCCTTGTTATAGTCAAATTATGGTGATCGAAGATCCTCGTGAGGATTTTAGACGTGCGAGCACTTTAATGCAGTATCCGACGTGCGAGCACCTTTATGATAGTATTCGACTCGCGAGTCCACCTGGTTGAGGCTCGCATACTAGATAAGTACGACTCACAATTACCGAGTCATCGAGCCCTTATGGTCGATGATCGAATAGTAAGAGAGTACGGAACATCTTTCTCAACCTGTGAGCAGCTCTGCTCGTGGTCATTGAAAGGCGTCACATCTCAACATGCAAGCATCATAGCTCGCGAGCATTCCCGGCTCGCGAGCAGCTCTCGACATATGAGTATCCCCCGTCATGTAAGCAGCCTTGGTCTCTGGTCTCTGGTAATGACGTACCTCAGCTTATAGTACCAGCAGCCCATATAGGCTGATTTTGGCTTTATCTGTAACTCCAGCTAGACGACTGGAGTGTTTAGGCCACCCCCTTACCGAAGGATTAACACGATAAGTATCTTATCCCCTAAAACCAGCCGTGATCTTAACGGTTTGCGTAACAGATTGGATCACCTGGATCTATATAAACAGATGGTTCCATAGAGGAGAGAGGGACAGAATACACAATCTCTAAAACTCCTAAACTGTTGATTTCCTTTATAACCATATCCTATCTAACTTAAGCTTCGGAGGGCTAATGGCCGGACGCCGGCCACCCGTAGTTTTCCTTTATCTCTTTCAGGTCCTGGAGGAAGCATCCTGGAAGGAAGGTGAACATTTGGAGGATCTTGTTACAAAATCCGACGTAAACAGTCCTCATGAGAAACCTATTAAAATTCATGAAGATCCTGCTCAAATTTAATCATGTAGTCAATCAGACTAATCAAAGGTAGGTAGGTAGGTTAGGATTTCTTTTCTACATTTAGGATTGAATAAGTCTCATCGAGACAATGAAAGATGCTAAAATTGATCAACTTGCTGCCTCAGGTACTCCCGTTCTTACTCTCCTTTGTTTTATGTCATTGCTCTCATGTCATGCATATTGCATATCTTATTACATTGAGGACAATGTAAGATTTTGGTTGGGGGGTGAGATTCCTTAGATGAATAGCTTTTGTGACAATTTGAACTATGTAGAAAATTTTTGATTTTTCTAAAATTCAGAAGTCTTTTGGAAAACTTTGTTTCTATGCATTCGAGATGATATGAGTATAAGAAGAGGAGATACGAAGTGAGTGATGTTGCAAGCTTTGAACTTCTCTTAATATAATGGTTTTATATGTGAATTCCCCTATTTATATGATTGATAGAAAATTTGAACACTTTTACACCTAGTTCACATTACACGATTTTCATGATTTAAAAGAATTATGTGATTTTTGGATTGGCTAGACTTAGATTTGAGGTGTTGAGGAACCAAGCCGGGGTACTTTGTCCATCCTTGTCCATGGGAAAATAACGAAAGATATGGATTTCTAAAAATCCTATCTAATGTAAAAGAAAAAGGAAAAGGAAGGATGAAAATTGGGAATGATGGAAAACATGGTGGAAAATTTCAAAAAGGGCTACCTATTACCAACCGGGGGATGGTCTACCCGTAACCAAAGCCGGAAATGGGACATAGTGTGAAAGCCGTCGGAAGGACGGTAAGGCAAATTCCTGTCATAGGCTTGTTTTTTATCTGTACACCTTAAGATTCATAGTTTAGTTGATCTATGAAGAAGATAATCCTGGAAAATCATGAGATGAAATTCACTATGCACACTAGGTTGAATTTGTTCAAGTTCTTCTATTTATCAATCAATCAACGGGGATTTCATATGAACACTTATTATGTTTTGAGAGTTTAAGGTTTCAACCTCTATCACCTAATTTTTCTGACTTTTACACTTGTGTGTCTTGGGATGTATAGAAGAATTGTTTCTGAAGGAGAGTTGGTTTTTGGAGAATTGAACTTGTTTCACACATGTTTTGCTCGGGACTAGCAAAATGCTGGTTGGGGGGTGTATTGAGCTCTTAATTGTGCATATTCTAACCCCAATTCATCACTCATTATGCATGGATTTTATGTTTAAAGACTATTCTAATGCATGGTTTTGTGATTGCAGGAATGAGAGAGAGTTCACTCGATTAATAGCTAAAAGAAGCATATTTACGAACCTTGGATGAAGACCCAAGGTGGGCCAAAGAATCATGAAGAAAGAAGGAACGAAAAGAAAGAAGGAAAGAATGAAAATGAGCCCCACAAGGTGGTCCGACCGGTCAAGACCGGTCGGCCAACTCTGCTACCTTCTACAGAGGTTTCTGGACCAAAACAGACAGGTCACTGTTATAGGCAAATATAGTCTATCGAGAAGTGCAGGATCGCGGCCATAATGAATGCGAGCAGTCAAGCTCGTGCTCGCGATAAGAGGTCGCACATCTGGATTGCGGGTAGCTCGGCTCGTGCTCGTCAGAAGTGGTCGCATCTCCCGTATGCGAGCAGCTCGGCTCGTGCTCGCCAGAAGGGGTCGCATCTCCCGTATGCAAGCAGCTCGGCTCGCGCTCGTCAGAAGTGGTCGCATCTCCCGTATGCGAGCAGCTCGGCTCGCGCTCGCCAGAAGGGGTCGCATCTCATGAATGCGAGCATTCCTGACACGAGCAGCTCCCGACATCAGAGCTATCATGAGTCTTCATTTTTTGGTTTGGACGGTCTTCGTAGTTCCAGCACCCGATTCCCGTCGAGCGGCTTGTTCAATCCCTCTACGACACCAAGCAGGGTTACACCCAGTTCGGCGGTCTCCGCCCCTTCGACGTCTCCTTCCTTTTCGCCGGTTACGACTCCAACTACGGCTTCTAGCTCTGCATGAGCAATCAGTGTTACTACTACACATACCAACAGCCCGTATGACTCGATTTTGGGTTTATCTTCTCCTGTGGTTCCGAACCTCAAGGGATTGCTATCAAGAGACGTGATTCCCGAAGTAAGTAATTTGGTTAGATCTCGTCACTAAGGATAAGGATCTTATCCCACAAAATCAGCAGAATCTCATATCGTACCCGAGATCAGCGGGATCTCGATATCTTGTATAACAGATTGAATCGCTTCGGATCTATATAAAGGGATGACTCCATTAAGAGAAAGGTACACACAACATTCAATCTCTGTCCCGTTTTGCTTGGCTACTCTTCTTCTTGCTTTGGCCTGACTTAAGCATCGGAGGGCTAACGGCTGGTCCCCAGCCACCCTTAGTTGCTGTTTGCCTTCTTTCAGGTTTGGCGGAGGAAAATCTCTGGTGAAGAGAAGGTGAACATCTGGAGGATCCAACTACAAAATCTGATGTTAACAGTTTGGCGCCGTCTGTGGGAACGACTTGATCGTCAAAATCAATCGTTCCACCGATCAAAATCCTTCGGCGATGCCTCCTAAAAAGGCCGTTCATCCTTCAACTTCAAGGCAGCCACCACCTCCGCCCGATGAGAAGGAATCTGTACCTGCCCTTCCACCTGCCTCGACGAACATCCCTCAAGGAGCCCCAACTATGCCATCACCAAACCCATTATTGGAAGCTTCTGAAAATCAAGACGATGTCCTACGTTTCCTCGGAAACACTCTCCTAACTCTAAACGTCGGAGTTCAGGCGCTGTCAAATCGGCTTGATCAGCATTTCCCTGAACCTCAGAGACAAGCCTCCGAAGGGTTACCACCGCAGCCCATACCAGTGGCATCTAGACATTCCATGGATGAACCACAGGTCCCACCACTTGGCAGCCATCCCCCTGTACCGTCTCCACATTCTATACATTCTAGTTCGTCTCGACAACCTCAACCGCAGGGCTCCACCGCCGAAACATCAAGCTATAACCTACCATGGGAAGGAGATCTCAAAAGAATTCATGATCGATTTGATGTCATGGAACAGTGATACCAGGCAAATCGGTCATCTGCCGTCATGGCGGCGATACATCAATCCGAGTCCCCCTTCACCAGCGAGGTTATGGAAGCCCCGTTACCTAGAAAGTATCGAACGCCTGTTATCACCCCGTATACAGGTATTGGCGACCCTCTTGAACATCTGGAAACATACAGGTCCCTCATGGAGTTGGAGGGACATGGTTCAGAAATCATGTGTAGGGCTTTTCCCTTAACATTGAAGGAAGCAGCTCGTACGTGGTTTCGGGGGTTAAAGCCTCGTTCCATCAGTTCCTTTTCCCAGTTGTCGGAGATATTCCTTTCTCAGTTCATGGGAAGCATTCGCATTAAGAAGCCAGCCTCCCATCTGATGAATCTGAAACAGCAGTATGGGGAGACAATAAAGGAGTTCACAGTACGGTTCACTGCCGAAGCCGTCCAAACTGAGGGTTACACTGAAGAAAAGGTCTTACAGCCCTCATTGCTGGGATAACGAGTGAGAAATTCAGGTTTGCCTTAGATAAAAGCCCTCCGAAAACTATGGCAGAGTTCCAAGCCAAAGCTCAGAAATATATCAATGCAGAAGAAGTCGCATTGACACGCCACGGAGTACAGAGTAAGAAACGCAAGCCAGAAGGAACCTCTTCTACAGATAAAAAATATCGTCGTGATCAGCGCGATCGTTCTCCCAAGAAGCCTTACTCTGGTAAATATCATAACTACACCCCTCTTAATCAGTCTCATGAAAAAGTTCTAATGGAGATTAAACACAAGCCATATGTAAAGTGGCCCGCAAAGATCAAATCCGATCCTGAGAAGAGGGATAAGAGCAAGTTTTGTTACTTCCACAAAGATCACGGGCATAGGACCCAGGACTGCATCTCTCTACGTGACCATATCGAAGCCCTTATTCGAAAAGGCCATCTTCAGGATTATGTTGCTCGTAAAAATCGATCACCAGAAAGGACGAAGACCTCATCTCGCCAAAAGGAACCGCCTCATCATCAAACTGACCAAGAGGACGCTAAGCCCACGGGAGAAATTCGCACTATCGTCGGGGGACCAGCTTGCGGGGGCGACTCTCAAGCTTCAAGAAAGGCATACGCTCGAAAGGCGTCCAAAGAACCCCAGCAAATCTATTGGCTGGAACAGACGTCCAGCTCATCGAAAGCGAACCATCCTCCAATTTCTTTCACCCTCGAAGATGCAGCGGGAATTCACTTCCCTCATGAAGACTCCATCGTAGTCACATTAAAGGTATCGAATTATCTAACTCATCGAATTATGGTGGATACAGGTAGCTCAGCCGACATTTTATATTTAGAGGCTTTCAATAAAATGGCTCTTGCCAGAAACCTCCTCAAGCCAGTATCGACCCCCCTCGTCGACTTTGGAGGAGAGGTAGTAACACCTGAAGGGAGCATCGATCTCCCAGTTACTTTTGGAGAAAGTCCAGCAAAGACCACCGTCTTCGTGAACTTCCTCGTGGTGGACCGAAAATCAGCATATAACGCCATTTTGGGGCGGCCGTCTCTAACTAAGATTGGGGCAGCCTTACACCCTTCATATCTGTGTGTTAAATTTCCTACCCCAAATGGTATCGGGGTCGTGCGAGGAAGTCAACAGGAGGCACGGTCTTGCTACCAGATAGCCCTCCAAGATCGAAAGAAGGCTCAAGCAACACCCGTCATGGAGATAGCTCAAGGTTCACCCGACGTTCCCCCCACCACCTCGTTGGATCCGAGAGAAAATGCTCTGAAGTCAGGAACTCCGGGGGAGGAAACAGTAGCAATTCACCTGACCGAAGGCGACCCGTCTAAGATTGTGTACATCGGGTCCTCCTTAACCAGTGTCCACCGTGAAGATTTGATCCTTTTCCTCACCGAATACCAGGACGTGTTTACTTGGTCTCATAAAGATATGCCAGGCATCGATCCCAATGTCATCGCACATCGTCTCAACATTGGCCCGAAGCATAAACCCGTACACCAGCGTCGACGTGCCTTTACTGCAGAAAGGCAAATGGCAATCAAAACTGAAGTTGAGAAGCTGCTCGCGGCTAATTTCATTCTCGTCCGGAAAGCTAATGGCAAATGGAGGATGTGCGTCGACTATTTAGACTTGAACGAAGCATGTCCCAAAGATAGCTTCCCGACACCGCGGATCGACCAGTTGGTCGACTCAACAGCTAGACATGCTCTCCTCAGCTTTATGGATGCTTATTCTGGTTACAACCAGATTATGATGCATCCACCTGATAGCCAGCATACTGCCTTCATCACGGATCGAGGACTATATTGCTACCAGGTGATGCCGTTCGGTCTTAAAAATGCAGGGGCCACTTATCAACGTCTTGTCAACAAAATATTCGCTGCTCAAATCGGTAGGAATATGGAAGTTTATGTTGACGACATGCTCGTGAAAAGCATCGTTGAAGATGACCACATTTCTGATCTTCGAGAAGCCTTTGATCTGATGAGGAAGTATCAAATGAAGTTAAACCCAGAAAAATGCGCGTTTGGAGTGTCTGCAGGGAAATTTCTTGGGTTCATGGTTGGCCAGCATGGAATTGAGGCAAATCCTGAAAAGATAAAAGCATTGATAGAGATGAAATCCCCCGTTACTCTGAAGGACGTCCAGCGTCTGGCTGGTCGCATCGCATCATTGAACAGGTTCATCTCGCGAGCATCTGACAAGTGCTTGCCCTTCTTCAAACTCCTTCGTGCAACGGCCAAATCTGATTGGAAGTGGACACCTCAGTGTGAAGAAGCTTTCCAACAACTGAAGCAATACATGAGCGCTCCTCCCATTTTATCTAAACCTGTAGCACATGAGCAACTCATTCTTTATCTCTCTGTGTCCACTACGGCCGTTAGCGCCGCTTTAATAAGAGAAGATTCCGGGGTACAGAGGCCCGTCTATTATATCAGTCGAGCAATGGTTGATGCAGAAACTAGGTATTCTGATATGGAGAAACTGGCCCTAGCCTTAGTCACGGCAGTTCGAAAACTGCGACCATATTTTCAAGCCCACGCTATTTTAGTACCGACTAATCACCCACTACGGCAAATCCTTCAAAAGCCTGAAGCTTCCGGGCGCTTAACTAAATGGGCGGTTGAAATCAGTGAGCATGATATCTCATTCTGTCCTAGGACCGCAGTCAAGGGCCAGGCCGTGGCTGACTTCATCGCCGAATTTACATATTCTTCTGAAGATAATATCATGACCAGCGACCAACCTCCTTGGTCACTCTTCGTGGACGGGTCATCGCGGGCCACTGGCAGCGGAGCGGGCCTGATTTTAGTGGCTCCCGACGGGTCGCATTTTCAATATGCTCTGCGTTTCGAATCACGCGTCTCCAATAATGAAGCAGAATATGAGGCCCTGATTGTTGGCCTCGAACTGGCCATTGTCCTCGCAGTCCAGAATTTGATAATTCATAGCGACTCCCAGCTCATTGTCAACCAAGTTCTTGGTGAATTCGAAGCCAAAGAAGAAAGAATGGCCTTATACAAGTCTCGTGTCCTCATCCTGCTCGCCAAACTGAAGACTTATGAAATAACCCATATTCCTCGCGAGAAGAACCAACTTGCCGATTCCTTGGCAAAGCTCGCCTCTGCACCAGAATCTGAGTTATCGCATTCGATCCCCATCGAGCACCGTCAGGTTCTAAGTATCGACCAAGCGACTCTCGAGCATGTAACATCGATACAATCATCTTCATGTTGGATGGATCCTATCATCCTCTATCTCCGAGACGGATACCTACCAGAGGACAAGAAAGCTGCAAGGCAAATTCGTCTTCGGGCTGCCAGGTATACTTTACAAGACGGAATATTGTTGCGCAAAAGCTTTTCCTTGCCTTATTTGAGGTGTCTTCATCCAGAAGAAGTACTTCGTGTTCTAGACGAAGTACACCAGGGGGCATGTGGTAACCATCCCAGGGGGCGATCCCTAGCATATAAAGCGATGAGGCAAGGATATTATTGGCCCACTATGAAAGCAGACGCCATCGAATTTTCTAAAAAATGCGACAAGTGTCAACGATATCTACCTATACCTCATGTACCGTCCGAGCGGATGACCCCAGTTGATAGCCCTTGGCCTTTTGCTCAGTGGGGGATCGATATCATCGGGCCCTTACCCATGGGAAATGGACAGAATAGGTTCGCGATCGTGGCGGTTGATTATTTCACCAAATGGGCCGAGGCAGAACCATTAGCCAAGATTACTGAGAAACAAACTACTAAGTTTATATGGAGAAATATCATATGCCGTTTTGGACTTCCTCATACTATAATTACCGATAATGGAACGCAGTTCGACAACGCAGCCTTTGATGAATTTTGCGAAAAATGGAAGATACGTAATCTCCGCACTTCTCCATATCATCCTCAGGTGAATGGGCAGGTCGAGGCAGTGAATAAGATCATAAAGCATCATTTAAAGACCAAGCTAGGTGAATATAAAGGGGTGTGGCCAGAACTTCTGCCAGAGGTATTATGGGCCTATAGAACCACGGCTTGTACATCAACAGGTGAAACTCCTTTCTCCTTAGCATTTGGTGTTGACGCAGTGGTACCAGTGGAAATTCAAGTGCCCTCATATCGGATCGAGCAGTATGATCCCGCGAGCAATCAGGAAAACCTCCGACTTCATCTCGATCTCCTGGAAGAGCGAAGAAATGCTTCTCAAGTACGAGTGGCAGCGTATCAACAACGTATTGCTCGATATCGAAATGCTAGGGTTCGGCCTAGATCCTTCCAACCCGGAGATTTGGTACTAAGGCAAAATCTCGGAGTTCCTGCTCGTTCATTGGATCCAAATTGGGAAGGCCCATATCGGGTTATTAGGGTTGTGCGACCCGGTACTTATTATCTTGAAGACATGCAAGGGAAGCCCGTACGTCGCCCTTGGCACGTGGAGCATTTGCTACGATACTACCCCTAGATTCGATGTAGTTTATTACAACGTTTTATGAATAAAGTGAAAGATATCTTTTGGCCGCTACTCCATTTACATGGATCTGAATAGCCCTGAAGAGAGTGCTTACACATCCTCTTGGCCAATTGCCTACCCTTGGTAGGACTGAAATCGTTACTAGTTGGTTGCTTCTCCATTTACATGGACCTGAATAGCCCCGAAGAGAATGTATACCATCTCTTGACCAACCTTCTGCCCTTGGTAGAATCAAAATCTCAATCGATAGATCAGTCTATCTCAACGCGAACACGGTCACACGACCCCCGGATTGAGTCTAATTCATTTTTTTTCATGAGTTAGTTGCTCGCGACTGGTGAGAGGAGGGATCGCACTTCCGAAATGCGAGCACCGCAGCTCATGCTCGAATTAAGGGGTCGTAGTCATATACCCTAATCGCGAGCACTGCAGCTCGGGCTCGAATAAGCAGTCATATACCCTAATCGCGAGCAGCGTAGCTCGTGCTCGAATTAAGGGTTCGCATCCTCTGATGAATCAACATGAGATCAACACAAAGCAACAATGAAGCAAAGATGAGAATACACAACCCTGAAAAAGTAGGTGTTCATTAAAATAATGACCTTACGATTACAAATCTCTTCTCAAAAAGAAAAAAAGAGAGAAAAATATATATATGGTGTAGGAAGCTGCCGAGGTCAAGGGTGGTCATCCTCATCTTGCGCAGGCTCGCGGCTCTCAGCTTCAGGACCAGCCTCAGGAGCAGGAGCGGCATCTGTTGCCTCGGTGGCTTCGTTCTCAGCGGCAGCCCGTTCCTTAGCTACAACCTCGAATGCCACTCTGTCGAACTCCTCAACGTTAAAAGTTGGAGCGATCATCTGCATAACTCTGACCGCGAAATCGCGACCAGCGATATACGCATCGTATCGCTCCTCATCGTAAAGTTGAGAAGTGCGGAACTCCTGAACTGCGCGAGGACCCTCATCAGATACCATCTGAACGAGAGCCACTCGCTCTTCCTCCCAGTGGATGGAGTCATCCTTCAGCTGATTAAGTCGCTACTGGGCCTCCTCGAGCTTGGTCCGAGCCTCATCGAACTTGGTCCGAGCATCCTTGAGCCATTCTTCAAGCTGGATCTTATCCTTGCGAAAAATCTCCTTCTCCTTCTCGCTCTTAGAATGGATTTCTTGAAGCTTTGCGAGTTGGAGGTCCACTGACTGAAAGCGCTCAGTCAGGGATTGGATCTTGACCAAGAGAATCTTCTTCTCTTCGTCCAGCTTGGTGATTTGAACCTCCAAGGCCTTCACCAAGCGGTCCCTCCCTTGGACCTCGGCTTCCATTATCTTCTTCTTCTTCTCCGCATCCTCCACGCTGCGGCGGGCTGCTTCGATGTCACGTCTGACTCGAAGCGTGAGATCCAAGCTCTATAAAAAAAAAGGTGTGTGAGAAAGAAGGTAAATTAAAGCGATCCACCATATCAGAGACGAAAAACACAAATCGTGTAGCACTCGTTACCTGCAACAATCTCACCCCGATGTCGGTGGAGAGGGCTTCGGGGCTTGGTTCGGGGAGACTTCCGAAGGAGTTGGGGGAAATTTTGTCAAACATAAACTCGCATATTGGATGCAAGTGTGGAGGAATGACAAAAGTTCCCGAGCCCGAAGCCTGGGCTACGACCATCTCCTTGGGACCCGACTCGCGAGCACTCGCGGCGCCAAGGGTGGTCATCAGTAACTCGCGAGCAGCAGTGGGCTCGCTTGAAGGCCCCTTTGGAGGGAGGCCACCCCCTCTCCGATCACCTTTCGGTGAGTTGTCAGCTACCTCGATAATTGGCGGGTGAGGTAGGTCAGCTGGAGGGGGCACAGTGGAGAGAGGGGTCGCGTTGATCGGAGGGGTCGCGGTCATGCGAGAAGTGGTGGCGACCCCTCCCGAGGCGGCTTGAGGGCCGCGAGCAGACCCCTCTGCGGGAGTGGGCGCATTAGAAGGACCCCCCGCAGTCTTCTTTTGCCTCTTCGAGGCTGCGCCCTTCAGACGGGGAAGTACCCCCAGTGCACCTCTTTTGTCTCCCACGTTCGCCATTTCGTCTTGAGAGATTAAACCCGCTGCATGGAGACAGTGAGGCTCTAGAGCAGCGTTGACGTGGCGTGCAGCCACAGGGAGCTTGTAGACCTTGACAAGTTTCTCGTTGAGCCCTCCTCGCAGATTGGGCTTCACACCAATTGGAATTCCTACGAGCAAAAAAGAAGGTTCGTTAAATCATCAAAGTAGCAAAGCTATTGTTTCTGTCGGACAAATAAACGAGCACTTGACCCACCTTCGCCAAAATGACGATTAACGTTATGGCCTTTGGGGTCAGAGCCCATTTCGGACTCCCAGTTGCCGGAGACGTAGAACCACTTCTTTCTCCATCCCGGGCAGTTGGAAGAAGGGTTCCCCAAAATGAAGTTATTCCGGTGCCAGAAGCAGAGGTAGTACCAACCCTCGCTAGCTGGCGCCTTCTTCAGCTGGAATAACCTCAAAAATTCCTGAGCGGTTAACTCCTCGTTACCCGCCTGCTTCCAAAGGATGAAAGCGTTGGCCCGGGGCAATCTTATAGAGACGGAGGAAATTTCGAATGAAGGGGTGGAGGGGAAGACGTACGCCTACTTTGAAAAAGTATTCATAAACAGCCACACACCCAGGCGGTGGTGCATCGGCTGTCTCCCCTCTCCCAGGCAATCTGAATAAGACAGAGTCTGGGACCCTATAAACCTCTCTAAGGTTAGAGAGTCTTTCCTCCGTCAAGATGGAAGAGTAACCGGAGGCGGAATATCTCCCAGCCGGTACTCTGGCGTTATTGGACTCGGAGGAATCAGGGGTTTCATCTCCCAAAGGAACAATCTCCTCTTCAGAGATTTCCGCCATTATAAAAAAGAGATGATAGGAAGAGATGAATAAAAAAGAAAAAAGGATACCTCTGTAAAGAGGTTTTTTACTCCGGAATAAAGAAGGAAGAAGAAGAAGAAAACCTCGCAGTAATGAAAATTCGAAAATGAAGAATTTTTTTCTAAGTCCGGTATTTATACGCAATCATTCCGTCTGATTTGCTGGACACGCGGCAGTTTCCCATCCGGCACGCCAGACGAACGGGCGCTGGCATTAAATACGGAAACATGTCGCGTCCGACGCCTCATTTCTGGCGGCAAGAAAAGCTGCGCAAAAGCTGGCCATCATAAATGCGGAAGCACGTTGAGAGAATCATGTGCGATTTTCTCACAGCACCCAGCTGTCAGCACTAGCAAACCCTTGGCATAGTTCCTCAAATACCAAGGGTTTGGGGGGCATCTGTTATAGGCAAATATAGTCTATCGAGAAGTGCAGGATCGCGGCCATAATGAATGCGAGCAGTCAAGCTCGTGCTCGCGATAAGAGGTCGCACATCTGGATTGCGGGTAGCTCGGCTCGTGCTCGTCAGAAGTGGTCGCATCTCCCGTATGCGAGCAGCTCGGCTCGTGCTTACCAGAAGGGGTCGCATCTCCCGTATGCGAGCAGCTCGGCTCGCGCTCATCAGAAGTGGTCGCATCTCCCGTATGCGAGCAGCTCGGCTCGCGCTCGCCAGAAGGGGTCGCATCTCATGAATGCGAGCATTCCTGACACGAGCAGCTCCCGACATCAAAGCTATCATGAGTCTTCGTTTTTTGGTTTGGACGGTCTTCGTAGTTCCAGCACCCGATTCCCGTCGAGCGGCTTGTTCAATCCCTCTGCGACACCAAGCAGGGTTACACCCAGTTCGGCGGTCTCCGCCCCTTCGACGTCTCCTTCCTTTTCGCCGGCTACGACTCCAACTACGGCTTCTAGCTCTGCATGAGCAATCAGTGTTACTACTACACATACCAACAGCCCGTATGACTCGATTTTGGGTTTATCTTCTCCTGTGGTTCCGAACCTCAAGGGATTGCTATCAAGAGACGTGATTCCCGAAGTAAGTAATTTGGTTAGATCTCGTCACTAAGGATAAGGATCTTATCCCACGAAATCAGCAGAATCTCGTATCGTACCCGAGATCAGCGGGATCTCGATATCTTGTATAACAGATTGAATCGCTTCGGATCTATATAAAGGGATGACTCCATTAAGAGAAAGGTACACACAACATTCAATCTCTGTCCCGTTTTGCTTGGCTACTCTTCTTCTTGCTTTGGCCTGACTTAAGCATCGGAGGGCTAACGGCTGGTCCCCAGCCACCCTTAGTTGCTGTCTGCCTTCTTTCAGGTTTGGCGGAGGGAAATCTCCGGTGAAGAGAAGGTGAACATCTGGAGGATCCAACTACAAAATCTGACGTTAACAGTCACGACCGGTCAAGATTGGTCGGCCATGCAATTTCAGATTTTCAGATTTCAGACAGCAGGCTATTCCCTTTTTATATTTTTAGCATAGTTTTTTGGCGCCATCTTGATGATATTCGGAAATCTAACACGTCCATGTCGAAGAGGAGCTCGACGCCGAAATAACCCAAGTGGTTTCGTGTCGATCGGAGCTACGGATTGACCGTGGTGGCCAAAACAATACAAACTGTCCAGAAAGTTTCAGATTCTGCCTACTCCACTCTGGGCCGGTCCAGGTGGCCCATCATTGATGATATGAATAATCTAATTTTACCATCTTCTATAATACATCCATATATGAATAACCACAAAGTTTCAGATCAAAAGGATGTGTGGTTTGATCGTACCGGTTGAAGAAAGATGGACCATCTAGAAAGATCCAACTGCGCAGATTTTATAAAAGGCCTGAGTGTTCTAATTTTTGGGCCATATTCTGAAATTGTTTTGAACAATCTAATCCATCTATCATGTAGAGGATGAAGTTTTCTACCAATGTTCAAAATTTTAAATCAATCCGACCTCTGTACACTCCTGAGCGTTGAAAGCAAGATGACTGGTTCTGAAGGTACCTGAATTGCGAGATTTTGAGAGGCGGTCGCTGATTTGATTGGTGGGCCCATTCAGAAGATAATTTTGAAAATCTATATCATCTATGAGGAAGATCACATTACAAGGAAGCTACAAATCAAATTTGAAGGCAATCCGACTATTGGTTAAGCCGTACGAAGTGAAACAAAATCTGTTATGTTGTGGTACTCTTGCTGTATTATAAAAGGAGGTGCTCTCTTCTATTCCAGGGCAAGCAAGGACGTGGGGAGCAAGGAGTTCAAGTTATAGGAGGCTTCCTAGCGTCCTCCAGCTAGTTTTTCTTCCTTTTCTTAGTTCTAGTTCTAGTTTTTAATATGCTTTTTATTAGCTAATCTCTTAGCTAGAGCTAAGAGGTGAAACTTATAGTTTACTTTGATGTTTTAATTCGTTTTATTGGTTTCAAGTTCGATTTCTATTGAAGAACGATGGTTTGAAGTTTAAATAAAGTTCTAAGTAGTTTTTCTTAATCTTATGATGGCTCCTGGATGTTTAGAAGAATTGCTTGAGTTCTTGACTGTTTTGAGTTATTCTAGACCTGTATGATCTGAGGAATTGGATTCCATACGCTCTAGACATATGATCCTCATGTGGGAGCTTCATACCAAAAGTCTATTTTTCTGGAAATTCTGGATTATGTAAGATTGTGTATGTGATTTGGATCAAGTTCAAATCATGATCTAGATTCATCTTGTGACAGGATTTAATGATGATTATGGTTGTGATCTTAACCTATTGGAATTGGGACTGACCTATGCAATTGAGTGTGCTCAAGTCCTAGCTTGCATTGAGAGAATCGTGTACATGAATCATACATGTGACAGATTGATTGTTTTAACTGCTCTATTATCCGACTAGATAGAACTTAATTTTAATTCTAGTTGAGAAAGTGAGAAACCAGAGCGAATTATGCATCTAAGGAGAGCTATAAGTGGATCCTTGATGTTCTAGTTATCTTTTCATTATCAGATTTTCTATTTTATGTTCAAAACTAATTTTACAAACTTCTTAAGATTCTAGTTGTTAGAGTAGTTAGAATTGTTTACCTCCTTCCCTGTGGATCGACCTCGGTCTTACCGAGATTATTACTACAGTGCAGCCTTGCACTTGAGGAGAGCGAACACTATGCGCCTTGAAATAGGAATAGGGACATCGTCTGGAGAGTAGAGGATTGCCCCGATACCCCTTCCTTTAGAATTTACTCCGCCGTTAAAGAATAACGTCCACTCATCTTTCTACTTTTCTTCACCTTCAATGAGTAAGAGATCTTCATCAGGGAAGAATGTCTTTAGTAGTTGATAATCCAGGAGAGAGTGAGCGGCGAGATGATCGGCGAGGGCCTGCCCCTTGATTGCCTTCTGAGTGACATAGGTGATGTCAAATTCAGACAGGAGTAGTGCCATTTAGCTATCCTTCCAGTGAGTGCTGGTTTCTTGAACAGGTATTTGAGCGGATCCATTTGAGCGAGGAGGAGAATAGGGAACGCAATCATGTATTGACGGAGTCACTGAGTTGCCAACACTAGGGTGAGGCAAGTCTTCTCGATCGGGGAATAGCTGGTCTCGTAGTCGGTGAACTTTCGACTCAAATAGTATATGGCTTGTTCCTTCTTCTCGGTCTCGTCGTGCTGGCCGAGAACACAGCCAATGGCTTCTGCTGCTACTGAGATGTATAACAATAGTGGTCGTCCGGGAGTGGGCAGCACTAGAACTAGAGGATTCATGAGATACTTCTTGATGCGGTCGAAGGTGACTTAGCAATCGCCATTCCATTCTTTTGGAACGTTCTTCCAAAGGAGCTTGAATATGGGTTCACAGATAGGTGTGAGCTGTGTGATGAAGCAACTGATGAATTAAATTCTACCAAGGAAGCCACGGATTTCTTTCTCTGTTCTAGGAGGGGGCATCTTGATTATTGCTCTGGTTTTAGTTTCGTCGACCTTGATGCCATCCTCGCTCACCATAAAGCTAAGGAGTTTGCCTCCCGTGGCACCCAAGACACATTTCTGAAGGTTGAGATGGAGCTTGTACTTTTCTAATCTGTCGAATAACTTCTTCAGATCTTCAAGGTGTCCTTCAATTGTGTGAGATTTGACGATCATATCATCCACATATACTTCAAGCTCTTTATTCATCATATCATGGAATAATGCTGTCATTGCTCGCTGATATGTTGCTCCTACGTTCTTCAGACCGAACGCCATTACCCTGTAACAGAAGGTTCCCCAGGGAGTGATAAACGATGTCTTCTCGCGATCTTTGATGGCCATCTTGATCTGATTGTAACCTGAGAACCCGTCCATGAATGAGAAGATCTTGTACCCTGCAGTGTTGTCAACTAGAGTGTCGATATGTGGCAAGGGAAGTCATCTTTAAGACTAGCTTTGTTGAAATCTCGAAAGATGCACATTCGAACCTTGCCATCTTCCTTCGGTACTGGTACGATGTTGGCGAGCCATTCAGGGTAGTTGGAGACTACCAAGAATCCCACATTGTACTGCTGATGACTTCATTTCGAACTTTCAGAGCCCATTCTGGCTTCATTCTTCGAAGTTTCTGCTTCACTGGCTTCATATCCGGCTTAGTTGGCAAATGGTGTACAACAAGCTCTTCATCGAGCCCCGGCATGTCTTCATAAGAGAACGCGAAGTTGGACAATCTTGAAGCTAGGACCTCTATCATCCTCTGCTTCATCTCTGGTGGCAACGATTTTTCAATGTGTACTTCCCTATGGATCTCGGGTGTCCCCAAGTTCACTACCTCAAAATCATCGGCTACAACATTGGCTTTAGATTCGAACTTTTTGAGGAGATCCTCTAGTTCGGGAGCTGGGTCATTATCTTCCTCATCTTGAACTTCGTCTAGACCCATGAGCTCGAAGTCTAATTCGATGTCAAAATCATATGATTCGACTTCAAACTCATGCGACTCTTTAGACAAACTTGGCACATTATTGAATGTAGGAAAAGAAATGTTTTTTGGTTTTTGAGAATTTTCTGGAATTAAAATGCTAGATGTTTTTGGCTTTTGAAAGTTTTTTTATTTTTTTGAATTTTTGAAATTCATGAGACTCTGAACAAGCGGGCATTGCAGACCATGATTGATCATAGCTTGTCCCAAAGTATCGCTCGTTGCTTAAACCGGCATTTTTTTTGAAGCCAGAGCCCTTAGATGACTCTCTGGCTGATTCAGAAGTTAGGGGAACAAATGACCATTCAGGACCCCACCCTCCTTCCCCTGGAGAGGTGGGGGTTGATGATTTGGGCGAAGAATCACAGTCTGGGCCAATGACCATGATTTCTCACTGGTTGGGTTCGAGATCTGAGTCATACTCAGTCCCTCCCAGATCGTTTACCTCGCATTGCAGTTTGTCTAGGTTCCACAGTGAGACACAAGTTCAGAATCTAGACATCAGACCAATCCAGGGCTGGCCATTTTTCTTTCTTGGTCCAATGGATGGACTGCTTCTGCCCCTGGCTGATGGTTGATGATGTTGGTTCTGCAGAGATGGACGGGTCGTGCCCCTTGTTGATTGATGTTGAGATGTGCAAGTTGTGCCCTTGATTGACTGGAATTGTAATGGGCAAGTTGTGCCCCTGATTGACAGAAATTGAAGTGGGTAGGTTGTGCCCCTAGTTGAATGGCATTGAAGTGGGCAGGTTGTGCCCCTGGTTGGGAGCAGGTATCAGAGTACCCTGGTCCTGAAGCTGTTGTATCTGATTTTCTTCTTTGTCTTCATCTTCTCCTTCTTCTTCTGGAGGCTTAGATGGTTCGAGAATTCAGTCTCATCGAATGGGGGGCCACATGGCCCAAGCCAGGCTCATCGGGAGACCTTTGTGTAGTGCAGTTGGTTGATTTTTTCTTGGATCTCTGCAAGGCTCTCCTGACCTGATGAATTGAATGGGTGAACACCGACATTTCTTTTTTCTTTTGTCCATGATGACTGACCTGTACCCGAGTCCCCATTTGCGTTGATTATATATCAGCGGTATCTTTCTGAACTTGAAATGATTCTTCATCCGATACTTGAGGCTCAGACGTTCTGATGGTGAAAAGATACGATCCACACTTATCTGTTCTGTATTGGCAATAGCGTTCACAGTCTCGAATTTGAAACTATGAAACGGGATGTCTTCTTCAGAGTGCTGGATGTCAATGACAGGGATATTTAGTTCAGTAGCAGCAACATTGGAAGGAATGATGAACTTCTTCTCTGCATGGACAGAGATCACTTGATTTCCACAGATATACTTCACCCGTTGATGCAAAGTTAATGGACACAGCTCCAACCTTGTAGCCAAGGTCGTCCGAGCAACATGTTGAAAGAGGCTGATATATCTAGGATTTGGAATGTGATGGTGGAGATTTCTGGACCTATCTGTACCTCTATGTCGACCTCTCCTTCTACTGATCGGCAGGTGTTGTCAAATGCTCTAACGTACATGGTGCTGGGTCGAAATGAGGAGGGACAGATTCCCAGGCGTTTCGCAATCTTGAGCGGGCAGATATTTAAGCTTGAGCCGTTATCGATAAGGACCAGCGGGACACAAAGGTCTTTATATCGTAAGGCTATATTGAGGGATCACCCATGGTCGCATCCTTCTGGTGGCAACTTGTTATCAGTGAAGGTAATGACGCCTGGAGCCAGGAGTTGTCCGATCATCAATGCTATCATCTTAGGTGCTGTATCAGAGGAGACATGGGCATCGCTTAAGGTTTTGGTGAACATTTCTCGGTGTATGGGAGATGTACAGAGTAACTCCCATACCAAGATTTGGGCAGGGATTGACTTGAGTGGAGTCGCAACATCATATGCAGCTTCATTTTTATTGCCAAGGCCTGAGAGAGCTGCCTTTAGGATCTCCTCTGTTCTGATTATCTCTTCGGATGCAACGCCCATTAGGATTCATGTTTCCTACTTCTGCACATTCTAGATAATGCCACTGGAACCTCTTTATAGTTTTCCTCTCCTTTGCTTTCTAGGACCACTGGTTCTTGCAACGGTGCTGGTGTGTGTACCAGAGCTTCCTCATATGGAGCTTTTGCCTTAAGGACTACATTGTTGCCTGTGCTGAAGGGATAATATCGAGGTTTGTCTTCATAGATCACATAAGGTCGTAATCCTGACTTGACCGTTCCTGGAGCAGGAGGTTCCCATGGAATGAACACTAGTCCTCTTGATATAGGGAGGGATTTCTCTATTTGGCCCAGCTGTTGTAGTGTAATTGACACGCCTCCGGGATGTCTTTGTGGCTTGGGGAAAAACTTGCCCCTTGCAATATGACTGGCTTGACTGGAGGAGCCCCTTCCAAGACAATGGGTTCTTGCTGCTGATAAGTATAATCCTTCCATTGTGGATTGGATTGTTCTTGAGCTAAAATTGCCCCTTGCAAAATGACAGGTTCGTATGCGGGCTCAATGTATAACTGTACTCCTTCCAGGATGACCTGCTCCGAACATGAATGGGCTGTAAGGTGCCCCTTGCAAGGGGGCAAGCCCTTGAACAACTGGTGCATCATATGGAGGTGCTCCATTGAGTACTAACGGCTTGAAGACTGAAGAAGGAAAGGGATTTGCCCCTTTTAATATCGAAGGAGGATTTGTCAGCCCATAAGTGTAAGCATGAATGGATTGGATAGGGGAGAAGAAGTGATCGAGACGCTCTCCTTCTTCTATATTATTGACGACAGGGCCACGAGACGAGCTGGGGTTCGTCGGATGCTGAGATAAAGGATTCTGAAGGATGTTGGTAGGAGTTGCTGGAGGAGTTCCAGGGATCGAGATGACGATCTTGCGGTCGTCAATCAGATTTTGTATGGCATTCTTCAGAGTCATGCATCGATCAGTGGTGTGGCCACGCCCTTGATGGTAGGCACAATATTCATCTTTTCGGTAGTTCGGAGGCAGAGGATTTGGAGGGGGGCTGGGTGCCATTAGAGTGAGTACTGCTTTTGTACCAGCATAGCCATGACTTGACTGAGTGGCTGTGAATTTCCTGAGCTCCCTGTAATTCTGCCTATTCTGATATGAGTATTGACCGTTCCCCTTGAACTGTTGCTGCTATCAACGTAGTTGTGGCTGAGGATTTGGTTGCGGGAGGGGTAGCTGTGGCTGATACCTCTGAGGTTGATGCTGAACCTGATTCTGTTGATAAGGTTGACGTCCCTATGGGGGAGCATATTGGTTGCCTTGAGCAGTGGCGATGATGTTGTTTACCTCTGTCGAGCAAGGAGGAGAACCACTGCGGTTTCCATTCCCATATCCAATAAGTCTTCCTTCCACTCTATTCCGTTTGACTGGAGTGGCCTGATGAGGCCATGTGGAGATTGTCCCTTGCGCGGATTCCTGCTTCGACTTGCTCTCCAGCACGAATCAACTGTGAGAAATTCGCATATGGATGCGAGATGAGATATCCAAATATGCCAGGATATGTTGAATGAACAATCATGGAGATTTGTTCTTCATCGTTGATAGGTGTTCGCATTCTGGCTGTCATAGCTCGCCAACGTCCCACATAAGCTGATAACGTTTTGTCACTCCTTTGCTTGAGAGTTACGAGGTCGGCTCTCCTGGTATGAGAATTTGTCGACGAAAGCCTGGGAGAGTTGCTCCCAAGTCCTGATACGATGGCAATCCAATGATGTGAATCAGTTTAGGGGCATTGCCCTTCAGAGATTTTTGAACAAGCGAATGAGGGCTCCTTCATTTCTTGAGATTGCACTCGGCTCTCCACAGAAAGCCTTGAGATGTGCTGTGGGACAACCGTTGCCGTTGTATCTTTTGAATTTTGGTACCTCAAAGTTTTGAGGTATCTGAGCATCTGGAAAAGGACACAAGTCTCTTGGTCGAAGGTAGATCGATTCCCTGTTGCCGCTGAAGTTGATTTTACAAGATCTGAAACTGCTCCCGCAACTCGTCCAGTCCTGCATGATCTACTCGGACAATTGGTGCCTCTCGAAGTAAGGCAGGTTCTTCTTCGGCATAGCGGTCGATGTCTTCGACCCTATGGGCTTGCTGAAAAGCAACCATGGGTTGCTGAAATTGATTCGATGATTGAACTGGATTCTAACGAACTTGTGCTTGAAATGACTTTAATTAAGCTGGAGACTGTACTGAAGGTTGAACTGTAACTTGCTGGAAATTAACTGGAGATTGCTGGATCGAAGATTGCTGGAAATTAACTAGAACTTGCCGAATTGAAGATTGCTGAAAATTAACTGGAATCCCATCGGCGGGGATGTGCTGCAATTGAAAAGTGCTCCTATTTGTAGGAGGCTGAGATGTTGGGAAGTGACCCCCTTGTTGGGTCTTTGCCATTTGTCCGCTGACTGATGTGGGCTTGACACTGATCCCCATTGTGGGCATTTGCCAATGTTGTCCCTACTCCTGGAAATTGAATTGAAATCCCATCGGCGGGGATGTGCTGAAATTGAGTAAAGGTCCCATCGACGGGGACATGCTAAGAAAGGAAAGGGGTCCCATCGGCAGGGGCGTGCTAGAATCTACTAAGATTGTTGCTTGCAAGATTGACTGGAAGTTCCTGCGACAGGAATGCTCTGAGACGGTCTTGTCGTTGCAGAAAGGTATTGAGCGGATGCCCCATAGCGAAGGGCTGAGATGGCTGTTGTCGGTAATCTTGGGCAGACTTCGATGGTTGTGCTTGATTTAAACTAGAGGCGGGAGGGACCCAACATGGCTGCTGAGATCGCTGAACTGGGCCAACTTAATTGTTGACTGTTGTGATAGCCTGTGCTTGCATGAATTGCAAGAGCATTTCTTGCATTGCTCTCATTCTTGTGTTAATTCTTGCATGATTGGCGTATTCTCAATTGGTTGTTGCACTAGAGGTTGCGCTTCGTCCATGTCGAGGGCAGGGAAGAGCTGAGTTTCCTCTTCATGGTCGGACATGGCTTGCTGAGCTCTAGTGCAGATTATGCTGCGAAATGGAAGTTGTTTCCGAAGAAGTTGAGCCCGAGGAAGCGCAATGGTGAGGAATATACTCTACCCTCTTTTTTTTGGGTTTTGAGATTTTCTATTTTTTTTTTTTTGGATGGAATGCTATGCAGATGAGATTGTATAAAGACTAATGACTTTCAAGTATAGGAGGGATTCTGTTTTTCAAGTTGGATCACGACTAGTGGGACTAGCATGTCCCTAGCAGAGTCGTCATTCTGTGGACGCTTGCCTCTCCATACTCCCGAATTGCCCCTTTCGAAAAAGGGGTGCGTGCGCGTGAATAGCCGTTTGTGCCACTGGCTCTCCTCGTTCTCGAGGGCTTTTTAGGTTGTCGTGTTAAGTTGGATATGTTTGGATGAGTTTGTATAAGACCAGAATCGCCACTAGCCAGTTACTTCGAATTTACAATCGGCTAGACTCCGTAGAAACGTGAGAGAAGGGAATCCGAAGATTCTTTCCTCTAAAATGACTCTTTTTTATCTGCGGCCAGAGATTCGAGGTAGGGGATCACAGTTACAGGGTGGGAAGATGTTAAGCACCCCACACTAATCGTACCAAAGTACGGTCTCTACTTCACAGAATCGAACTAATACTTGAAAGTCTGATTTAATCCTAGTACATTCTCATGACTGATATGATGCATGAATGTAGGTCTGAACAGTAAGAGTTTCTGATGGGCAGGTTTCCATTAACAGGCAAGCCCAGAGCATACGCTCGAACTGACAGGTGCTTTATGCTGGATGCATGCTGTGTATTTGAATAATCAAAGTGTTTGCAATGATATGATAAGCAAGAGGGTTGGAAGAATAGTAAATGTTGCACTTATAGTAGATGCAAATGAGATGATGCTAGTAAAGAGTAGCTGGATGGACTGGAGGTGTCGCAAGGCTTTGCTTCGAGTGGCTAGATCAGGACTTGGATAGCTTTGGAGACTTGGACCAGGGTCAGGTTGGGCTGGACTAGGGCTAGGCTCTTCTCACTCGACTCTCCTTGGTAAAGGAATGGACTAAAAGGGGGTGCATATAAACTTGAATTCTCTGAGAGTTGAGGGATGCTGTGAATGAGAGGGAACGCGGATATTTATAGCTGCGAGCAGTGGTAGCTTATGTAATTAGCCTTGAGCGGCACAATGGGGGCCGCCCGTACAGCCTTGCTGCTCCAGCTTCGGAGCGTACGGCCCCCGAACCTGAAGCTGCAAAGCCCGAGGTTCAAGGTTTGGACTTGCTCCGAAGTTGTGGCTCGGAACCGGATGAGTTGACTGGGTTCGAAGGATGGGTTGACACGGTGAGTTGACTCGACGGGTTGATGGGCTGGATTGACCCGGTGAGTTGACTCGACGAGTTGATGGACTGAACTGACCCGGTGAGCTTGACTCGGTGTTTGACTCAGAGAGTTGACTCACCAAGTTTGACTTTTTTGAGATTTTTTGACTGATTTTTCTTATGGAGGGTTTTTCAGGCTAATGTTTAGGGGTGAGTCGAATAGGTTCAGGCTTGAGCTGAGCTATGGATTGGGGCTTACAAGGGTGAGTTTGGCTGGGTTTAGACATGAGATTTGAGGGTATGGTCCTCCATTCATTCAGCTATCTCTACCAACATTATAGCCGAAGGTGGGGGGTGTCTACACTTTATTATAAGCTAATGCCATTACCGATAAAATATTTCCTTCGAAAAGGTAATATTACCAACGAAAACTTTCCTTGGAAAAGGTAGAAGTTAGTTTTACCAAAAAAAAAGGCTCCTTGGAGATGTTAATTACCAATGAAATATTTCGTTGGAAAAGTTATATTACGAACAAAATATTTCATTTGTAAATATAATTTTTTTCCATAAATATCCTTGATAACATTCAATTTACAGCCTGATAAAGCATTCAATATCCCAATCACATTCACCTGATAAAGCATTCAATATCCCAATCACATTCACAGGGATTGTCCATACCACCAATCAAAATGACATTCAAATCCCACCAATACATACAATTGTCCATCTCAGCAATCAAAATGACATCAAATCCCACCAGTACATACAACTTTCCATCCCACCAATCAAAATGACATCAAATCCCACCAGTGCATACAACTTTCCATCCCACCAATCAAAATGACATCAAATCCCACCAGTACATACAATTGTCCATCTGGCCCATCAATCAAAATGACATTCAAATCCCACCAGTACATACAACTATCGATCCCACCAAATACAAAGAAAAAACCCCATCAGCACGAGCATCCAAGCTGTCACTAACAACCAATCTGCAATATAAAACAAAATACAATATTAGTAATCATTTATCTTTTTCAAATCACATTATGAAAACTTGAAGATACAACTTAAATTGAAGATATTTAACAAAAGTAGGGGTAGTCCATACATTCACAGGGAGTTAAATCGAGCATTATATAATTTTGGGTTTTAATAAGCTTGGGTGGCTATTAATAGTTGAATCCAGTGTACAGAACAAATAGATGGCTAGAAAGTATTGTTTCAACGGTCGATTTGTATTGTATGTTGTGGCCCACCTGAGGAGTGAAATGGCCTGATTTTTCAGGGACGAGATCTGAACAGTGTGGCCCACCTATTGGAAATGTTGGATCCAACACACACGATTCATGGAGTGTGGTGTTGGCACAAGGCATGCCTCTTGAATTGCGGATACATTGGGGATGTTGAATGCAGTTCAAATTGTTCGTGTGATGGTCTTTAAGGATAAAGGGGGAAAATTTCTAATGCTGTAGTATTTCAACCCTTTCATTATTCGATGCTTGAAGAGAGGGTTCATATCTAAGGGAACGAAATCAAATTAGCAAAGGGCTAAAATAGTCCAATCTAAAAGTTTTTATTTTTTGGACAAACACATCTAATGTGGTGCCCATCATGTGAACAGTTCAGATCATTGAAATATGGCCCATATCCAAATGTTAAAGTCTCGACACAAGCTACTTGCATCTTAGCCTGCGTTCTTGTTTTCAACTTCGGATGTGCCATTGCTTTTGTTTCGTATCCCAATAAACAACCAGCACAGTTAAAGAACAACAATCAAACAACCAGCACAGTTAAAGAACAAAGACCGGAATCCTTACAACACCTGTTTTAAGCCATGTGCTTTGGGGCCCACCATGCTGTATATGTAAAATCGACTCCATTCATCAGGTTGTATCCTTTATGCTATGCTTTGGGAACAAAATCAGCTATATGTATAACTCATATGGGCCAGGCCATGGGACCAATGAGGATGGGATGGCAACCATAGGTTTGTGTCTGGAGTTAACATGGTGTGTATTCTTCATCAAACCTTTTAATCATTTGTTACTCATTGGGATGAAGAGAATATATAAAAATAAGCCTCATCCAAATATCAGGCGGGCCACACTTCTTGAACTTAGAGGATTTAGGAGATTTAAAATTGTTCCTATTGGGGTGGCCCACATAAGTTTTCTACAAGACTAATTTTTATTTACAATTCAAATAAGTGTTCCCATATGATTAACGAAATAGATTTTAAAACTACAATATGGTGGGTCCCTGCGTGGCATGTGTTTTAAGCGCTAGTGTGTGTAAATCAGGTTGCATATAATTTTGGCTTTTAATCGAGCATTATATAATTTTGATTTTTAATAAGTTTGGGTGGGACAAGATCTTTACCATGAAGGTTGAGGTAGAGGGGCCTCGGGACCCTGAAAGCGCAGAACGAAACTTTGAAACATCTCTTACATTTGCCTCTCTTGCTGCACCCGTATCTCCTTTGTTCGTCTTGCTATCTCTGCCTCTATTGTAGCATGATTTGTCATCACCATATCTCTAAGCTCATCGATCTGCACTCGTAGCTGCTGATTCTCTCTGTTGACCACCTCAGCCCTCCGTCTAATACTCTCGTCGACTGCACCACGACTGGAGCTCGATCTAGTGGGTGCCATGAGCTTAGCCCCATGCCCTAGCCCATGCACATATCTCGATCTCATCCCAAGGACCTCACTCATGACCTCTAGCTCACTCCGCTGAGTACCATCTGGTGTAGGCTGACTGCACCTAAGCTCCATCTCCTCTTATACCAACATATATCATTAAAATATTGGTGAATAAGAAAACATAATTAGCAAACTAAAATTAATTTGTAATCCGTTTATTACCCAATGTTCCCCCGCCAATGGATGAACCCATTCTCCTGTCTTTGACCGATAATGAACATCCTTGTAATGATCTATCTCATGCTCAGTCTCTGGATCTCGCTGTGTCATTTAAGACAAAATAAAATCATTATAAATAAAAGGTAAGTAATTAAGGAAAATTGAATAAGTTTCTACTGAGAACACGTATCTTACCATCTCATATCGATGTTGTAAAAAGGACTCGAAACCTGCTTAAGTGGTTCACTATCAGCTTTGCCTAGTTCTCAGAATTTATTTTACTCACATATTAAATACAAAAATTAGAGAACATTATGAATCGCAAGTTAAGTGTATGAAAAGATTATTCTATAACAGAAATATATATAGATCACCTGAAATTTCTCTGAACCAAACCGCTCACAAAGAAGTTGCCACTCCTCCACCGTGATGCCTCATGGTGCGTGTTGGACCGCCTCTTGGTTTGTGTTGAACTGCTTGTAGTGCCGGTGTAACTCCCCACGATACTCTTGCAATCGATCCTTCATCATATCATTGACTGTGTATTGAATATGAGAATCACTCATGTCTATCTCAAATTTATCCTGCAAAGCAACAAATAACAAGTTAACCCGTTAAACAATTCAATATCACATTTCAACCATAAATGAACAAATACAATAAAAAAATGCAATTAATTAAAAATTACTGCCAGACGCTGATAGATGTGCTGCCTGTCGACGTTCGTGATAGCACACCATTTTGGGAGTCGATGCCGGGATCATGGATCGACATAAAATCCCAACCTCTGAAGGGAACTCTTTGGCATTATCCCCAACGGGTCTAATGCACCCCTTGGGATAAACCTCTGGGACCTTGGCACCCCCACGTGTCAACCTTTGTAGGGATAATCCTCGTGACCGACCACGACCTCGTTTAGTCGTCAATGAAGCTGCCACAACAAATATATATGTGATTACACATTATGCAATTAACAATAAGTTTAAATATTACAGTTCTTACATGCACTGGTAGGTGTGGTCGGATGGACAGAAGGCTCTGACACTGACTGTGACAGAGCCTGAGACTGTGGAGGAGGTTGAGACTCTAATGGAAGCTCCAACCTAGCCTGTGGTGTAGTGGTGGATCCCGTGCGAGATCATTTTCTGCTGGCCCCTGGTGCCATCATGATATCCTGTAACAAAGACGAGCATATTCATACATACACTCTTGACCCTTCAATCAGTGACCTTCAGCTGGGAAGAAAGAAAAAGACAAATATTTGATGTAAAAAGTTCATACAAGGGATCTGTTTTTTGTCCCGTCCCATCCGTAATCGAGACCATCAAATATGTACTCCAAATCAACAAAACCATGTGGTTTCAAGTACATTTAGGGTAATTTTGTACAGGTGTATAATTGCCAATTGGACATATGGTCCAACTTCAGTGGGGTCCATGAGAACAGAGGTTGATATAAACTTGAACTAGTTATATCAGTGACCAGCCAACTAAAATCTCATGATCCAGAAATTGTGGCAGATAACAAGAAATCTATCTGCATGGTTGAGTATTTGAATGAAGATACCAAAAAATAGAAAAAGATCAAACACCCAAGTTCCCACCTTGACCGAGCTTGAACTTGAACGGCATCCCCTATCTTAGATCAAATCGAACATATGCATGAGATCTAGACTGTTCATCTTTCATAGCCTATCATGGGTAGACTATGTACCAAAAATGGCACTCGTGGGATGATCCATTAGCAGCAAATATCACCCATCATAAGTGGGCTTTTGGCTATCTTGAAAGTAGGAATTTTTTTCATGCTTCTGTATCTACCAGCAAATATCACCCATCACTTACGCTATAAATTTTAAGCCACTAGATAATTTGCGGGTTTAGTTCGACTAAGTGGCATTCTCACCTGTAAATTGAAATGACCTATGCTAAATGCTGGCACACTATTTGTGAAAAAGAATCCTAAATAGTTTGTTTCTTTTAGCACATATGATGACATTGAAATAAAATGTGGCCCTTAGATGGCCTAGAATCAGACCCCCAAAAAGGGTCAGATCTGTACCAACAAGTGCCTTGAGTTTGTAGAAGTCAGTGTCTTTGTTTCGGCCATCCAAAACATCAATCTGTTTGGACCCATGTTGGATAATCCATGGCTAAAAAAAATCTAAGATGGGAGGATCTTGGCCTTACAATTTTTTCACTTTGGTGAATGTAGATTGTTGCTTAATTTCTAGTTATCTATTTGAAGGTTAGGGCCTGTTTAGGTGCTATTTAAAAATAAGTTCATCTCATTTTAGTTATTCGTGATTATGTATTAGAGATCATGATTGTTGGTGATCTATATTATTCTTAAACCTTACCAAAAAGAAATATGATATCTAACAATTAATTAAAATGAGATGAAATCATTTTTAAAACAAGCCCCAACATTTTCTCATTTTAGATAATTCTTCTTAAATTTTTTTACAAGCTAGAGAGCAGAAAAAAAGAGAGGCCTAGATTGGCTAGAAATGAGTGTTTCTTTCTAATGTCTAGCCACCCAGACTGAAGTTGGTGGTCAGACCATTTGGACTATAAATCAAGCCTCTATTTTTTTTATTTCAAATGAAGCAGAATTTTTTTACAAAAAAATATTTCAGAAGTTCTTGACAGACCTGCACTCGTTGAGACTAAGCATAAAACTAATCATCATTAGATAGCATTAATATGTAACACTAACTAAGCATTAATATAAATTAAGACAAAGGAAACAAGATCATACCTTGCTAGTATCGGGATCAAGACACCTCTGATGGAACATGCAACCAGAGCATGCAGACCTACAAAGACCACCTAATCAGTGACAATAACAAGGATTAAAAAATTAAGGTCAATCCTCCCAACAGGTAGGGCGTGTGCAAGTTGAAGCTAGAGTATTGCTTATTTTTCTCCATCTCTTTATCTCATGCAAGCATGCTTGCTTGATGAGTGAGGTGGCTGGTGTTCCCCACCTTGATGAACGGCCACATTTATGTGTGTTGTGAAGGAATGAATTTAATTTGTAATATCCTATTTGCACATGATTTTTTTCCATTTTTTGTTGTACTTCTACATATTAACATATATATGCATGAGGGCAATGAGTCATCTCAGGTGAGTTGAACTAAATGGACAGTGTGTCGGGTTGGCTAGAAATGTGACTTGTCCATTTAAGTAAATGGGTTGGGCTTGGTTCGGATCCTCCATTCATTTCTCCATATCATTTTAGGGCATAAGTAAAAAATGACATAGATACAAAGGTAAGTGGACCACAACACATGAAATAGTGGAGATTGAACTTGTACCATTAAAAACTTCTCGGGGGCTTATATTTGTGTTTTTCCCTTTATTCATGTTCATTTGACTTGTCTGGCAAACAAACACTATGGTGAGCCTAGGAAGGCGTCATTATCCCCACTACTTCCTTTGGGGTGGTCTACTTAGGCTTTGGATTTGCCTCAATATTGGGCTCGTACTGTAAAATGATGATCTGGCAAAATGAGTGGACGGCATGGATAAAAACATATACATTGTTGTAGAATAAAGTTGGTCGTCGAAGAAGTATAAAAGATATGCGACCAGCGAGCGTCTCTCCATAAAAGTCACGACCAAATCATCTGATTAGCGAGCCTTCCTGCTCACGTCTTATATATCACTCAAACCTGCGACCGCCTATACACCCCCTTCATATGAGCAGCTCTGCTCTTGGTCGTTGAGTGGGGAGGCCCCCGTCATATGAGCAGCTCTGTTCTTGGTCGTTGAGTGGGGAGGCCCCCGTCATATGAGCAGCTCTGCTCTTTGTCGTTGAGTGGGGAGGCCCCTGTCATATGAGCAGCTCCCGTCATATGAGCAACTCCTAACATATGAGCATCTCCCAACATATGAGCAGCTCTGCTCTTGGTCGTTGAGTGGGGAGGCCCCCTTCATATGAGCAGCCCCCGTCATATGAGCAGCCCCCGTCATATGAGTAGCTCCCGACATATGAGTAGCTCCCGTCATGTGAGCAGCTCCCATCATGTGAGCAGCCCTGGTCTCCTGGTCTCTGGTCTTTGGTAAGGACGTCCCTCGTCTAATAGTACCAGCAGCCTATATAGGCCGGTTTTGGCTTGTTTCTATTTATAGCTCCGAACCATGGGAGATCTCTATCAAGAGACGTAATCAGCTAGACGTCTAGAGTGGTTAGGCCATCCCCTTATCTAAGGATTGACATGATAAGCGCTTTATCCCCTGAAATCAACAGTGATCTTAACGGCTTGCGTAACAGACTGGATCACTTGGATCTGCATAAATAGATGACCCCACATATGATAAATGTACACAATCTCTAAGCCTACCTTTCACACTTCATCTTACTATCAACTCACCTCTGACTTAAGCTTCGGAAGGCCAACGGCCAAGCGCCGGCCACCCTTAGTTTTCTTCTTTGGCTTTCAGGTTTGGAGGAGAGCTCACTTTGAGAAGAGCATAAACTTGGGAGGGACCTGTTACCAGAATCTGACGTCAACAGATTGGCGTCGTCTGTAGGAACGAGTATTCAATTCATTCTCATTACAAATTGTCACATCCCGCTATGCCTTCTAAAAAAACAACTCATCCTTCTACCTCAAAGCAAACGTTACCACCACCAGACATCCCTGAGCCAACTCCCAACCTCCCTCAGGCTGCTTCGACAGGGATTCCTCTGGTAGAGTCTAGTCAACCCGTGCAAAATCCATTCCAAGAAATATCCGGTGGCTACGATGGGATAATGCGCTTCGTCAGGGATGCACTCCTCACTCTTAAAGCTGGACTTCAAATCCTATCCAATCGATTTGATCAGTATTTCCCCGAATCGCAGCAACCTCCAGAAGGACCGCCATTACAACCTGCACCTGCAATTTCTAAACACTCTCTAGATCAACCACAAGCTCAGGTCAACCCTCCTTCAAACCCCATTCTTCGTGGCAATCAAGCCCCTAATCAGCGCCCACAATCCGTTCGCTCCAGCACTTCCGGACAATGTTAGCCTGAAGAACAACCCGATGACGAAATATCCAGTTATACTCTGCCTTGGGAAGGAGATCTCAGGAAAATAGCGGATCGTTTCGATGATATTGAACAACGATATCAGTCTAATCTCCCAACATCCACTCTGGCGACGATCCGACGGTCAAAACCTCCCTTTACTTGCGAAGTGATGGAGGCTCCTTTACCTAAAAAATATCGAACGACCAGCGTTATTCCATAAACCAGTATCGATGATCCCCTCGAGCATCTGGAGACATACAGATCTCTTATGGAGATAAAAGGATATAGCTCGGAAATTATGTGCAGGGCCTTTTTTTTTAACTCTAAAGGATGTAGTGCGTACTTGGTTTTGCGGTCTGAAACCTCGATCCATAGAGTCTTTCTCTCAATTATCGGATCTTTTCCTTTCTCAGTTCATGGGAAGCATATGTATCAAAATACCTGCATCTCATCTATCATATTTGAAGTAGCAGCATGAAGAGACAATTAAAGAATTCATAGTCCGATTTACGGCAGAAGCAGTTCAAACCGAAGGTTATACTGAAGATAAGGATCTCACCGCCCTTATAGCAGGCATTACAAGCGAAAAATTTCGATTCGCCTTGGATAAAAATTCTCCTAAAACAATGACCAAGTTCCAAGCTAAAGCTCAAAAATATATTAACGTTGAAGAAGTAGCCTTGGCTCGTCATGATATTCAAGAAAAGAAGCGAAAGTTTGAAGAAAATTCTCCAACAGACAGAAAGTATCGGCGTGATCGACGAGACCGCTCTCCAGAGAAGTCTTATCCCAGGAAATATTGCAATTATACGCCTCTCAATCAGTCACTAGAAAAGGGTACTAATGAAGATCAAACATAAGTTGTATGTTAAACGGCCTTCGATGATCAAATTAGATTCCGAAAAAAGAGACAAGAGAAAGTTTTGTTACTTCCATAAAAATCATGGGCATAACACCAAAGATTGTATATCTCTTAAAGACCAGATTAAAGCCCTCATTCGAAAGGGACACCTCTGAGACTGTCGCACGGCAAGATCGTTCAGCCTGAATGATTCGATCCCCCAGCGCATCGTGAACATCAAGCGCGAAGGAAGAAGTTACCACAATGTCGTCTTTCACAGGAAGATGTCGAACCTGTGGGCGAAATTCAGACCATTGCAAGTGGTCTGGCTTGTGGAGGAGATTCCCAAGCCTCAAGAAAAGCATATACTCGAAATGCATGCCAGAAGCCTTAGCATTGGGTGGAGAAATCATCCAGCACGTCAAGTTTTGAGCCATCATCCAATCTCTTTCTCTCACGAAGATGCTAAAGGAATCTATTTCCCTCATAAGGATTCCATCGTCGTAGCGTTAAAGCTTTCGTGCCTCAAATAATGAAACAGAATATGAAGCCTTAATTGTCGGCCGCGAATTAGCAAATATACTCGCAATAAGGAACCTGCTCACTCACTCTCAAGCGCTCAACGAATTCGAGGTAAAGGAGGAGCGAATGGATTCGTATAAATCTCAGGTACTCATCTTGCCTGCTCAAATTGAACAAATATGAAATAAGTCATATTCCTCGAGAGGAGAACAAGCTCGTAGATTCTTTGGCAAAATTATCTTCTGCACCTGAGTCCGATCTGACGCGAGCTATTCATATCGAGCATCTATCTACCCCGAGTATCGATCAAGTTGCTCCAGAGCAGGTCGTCACATTACTTTTATCTTCATGTTGGATGGACCCCATCATACTTTACCTCCAAAGCGGATGACTCCCAGATGATAAAAAAATCAGCCCGACAATTCGCTATCGTGCTGCTAGGTACATCTTACAAAATGAAAAATTGTTACGTAAAAGTTTTACTTTACCGTATTTAAAGTGTCTCCATCCAAAAGAAGCAGACATGTTCTAGATGAAATACACCAGGGGGCATGCGGTAATCATCCCAAAGGACGGTCTCTAACATACAAAGCAATGAAGCAATAATACTATTGGCCCACTATGAAGGCGGACTGCTATCGAATTCTCAAAGAAATGTGACAAATGTCAGCGATATTCTCCAGTCCCTCATTTACCGTTTGAGAAAATGACGCCGATGAACGGCACTTGGCCTTTTGCTCAATGGGGAATCGATATAATCAGACCACTACCTATGGGAAAAGGACGTGGCAGTCGATTACTTCACCTCGATCTCCTAGAAGAGAAAATGGACACATCTCATCTTTGAGTAGTGGCTTATCAACAACGTATAGCCCGTTATCATAATTCAAAGGTCAAATTCAGGGTTTTTCAGCTCAGTAACTTGGTGCTCAGGCAAAACATCGAAACAGCCACTCGATCGTTGGATCCTAACTGGGAAGGTCTGTATCGAGTCATCGAGATTGCTTAACCAAGTACATATTATCTGGAAAACATGCAAGGAAGACCCCTACGTCACTCTTGGCACGTGGAACATTTACTTCCGATACTTTTCATAAAGCATGTGAATATTGGACCATTCCTAAATAAAGACGATCTCTTTTATTCCAGCTGTTTAGCTAGGGAATCTATAACTTGGTCGCTACTCCATTTTTTGGACCTGAATAGCCTTGAAGAGAATATAAACATTCTCTTGACTAAGTCTTCTGCTCACGGCAGAGCCAAAGACTCAAATTGAGAAGCCATCCTATCTCTATGCAGACATGGTCGCCAAGACCTCCCTAATTGAGCCCAACTCATTTTCATGAGTTGAGTAAAACATTCTAGCATGAATTGACTAAATCCTCTGCTCACCGCAAGGCCAAAGACTCAATTGATAGGCCAACCTATCTCTATGCAGAGAGCTGGCACTCATAAATGCATGCTCAATCATGTATGGCTTCTCCTCCGAAAATAAGCGGTTACATATATGGACAAGTCCTTCGCGTAGCTCCTCAACACTAAGGACTTGGGGGTCATCTGTTGTAGAATAAAATTGGTCGTCGAAGAAGTATAAAAAATATGCGACCAGCGAGCGTCTCTCCATAAAAGTCACGACCAAACCATCTCTGACTAGTGAGCCTTCCATCTCACGTCTTATATATCACTCAAACCTGCGACCGCCTATACACCCCCTTCATATGAGCAGCTCTGCTCTTGGTCGTTGAGTGGAGAGGCCCACGTCATATGAGCAGCTCCCAACATATGAGCAGCTCTGCTCTTGGTCGTTGAGTGGGGAGGCCCCCGTCATATGAGCAGCTCCCAACTATGAGCAGCTCTGCTCTTGGTCGTTGAGTGAGGAGGCCCCCGTCATATGAGCAGCTCTCGTCATATGAGCAGTTCTCAACATATGAGCAGCTCTGCTCTTGGTCGTTGATTGGGGAGGCTCCCTTCATATGAGCAGCTCCTGACATATGAGCAGCTCCCGACATATGAGCAGCCCCCGTCTATGAGAAGCTCCCGTCATGTGAGCAGCCCTGGTCTTTGGTCTCTGGTCTCTGGCAAGGACGTCCCTTGTCTCATAGTACCAGCAGCCTATATAGGCCGGTTTTGGCTCGTTTCTATTTATAGCTCCGAACCATGGGAGATCTCTATCAAGAGACGTAATCAGCTAGACTTCTAGAGTGGTTAGGCCATCCATTTATCTAAGGATTGATATGATAAGCACCTTATCCCCTGAAATCAGCAGTGATCTTAACGGCTTGCATAACAGACTGGATCACTCGGATATACATAAATAGATGACCCCACAGATGATAAAGGTACACAATCTCTGAGCCTACGTTTCACACTTCATCTTACTATCAAGTCACCTCTGACTTAAGCTTAGGAGGGTCAACGGCCAAGCGCCGGCCACCCTTAGTTTTCTTCTTTGGCTTTTAGGTTTGGAGGGGAGCTCACTTCAAGAAGAGCATAAACTTAGGAGGGACTTGTTACCAGAATCTGACGTCTACATACATCATGGAAGGGTCCATGGAGTTTTTAACCAGAACATCTCATTTCCAAACCTCGACTATAGGTTAAGGTCCAAACAATTGATAACTTCTATACAACATTCAACCATCTGGTAGGCACGTGAACTAAATATTTGAGAAGTTATCATATGGGTGGAGTATAAATAACTTTGTTCCAGCTTATTGCTCTCAAAGAACACATTCATATAGACATGCATAGGTTTGTGGTGCTCATACACATGCAGAGTCCTGCCTATCTGCATGCAAGGCCACATGCCAATATAGCACCATCCGAGCTTTCCATCAGTTGGGCCACACCATTAAGATCTTCTAACCGTTTCACTCCAATGTACAAAACAAACATAGAAAACGATTTTAACAGTCCCTTTGCTCCACACATTGTGGCCCACCTGAAAAGTAAACCGACATGTTTTTCGAGCCAGAAGATCTAATTAGTGTTTAGCACCTGATGTAAAGCACAGATCTCTCACACGTACCATATTCGCACCTGTGCTAACCTATCAAGCTTGTGGGACATCTGAGTGGTGCGTAAAGTGGTCCCTTCCCTGAAAATGGCCATGCCTAGAAATCAGGCTGGTTAACTAATATGGCAGGGACATTGAATGTGGACAGGCAAGTTGCTTAACCATCCATTCTTTTCAGATGGTGGTGGCCCACCTGATGAGTAGACCAGCATGATTTTACCATACGTTTATCTTCACTGTGAGGGCCATCATATGCACCACAGAGATGTCCGACACAGTCACCAAGCTGTCATGTGCGGCTAAATTTTGCTTAAAATCCAAGCTAAACACCCTAGTTGGAACAGAGGCAATGCAGCTCCAAATAACATCTAGTGGAGTGGTACAGAGGCCGGTTCACAGCTCCAAATAACAGGGCAAACAGCCTTCTCCTCAGCATTTTCACAAAAATCTTGTAGGCGTTCTTTGTCAGGCAGCAGACTCTTACTATAGGTTCTTGGAGATTTAATTTCCTGCTGCACCTGACCTCCCTTCTTACCCTCCAGCAAAGGTTGCCAAGAGAAGAACAACATAGGAATTCAACCATGGGCGTTGGGAAAAATTACAATTGTCAAGGGCTTACCTTTGATTTCGAAGGAGCTGTGAACCCGCTTTTGCAGGGAGAGAGAAGAGGCTGTATTGGGCGGAGACAATGGTGGAATCTGGCAGGTGGAGACGGTGGCAACTGGAGAGAGAGAGAGAGAGAGAGAGAGAGAGAGATTTTGGGGATTGGGTGCGCCGGGAATGATTTAGGGTTTTTTTTTTTTTTTTTTTGCGTGAATTAGGTGTTAACCCGAACATCTTAGTGGGTGTTACCCCAACTGTGTGGGGCCCACATTGATGTATCTTTTTTATAGATCTAAGCCTTCTATCTATTTTTTTAATTTCATTTTAGGATGTGATCCAAAATACTAAGAATATCCAAATCTCAGGCCGACCATACCACTAGAAACAGTGATGAATAACCATTAAAAACGTTTCGTGGGCCACAAAAGTTTTGGATCAATCTGATATTTATATTTTCCCTTCATCAAGACCTTGTTGGCATTATAAAGAGCTTGGATTGCAAATAAACACTACCAAAACCTTACTGGTGGGCTCTTTGGAAATTTTAATGGTGAGGAACTCAATCACACTGTTTTTAGTGGTATGGTCCACTTGAGATTTGGATGTGTATAATTTTTGGAACCTCATTCTAAAATGGGGTTTCGAAACGGATGGACGGAATGGATATATAAAATATCATCCATGTGGGCCATACGGTAGGGTAACACCCACTAAGCTGTTCCCAGGGTAACACCTATTTTGCGCCCGATTTTTTTTTTCTTTTTCGTCTGACCTCTGGTTGGGCAATAATCCGTCCGACCAGCGATCCTATGGGGCCCACCGTGATGTGTCTGTTCATCCACATCGTCCATCCATTTTCTTGGATCATTTTAGGATGTGAGCCGAAAAAAGAACAATCCTACGCTCAAGTGGACCATATCACACGAAACAGGGATTGAACGCTTAGTGATGATAGAACAGTGGGGATTGAACGGTTGGTGGTGATAGAAGTTTTGTATCAGATGATATTTCTTCCTATAGTTTATCTGAGTGGTAATAATTATATGAACGGTTTGGATGGCATACAAAAATCATAGTTGGCCCAGGAAGGTTTCAATGGTGGACATTGTTGTTCCCACTGTTCTGTTTTTGTGGGCCAAGTTTCCTCATGGATTTGCCTCATTTTTGAGCTTATATCTTAAAATAATATTATATAATAGATGGACGGTGTGGATAAACGGGCCCACCTTGATGTATTTTGTACAAACCCAGATTATCGATCTATTTTTCCATCTTAATTTAGGATGTGATACCAAATCACAAGAAGATCCAAAAATCATGTGGGCCATACTAATCAAAAGTATAATGAATAACTACTGTAAATCATTTGCAGGGCACAAACGTTTTATATCTAAATCTCAAGTGGGTCATAGCCTTTGGACCCATCATCCAGATCTTTTTAACATCATCAGTGGGTTGGATTGCAAATAAACATTACTAGAATCTTCTGATGGGCACTTTGGTATTTTTAATGGTGAGGCACTCAATTGCCACTATTTCGTTGGTGGATCCACTTGATATTTGGATTTACATAACTTTTGGCAACCCACCCTAAATTGGGCTGAAGAAAAATATGGAGGACATGGATATAAAACATATCATAAAGGTGGGCCACATGGAATGGGATGTTTGCTGTAACAAATAAATTCGGGTTCATCAAACATGGTATGTATAGCATGAACATGCAAACTTATTCAAAAAATTTTTCAAAATTTCAATTCTTATTGATTTCCAATTTTTTTTCAAACTTTTCCATTTTTTGGGTTTATGCCAAAAAATGATATGGAAAAATGGATGGACTACGTGGATACATCAAGGTGGGTCCACCTTAATGCTCACCGTTGAAACCTTCATGTGGGCCCCACTATGATGAATCTATTTCATCTATGCCATCCATTAATTTATTAAAAATTATTTTAGGCTTGATTCAAAAAAATGAGGCAGATCTAAATCTAAGGTGGAACACACCGTGAGAAAACAATAGTGATTGAATGTCCACTATTCAAAACCTCCAAAGGCCCATTGTAATGTTTTTTCACATACATACATCCTCTTGATTAGGTCACACAGACCTGGATGTAGGGAATAAACAAATACCAGCTTGATCCAAAACTTCCTGTGGCCCCTAAGAAGGTTTTAATGGTGGGCGTTCAATTAACATTGTTTCTTATGATGTGGTCCACCTAAGATTTAGATCTACCTCAATTATGAACTCATACCATAAAATGATCTGGAAAATGTATGGACGGCATAGATGAAACACATATATCATGGTGGGACCATAGCTCACCGACCACTAGCCATTAGCTAGTGGTAGGGTCACTACCCAATCCACGTATGTTATCTTAACCATGTGTGGGGCCCAAGTTGATGTATTTTATTTATATCTATTGCATCCATCTAATCTTTAATATCATTTTAGGACGCAATACCAAACCTTAAGAAGATCAAAATCTTAGGTGGACCATACCACTAAAAATGGTAATAAATGTTTTGGATTAAGTTAATATTTGTATTTACCTTTTATTAGATCGTCTAGACATTATCAACAAGTTGGATTGCAAATAAACATTTTTAAAACTTTATAATGGCCAATCTGAAATATTAAATAGTGAGCAATAAATTATCATTATTTCTTATAATGTGGTCCACCTTAGATGTGTATCTGTACATTTTTTTATTACCGTCTTAAAATGGAATGGAGAAATTGATGAATGACATAGATATGAAACACATCATTAAGGTTTTCATTTTTTTCAAAGTTCTCAAATTTTTTTTCCAAATACAAAATCTCAATTTCTTAATAAAAATATATTTTTTTTCAAAATCTAATTTTTTTTTCAGACTCATCAATTTCATTCGAACTTCTCAATTTTATTCAAAATGACATAGTCAATTTTTTTTTTTCAAAATTTGAATTTTTCTCAAACATTGTCAAAATTTTCCAACTTCCCAATATGTTTTTATCAAAATCACAATTTTTTAAACTTCTCAATTTTATTTTCAAAATTTCGATTTTCTTTTCAAATTACATTTTTTATTCAAATTTTCAAACTTTCCAGTTTTTTCAAAATGTTAATTTTTTTTTCAAACTTCTCAAATTTTTTTTTTCAAAATCTTATTTTTTTAATCAAACTTTTCAGTTTTTTCAAAATACAAAATCTCAATTTCTTTATAAATATCTCAATTTTTTCCAAAATCTATTTATTTTCAAAATACTAATTTTTTGATGATGTAATTTTTTTTACAAAATGCCATTGTTTTTCTTCAACAACTTGGTTTTTTAAATCTTAATTTTTCTCAACTTTTCAAACTTTTCAACTTTTTTTTTCAAAATCACATTTTCAAAATTTCTTAATTTTCTATTTCAAAGTGTTAAATTATTTTTTAACTCAATTTTTTACAAAATTTCAAAACTTTTCTAACTCTCATTTTTTCTTTCCAAATACAAAATCTCAATCTCATTTTAAAAATCTAAAAAAAAAAAGTTTTGAACATCTAATTTTTTTCAAACCATTCAATTATTTCAAAATATCAATTTTTATATTTTATTCTCAAAATTTACTAATTTTTTCAATTATATTGTTAATTTTTACGAATTTTATTATCAACTTGTATCAATTTAATCATCCATTATATTAAAAGTGACTTTTTCCAAGGACAACTTTCCTAGGTAAAAGTGAGAATTATCAATGAAATATAAACTTTGTTGGTAATTATAGGCTTTTACCGGGGAATTCTTTCCTCGTTGAAAGTAAGCTAAAACTTTTTTAACCATTGCATTTTTAGCCACCAAATAACCTCCTCTTTAACTATGCAATTTAAATTTTGCCAGTAATTTTTACCTAGGAAGGTTTTCCTTGGTAAAGGCTCTGAGCTGGGATTTCGAATTCGTTGGGAAAGGTGCGCTATTACCCAGGAAATTCAGTTCATCGGTAAATAAAATATTTCTTATAATTTTACCGAGGCAAACATTCCTCGGTAAAATCCAACAATTACTTAGGAAATTTTTATTTCCTCAGTGATTGTCCCTTCTATCGAGGACGTTTTCCCTTGGAAAAACTGTGATTTTACCTAGGAAAACTTCCTCGGTAAAAGAAAAAATCATTGATGAAATACAAATTTCCTAGGTAATTGGTGCCTTTAGCGAGGAAATTTTTCCTCCAAAACTTTTATATTATTTAGCCATGAAATAATCCCATCTTTACCCACGAAATGTGAATTTCGTCAATGTTTCTCACTTTTACCAAAGAAATTTTTCCTTGGTAAAAGTATATGAGTACTTACAAAATTAAAGTTTTGTCAGGAAAAGTGTATTATTACCTAGGAAATTCGCTTTCTCGATAAAAAATTTCCTAGGTAAAGGTCATTTTTCTTGTAGGCCTAGTGCATCCTAAATTAATTTCAGGGTGCACTAAGCTTAGCGCATCCTAAAATTCAAACAGAATTTCCAAAATTAATTTTAGGGTGAACTGAGGCCAACGCACCCTTAAATTCAGCAATTTCCCAAAATTAATATTAGGGTGTGCTGGACCTGTTTTCAGTCAATTAATCGATGCGCTGGACTTATTTTTGGCCAATTTCAGGGTGCATTACATGTGACACCTTCTCATTGGCCGATTTTCGATATTTTGGGGTATAAATATCCCATCCACTGTTCATTCAAGATGTATACAAAGAGAGAGAGAGAGAGAGAGAGAGAGAGAGAGAGAGAGAGTTATTACCCTTTGGATTTTTTAGTTCCCCACCGAAAAACCTCAGTCAGAATTCTTTTTCGACCACCGGAATCTTTTTCTGAACATCAGAATCCTTCATTGGAAGCTGTTCCCAACCACCGCACACCCATAAATTCAACACATTGGAAATCCAAGTAATTTCAAGGTGCGTCGAGCCCAGCGCACTCATAAATTCAACAAATAAAAAATCCAAGTAATTTCAAGGTGCACTGAGCCCAGCGCACTCATAAATTCAACAAATCAGAAATCCAAGTAATTTCAGGGTGTACTGAGCCCAACGCACCCATAAATTAAAAAAATCAGAAAGCTAAGTAATTTTAGGGTGCACTGAGTCCAGCACACCCTTAAATTCAGCATCCAAAAATCGAAGTAATTTCAGGGTGCACTGAGGCCAGATCACCCATAAATTCAACCATTTTCAAAATTTATTTCTAAGAACACCAAACTCCATTTTAATCATTTTGGGCTACATTTGGACCTATTTTGAGTATTTTGAGCGTTCGGACACAATGGAACGGTCAAATAGTCCTTCCAAACAACACAAGCAGAATACAGGCTTTCCGGATCCAATCTGATGTGGTACGATGAATGCAGCAAGTTTTCAGAAAGAAGCCGCTATCATCTAGAACTATGCAAATGTATTAATCATTTCATGTACTATTATAATATGGCTCAGATTAATGTTTAAATTAAATAAACGGGACCATGGTTAGTACGATAAACTATGTCAAATTAGTTCTAAACTAATACACAATACTTGTTAAAGATTGACATCTCGAAAACTGTCGATGTCCTACCCATCCAAACGGCATCCATCGATTGGGCTGTTCAGGTACATACAACTATAGACCAGTCTTCTCGAGGTCGCCTGTCCAAACATGATAGGTGCGAGCCCAGAGTCGTACCTTCTCAGTTAAAATACCCTGACGGTCGTAGCCCGGATCTCCGGTCAAAATATGGGACAGACATCCGTCCCGTACAAAGATGGCTCAGTCCATAACCAAATAACACATCGATCTCTACGACCACAAACTCAAAGACATAGTCCCTGCTGACTTAGTCTTTTGCTTTTTAATCAAGGGTCATCGATCATTCGATGTAATTAAGGGCTTGTGCCAAACCACGACTTAGAATGTATAAGATCTCAGAATTTCTGGAATAAAATTCACCTTGCGATATCTCTTCTCTTGTGTACTTTTGTGAATGCTTGTGATTGTCCATGAATGTTTCTAATACTCAGAACCCCAGAGCAACAATACATAGAAAATGTCCTTATAACATTTTCAGTTTTAACACGCCTCGACACTTTTAGCATCTAATCATGAAATTGAATGAACGGGTAGGCAAGCAGATGCTCTATTGCTGTTAATTTTAGTAGATGCTTCCTATTTTGTGCCTCCCTGGTCTGCTTTGCCAGGGGTACGACGTGTTTCGGGGTGCACATGTAGAAATAAACGTCGTCCGATGCTCAAATTCGGGGGTTGGGGATTTTTTTTTTTTTTTGCCTCTCGGTTCATTTAGCCACAAAGCACATGTCCAGTTCAGCTTTGAAATTGTAGGTGTCAGTCTCAGACACGTTGTGCAAGTTGTTCAAGGTTGGGGTTATGCACGTGCTCTGTCTATTTTCTGACTGTTTCTAAGTCTATTGTTGATTTAGACTGCTGCTTTCGATTATTATTTCCCTTTTTATCATTGCTGATATGTTGAGCCCCAACACTTACTGACTTAAGCATTAGAGGGTCCTCCATTGGCACGACTGACACCCCCTCACGATCTTCTATTTATGATCTCAGGTCCTACCATCAAGTGGACGCTCACCTTTCTACGCTCCCCAGCTCTGCCTTTTGAAAAGGGGGTGTGTGCAAATCACCGTTGTGCCACTGGCTCGCCTCGTTCTCAAGGGCTTTTTCGATTGTCGTGTTAAATGGATATGTTTGGATGAGTTCGTATAAGACCAGAGTCGCCACTAGCCAGTTACTTCGAATCTACAGTCGGCTAAACCCCGTAGAAACGTTAGAGAAGGGAATCCAAAGATTCCTTCCTCTAAAATGACTCATTTTGATCTGCGGTCAGAGATTCGAGATAAGGGATCACGGTTACATGGTGAGAAGGTGTTAGGCACCCACTCTGCCTATACCGAAGTACGGTCTTTACTTCACATAATCAAACTAATACTTGAAAGTCTGAATTAATCCTCATACATTCTCATAAATAATATGATGCATGAATGTAGGTCTGAACAGTAAGAGTTTCTGATGGGCAGGTTTTCATTAACAGGCAAGCCCAGAGCATACGCTCTAACTGACATGTGCTTTATACGAGATGTATGATGTGTATTTGATCAATTAAAGTGCTTGCAATGGGATGATAAGCAGGGGAGTTTGAAGAATAGTAAATGTTGCACTTATGCTAAATGCGAATGAGATGATGCTGATATGAGAGTAATTGGATGGACAGAGGTGTCGCAAGGGTTTGCTTTGATAGGCTAAGATTGGGACTTAGGTAGCTTGGGAGACTTGGACTAGGGCTAGGCTGGGTTGGACCAGGGGTAGGCTCTTATCACTCGGGCTCTCCTTGGTGGAGGAATGGGCTAAAGGGATGTGGAGATGGACTCGAAAATCGGGTTTTCTAGGATGTTGATGGATGCTGTAAATGAGAGGGAACGGGGGATTTATAGCTGTGGAGGATGGCAGTTCCGGTAAATATGTTTGGGTGGCCCTTAGGGGGCCACCCGTACGGACGCGCTGCTGCAACGTCGGAGTGTACGGCCCCCAAACCTGAAGTAGAAAAGCCCGGGGTTCGAGGTTTGGAGCTACTTTGAAGCTGTGGCTCGAAACTAGGTGAGTTGACTGGGTTTGAAAGATGGATTGACACGGTGAGTTGATTAGGTGTAAGGGCTGGACTGACCTGGTAAGTTAACTCGGTGATTTGACAGCGGGTTGACTCACCGAGTTTGACTTTTTGGGATTTTTGGACTGGTTTATGGATGGTTTTTTGGGCTGGTGTTTAGGAGTGAGTCGACTAGGTTGAAGCTTAAGCTAGGCTATGGATTGGGCTAACAAGGGTGAGTTTGGCTAAGTTTGGACATGGGATTTGGGGGTATGGACCTCCATCCATTCAGATATCTCAACTAGCTCTGTACTCGAAGGTAGGGTGTCTACAGATGCCCCTCTTTGGCAGAGGTTGCGTGCAATTGAATGTCAAAGCGAGTGGACACCCCACTTCTGACCCGATCATTCATAGATTGAATCTAGAATCTTTGCTTGCCTTTGTATCTGTGTCGGTTGATTGTCTGGAAATAGATAACTCGCACATACCGCGGGAGTTTAGAGAAAACGTTGCGATTATCCCTACATGAGTTGCAACCTGGGTACCCAATCGCAACCCTTCCATTCCCGATCGATACTAACATCGGAAAGATACAGTAAAGCCTTTGCGTCTATTATAGTCTTACGAGGTTACTGACCCTGTGATTGATTGGCTCATTGCTTTCCCGGATCACTCTAGGAGTACTTGTTTCGCTTGACTGTCAAAGTGGTTAGCTACCCTGCATCTGCGCGGGCTTACGGGTAATCCGCTACTCCGACTTGGACTCAGTCAAGGTACTTCTGGCATCCACACCTAGGTATGTGCGGGTGAACTTTTTCCACCCGATTGGTTGGTTTTGATACGTGGGTTATAATTCATCGTTCCCACCGATCAGATGGTTTCTTTGACCGAGCCTTTTGGCTTTCATCTTTTTGTATCTTTAATCTGGTACGACTGTCCTGACTGCTAGAGTTTAGGCTGACCATACTTTGAGTGCATTGGATCCGATGGTCTCTGGGGAAATCGCGAGACATCGGATCCTATTTGATTTTGCGTCGGCTCTTACTCGGAGATATGGAAGATCTCTTAGTGTCTTGGAGGCCGAACACTCTACTGGGAAAATATTTTTGGATTTTGAAAAGATACCCACTCTAGGGAGTAATACTCCATGGGTTTTTTATTTACAAATAGGGATATATATAATATTTTTTGTCTTTCTGAAATGGAAATCTGGCTTGCACGTGCCTCCACTAGGGATGCCTGTGGGGTCTTTGGCTAACTAACTTTTATTTTGAAAGCAGGTAAACATGATGCGATGGATGCTGATGCATGTAAATGCATATTTGATGATGGATGCATGGTTTGGCTCATTCCCTTTCTATCCAATTATTTTGATTTTACTGGGGATGTAGAGAACTTTGAGCTTATTGCTTGTAGGGTTTTGCTTCCCTAGAGATTTTCTTTTTAATGTAGATGTTGGTCAGTGGGTTGGTCAAGATCTCGACCCATGGCCGATCATGTCAATCGTCCCAATATGCTACTGCATTTGTTGCTGGGAATGGATGAAGGAGATTCTAGGTTGCAACCTCAAGATACTCTTCTGAGGAATGGATGTGATTGGGATGGTGTTTGTCGCTAATTTTGGTCAAGATTCCAATTTGCGGGTGATCGGATCCGTCATCCCAAACTAGTTAGTGCACTTTTCTGTGGCATACTAGTGCACCTTGTTTGTCAATCACTTAAGTCAGTGAGTCTAGTGTCGGTTGAGCTTAGTGAAGACGAAAACCGAAGACTCAAGTGGCTCTGCTGCATCAAGGAAGAAGAAATAGGTAAAAGTGATGCCTTGGTGTGCCTTAACCTTGACCAAAACCCAACCCTTTAACCTCTTTGATAACCTTGACCATATTAGGAAACCTTTAGTCATCATAGATTGACTCTAGGTGTTCCAAAAGATCACCCAAACCTTAGCCAATGTGAGTGGGTTGTAAAATAGTTGGGTCAGCAAACTGTTAGCTGAATCCAGACCTGTTCGACCGATCACGATCGGTTGGCTGGACTGGACCGACCGGTCAAGATTGGTCAGGCAGGCCCATTCCAGAGATAGCAATGCCATATGTGTGCAGGCCGTTGGGATGACCGGCCGGGATCGGTCGGCAGGTCTGGTCCGAGCGGTCACGATCGGTCAGACAGGCATCCCCTCTAAACAGCGAGTACACTGTCTTCACTGGCCATTGGCCGACCGGCCGGGACTGGTCGGGACAAGTCGAAAGTAGCCATTTTTTGCCCGTTTTCTATCCGTTTGAACATCTTTTATAAAGGGGCTTGGCTCATTTTGAGGGCCAAGAAGAGAGATTTTGAGAGGAGTGAAGCCACCATTGTTGGAGACCATTTGAGGCTCATTCCCAACCTATGCAAGGCATCTTCCTTGTGCTTTAACACAAGATTTGAGCATTCTAAGCTCATGATGAAGATGACCTTCATCCTCTCTTGATCTCTAGAGTTTAGATCTTCCTTGATAGGCATATCCTTATCCAAATCTCTAAGATGAGATCGTTGTAGGTGAACAACTCTAGAAAACCCATTCCCATTAGTTGTAGAGTTCTCAATGTCACGCCCCAAACCCGGGGACCAGGCTCACTAAATTCCCGATCGCCGACCTTGGTGCCAACAGCCTCCGTAGTACCCCATTCTTAGCTCCTAGCTCTCATGTGCCAGGTTCCGATCCTGGGATCCTACCAGGAGGATTTTCAGGGTAATTTTTTTTTGTACAGGAGCATAAACAAAACCATAAACATCATCAAATATCCACTAAAAGTTTGTTGAGTACAATATTGGAAAGGGAAATACAACATAAAGTAGAAGTCCAAAATATCAGGTACATGAACCGCCCTCAATGCTGCTGATAGGCTCTAGTACCTGCAGTGTAAACAAACACGCATGAGCTTCCTACGAAGCCAGCCCAGTAGAGTGCGTGTGTGCGCGTGTGATGCATATGACAAGTATGCAGATATCAGAGTAAGCGAAAGCAGTAGAGGGCTAAGTTACCAAATTCATGAATGCTATCAGCCATCCCAAGGCTATGCTATGTAAGGGCCTACATGGCCGAGTGTTACATGCTAGAGATGCAATGCAAACATGTCAATCCTCAACTGATCCACATATCAAAATAGTTATCATCTGGGACATCACCGGGGTCTAATATACTCTAATATTGGCCGCCGCACATCGCGCGCGTAACCAAGCGAGTAGAAAAGACCTCACTATCCGCCTCGTCAGTGGTATGCCAATGCCCACCCGGCTCGCCGATAGCGGACCCATTCCATGAGCTGGTCAGACTCGACCTAGCTTACAGCCCACTTCACCCGGGCGGATAAGGTTACACCCCTTTCCAACCGACCTCGACACAGTGGGAGACGCGGCCTACTGGTATTTGGCACACGGGAGCTCATGTTATCCACTCGGTCTCGACGTTGGAGCATCCTACTGGTACCACAGGGTTTAGGGACTTTCACCCAAGGACATCCATAGCGCCCACGTACTAGAACAAGTTTCCGGTGTCCAATACTGCCAACCATGATGTGACTATGGTGGCCACCACCCTGATGCTGCTAGGGTGTGAAAGCGATCGTGACATACATAATGCGAAATGCATGAGTCATACAATCCAAATCATGCACCAACTTACGCATACTGCGCAATCATGTGGGGCGACCCTGTCTCACACGGGTCTCCTAAGTATAACAAGCCAACTAGCATATGCTATGGTTAATCATGATCCATAACAGGCATACAAATGATGCGTATGGGCATATGAATGAGCATGGTATTCATTATACTAAGCATGTTATCAGTGTGACATATCAAGCTAATCATACTAGCATGTTACCAAACATATCATGTAACATTGGCCTTAAAAGGCCCAATATATATCTAAAGAGAGTGGGACCCGGACTGTGGGTCCCATTGGAAATGTAAAGGTCTTCGTGGCATAGCCCACTTGAGACCACATCGGCCCCATACTTGGGCCTGTACATACAAGATAGGCCGCCAAATATGTGTGCGGCACGGATAAAATATATACATCAAGAAGAAACCATGGTGGACATCAATGACCACTATTCCCTACGGGTGTGGTCCATCTAACATCTGAATTTGCCTCATTTTTGGGGCCGTATCCAAAATAATATAGAAAAATAGATAGGCATCACGAATAAAATCGATATTTGTGTTTTCTCTTTCGTCCATGTCCATGTGATCTTATGAACAGATTGGATGGCAAATAAACATCACTGTAGAACCTAGAAAGGTTTCAATGTTGGAAATCATTATCCCCACTACGGCATGGTCCACTTTACATTAGGATATGCTTAAATTTTGGGCCTAGCCACTTATGAATAGGTTGGGTGGCATATAACATCATTGTAGGATGGAAAAGGTTTCAATGGTGGAGATCATTATCCCCATTGTTGTCCCGTGGCATGGCCCACTTGCCATTTGGATATGCTTAAATTTGGGCTCAGCCACTAAAATGAGCTGGGAAAACATATGGACAGAATAGGTAAGGCCCATACTTTCTAGGTGGGCCCAACGAATGGGGCCCGAGTTGGGCCAATGGCCGACGTTAGGTGGGCCCAACGAGTGGGGCCCGTGGAAGTGACTTTAGGTGGGCCCAACGAGTGGGGCCCATGGGAGTGACTTCAGAGACCACACTGCTGGGCAGCAACGTCCCCTGGACGCTGTCTGTCCAGCAAGCACACATTTTTATTTTATTTTATTTTATTTATTTATTTATTTATTTTTTTGTTATCTCAACAAGTGGGGCCCACAGAAGTTTCCGATCAAGCCGATATTTTTGTCTTTCCTTCTTCCATGCAGGTGTGAACTTATGAACAGGTTGGATCTCAAATAAATATCACGGTGGGCCATAAGAAGGTTTCAATGGTAGGACCACTGTCCCTACTGTTTTCTGTGGTGGGCCCCCCTCGAGATTTGGATCTGACTCATTCTTGGGGTCATGCCCTAAAATGATCTCCCCAATTGGATGGACGGTGTGGATACAGCACATGCAACATAGGTGGGACCCACGAGTGGGCCACCAGCCGGCCCAGCCAGCGTCCAAGGACGCTGGTACGCCCAGCGTCAGCAACGCTGACTCTTCTTTCCTATTTTCTTTCTCCTCTTTTTTTTGTGTTCATATCAAGTGGGGCCCACATGGGTCTGATCCACTCCGTTCATCAGGTTCCCCATCTCATGGGGGACCCAACAAGCCCAATATTGGGTATGAAAATCAATTTAGAAACGCTAAGGTGGGCCAAGAGATTTCTGACAGTAGGAATCATTGTTCCCATTGTTTCATGCGGTGCGGTCCACTTAAGATTTGGATTGGGTTCGTCCTTGGGCCCTGGCCCTAAAATGATATGGGAAAACAAGTGGACGGCGTGGATGGAACATAAACATCAAGGTGGGTCCCACGAGTGGGGACCCCAGCCAACGTCCAAGGTGACGCTGGACGTTCCAGCGTCAAACGTCCAGACGTTGGACGTCCAGAGTCCTTTTTTTTTGGTTTCTCTCTCTCTCTTTTTTATTTATATTGTGGTTATTTCAAGTGGGGCCCACTTATGGACAATCCACCCCCTCCATCATGTTCCCCAGCTCATTGGGGTTCTAACAAGCCCAATATTGGGCAGGTAATATGGTCCACAAACATCACGGTGGGCCCAAGAAGCCTTGGCAGTCATTTCCACTGTTTTCTATGGTGTGGTCCACCTGAGATCTGGATCTTCTTCATTTTTGGTGCCCAGCCATAAAATGGGGTGGAGAAACAGCTGGACGGCGTGGATCTAATACATACATCAAGGTGGGTCCCACGTGTGGGGACCTGTCCACGCCCAAAAGGGTCTGTAGCCCACGAGCTGCTGGGCAGCAGCGTCCCCTGGACACTGACTGTCCAGCGCCCCATATTCCTTCTCTTCATCTTTTATTTATTTATTTATTTATTATTATTATTATTATAATAAGGTGGGTCCCATTCATGGGTGATCCAGTCCATCCATCTTGTTGCCCATCAAAAGGTGGGCCCGAGGAAAAATAAAATGAAAGAATTTAAGAAAATGGGAGGGGGTTTATGCCCCTTGCACTCACCTCAAAGGATGGACGGTTGGATTGAATCGGGTTGACGATTGGATGATCCGGACGGTCCGGATGATGGTTGAGGCCCTCCAAGCAAGGATCTACACCCTCAATCTCCCTAATCTTTCTCTATTTTTCTCAAATCTTCCTCTTCTCTCAAATCTCTCTCTTTCTCTCTCCTTTCTCAAATCTCTTTCTCTCTTTCTCTCTCCTCTCTCTCTTGTGCAAGGAGCTCTCCTCTCCCCCTACGTATGCACTTGTATGGGGGGAGAGAGAGAAAAGGAATTATGGGTAATGATGGCTAGTATGGGAGAGAGGTATGGGGGTATGGGCCTTGGTTGACTTTGGAGGAGAGAGAGGGATGGGGGGTATGATGTGTGTAGAGTAGGGGTATGGGATAGGTATAGGTGAGAATGATGGTGATGGATTTGATTGATGTGACATATCTTGGAATTTGTGCAAGTGGGGCCCACGACACACGCACGTTGCGCGGCCCACCTCGAATTACGCAATTGATCATAACTTTCACATCGGGTATCGCAATGGGGCGTGCCGCTGCAGGCGTTGGAATCGCAGCGCCTACGCGGTCGCCGAGGTATAGGTCTTGGGTCGATGCGGTACTAAAATAGGGTCACGGTCAAGGCTCACTAATCTGATCCGTCCGGGACGTACCGGCACCGGAAATTAAGCGTACGGAGGGCAAACAAGGGTATGGGTCTTACACTCAAACCTACCCTCCTATCACCTTGGGCATCTCAAAGGTATCACAAGCAAGGTGATTGATCAAGTGTAGCTGAGGCATTGACGACGCAATGGCAACACGATCGGGGGAGCAAGGGAAGCTAATTGAAGCACGGGAGAGCAGAGATCAAGCAACCTGAACCGACGCTGAACAAGGGACTCATCCGACAAGTAAGGTTGTCTTTATTGAGAGTCCATTCACTTAATTCCCTGTGGGAGTTGAGTGTAGAGTTTATTTGTTAAACTCGATCTAGGGACGTTGACCGTTCCTTGGCCTGTTTGTCGGCCTAAAGACTAGGAGTTGTTTGGCATTCCTTGGCCCGTTTGTCGGGCCTAAACAAAGTCTCCAAGGGGGAGCCTCCAACACTGGAGTGAACGTGCGTCGGGTTGAGAGTTAGCCTATGTTCAAAACTCCGCTTGGGTTGAGAGTTAGCCCTTTGTCCAAAACTCCAGTTATGGTTGAGAGGTGAACCGGTAAAACCTTCGTGTAAAGGTTGAGAGGTGAACCTCATTTAAAACTTCCGATAGTGAATGCCGGTGGCGTTGAGTACTTGAACCGGGAGTAGAGTAGACCCAAAGTCGAACCACTATACATGCTTGTGTTTGTGATTGAATTGAGCACATTGTTATCTTAGCATTGAATGTTTAATTGTTTAATTATGAATGCTTGATAGGAATGTATGTTAGGCTCTAGATAGGTACATTCATACATAAGATGTACTTTCACTAAGTAGTGTAGACTTGAGCTCATTGATCCATTCTCATAAGTCTACATAGGTTGCATAGATTTCATAAGTCTACATAGGTTGCATAGATTAAGAGCTTGATTAGTAAAATCATTTGATTGTCTATGGATGTTTAGACTAGGTTGTTTATTGCTTAACCATATGCTAGTCTTGTGATTGGACCCACTTAAGCTTGGAAGCCAAAGTGTTCTTGCTTAGTTTAATTTTTTAAATTGTGTTAGTAGGTGAAAAGAATTTCAAAAGGTCCTAATCACCAATAGGAATCCAGGTGGCTCAAGGCCTACCTTTCAGAGATCTAGAAAGGAGTCTCCACCCACTCTACAAGAGATGAATGCGATAGGAACGAATAGGATAGGAAGAAGAGTAAGGTTTAGAAAGATAAAACCTGATTCGGCACTTGAAATCCTTATATCTTCTTCAGCTTCCTAGAAATCCCTGTAAAAGAAAAATCAAACAAAACAAACTAAGTTAGTCCTAGAATCCTAAAAATCCTAAATAGATATTATTTTTAGAAATTTGTGAAAAACCGTCAAAGTCCCCGGCAACGGCACCAAAAACTTGTTCGCTTCCCCATGTGTAGGGTTGCGATGTAGTAATAATCTCGGTAAGACCGAGGTCAATCCACATGGACTTATGGAGGAATTCACAAACACATCCAATAGTTTCTATTGAGAAGCTAACAACCAGATTTGTAGTAGATTGATGTAAGTAGCAATGTTGAACTAAACTGAAGTAAACAATTATAAAAAGGCACTAGGGATTCAAGGATCCACTTGTAGCAATCATTGATGCTCAATTCGTTGTGGTTTCTCACTTTCTTAACTAGAATCGAAATTAAGATCTATCTAGTCGGATGATAAAGCAGTTAAACCAACAATCTGCCATATGTAAAACCAATGTACATGATTCACTCAATGCAAGCTAGGACGAGCATACTCAATTGCATAGGTCAGTCCCAATTCCAATAGACTAAGTTCTCAATCATAACCATCATTAAGTCCTGTCACAAGACAAAACTAGATCATGATTTAAACTTGATTCAAATCACATGCACAGTCCCACATACCACAGATTTTCAGAAAAGGTAAAACTTTGGTAGGAAGTTCCCACATGAAGATCATAGTACTAGAGCGTACTCCAATTCCTCGGATCATACAAGTCTAGACTAGCACACAACCATTAAGAACTCAAGCAATTCTCCCAAACATCATGAGTCATCATAAGACTAAGAAAAACTACTTGGAACTTGTATTAACTTCAAACCATTGTTCATAAACGTGAAATCCAATTTTAAAACCAACTTAAACGAATTGAAAACATGAAATCCATGAGTCATCAGAAGAGATTCACTACAAGCTTCACCTCTTAGCCCTAGCTAAGAGGTTTAGCTGTTCATGATCCAAGGAAACATGAAACAACTAAGAAAAGCATAAAAACAAGAAACAAACTAGAAGGAGTTGTGGAACTCCGAAATCCACTTCCGCCGCCTCCCACTTTGCTCAAACCCTTCCAAGATACCCTAGGAACGATCCCTAGGTGTCCTTTTATAGTGGGGAGGCTCCGCAGCATCAGAATCTTCGAGAAATTGTATAAGAGTATGAGTGCGCAGAGAATTTCGGGACTTGTAGAACATGTCTCATTATGCTGACAACCGGTCGCACGACTGGTCTGAGCTACTGGACGACCGGTCGCACGACCGGTCGCAAAAGTGTCAAAAACGTCCAGAGAGTTGTGGTATTTTTTAGCCCAGAAACCGGTCTGAGCCATGGACGACCGGTCTCACGACCGGTCGTGGATAGTCCAGTGAGTTGTGGCCCTGTGGCCCCTCCTGTTGGGTGATGGGACCGGTCGGATGACCAGTCTTGGGCCTTGGACGACCGGTCATGGGTTTCTTCTTCTTCCTTCTTTTCTTCTCTTCTTTGCTTCTTTCTTCCACCCTTTCCCACTTGGTGCTTTAGTCTTCTTTGCTTCTAAATGGCATCCTTAAGTCCCTCTTTGATGATTCCTCTCTCTCATCCCTACAATCACATATCCATGTATTAGATTAGTCTATAAATCATGAAAACCTTGCATAATGAGAGATGAATTGGGGTTAGAATATGCATAATTAAGAGCTCAACCACTGAGCAAATCAAGATGTGCATGAAGGCCATGGACGCAATGATCTCGTTTGGTTTATCTGGACACATTTTCTCAACGTTCCGGGACTTAGCAACAAAGGCCCATATGGTAAAAAGGAGTTGCGTTGAGGGTGCAGTTCAAAGCTGAAAGACCGAGACGTGAGATTGGAAGGATGGCCACGTGTTGAACCTCTAATTTATACATTGTATAGGCCATTCCATCACATTATATGCATGGTCTGCATGTTTAAAAGGTCCATCGAATGTAGGTTTTGTGATTGTAGGAATGTGAGAAGACTTCACCTATTCGGAGACCAAAAGGAGACATTTAGGAGCCTTGGATGAAGACCCAAGGTGTGCCAAAGAAAGAAGAAAGCAAAGAGAGAGGAAGGAGAGAAGAAAAGAAAGAAGAAAGAATGCAGGAAAATGGGTCCGGTCGGCCAAGAAGGCCCGACCGGTCGGCTGCACTCCCTGGACACTTAACAGACAGGATAGACCGGTCAAGACCGGTTGGCCAGCCCTGTCCAACCAGTCAAGATCGGTCGGCCATGCAATTTCAGACTTTCAGATTTCAAACAGCAGGCTATTCCCCTTTTTAGATTTTCGGCCCTAGTTTTTTAGGGTCATCTTGATGATATTTGGAAATCTAACACATTCATGTCGAAGAGGAGCTTGACGCCGAAATAACCCAAGTGGTTTCGTGTTGATCGGAGCTACGGATTGACCGTGGTAGCCAAAACAATACGAACTGTCTAGAAAGTTCCAGATTCTGCCTACTCCACTCTGGGCCTGTCCAGGTGACCCATCATTGATGATATGAAGAATCTACTTTGCCAATCTTCTATACCACATCCATATATGAATAACCACAAAGTTTCAGATCAAAAGGATGTGTGGTTTGATCATACTGGTTGAAGAAAAATGGACCATCCAAAAGATCCAACTGCGCAGATTTTATAAAAAGCCTGAGTGTTCTAATTTTCGCACCTAATTCTAGAATTGTGTTGGATAATATAATCCATCTATCATGTAGAGGAGGAAGTTTTCTATCAATATTCAAAATTTGAGATCAATCCGACCTCTGTACACTCAGGAGCGTTGAAAGCAAGATGACTGGTTCTGAAGGTACCCGAATTGCGCGATTTTGAGAGGCGGTTGCTAATCTGATTGGTGGGCCCATTCAAAAGATAATCTTGGAAATCCAAATCATCTATGAGGAAGATCACATTACAAGGAAGCTACAAATCAAATTTGAAAGCAATCCGACCATTGGTTAAGTCGTACGAAGCGAAACAAAATCTGTTATGTTGCGGTACTCTTGCTGTATTATAAAAGGAGGTGCTCTCTTCTATTCCAAATCAAACAAGGACGTGGGAAGCAAGGAGTTCAAGTCCTAGGAGGCTACCTAGCCTCCTACAGCTAGTTTTTCTTCATTTTCTTAGTTCTAGTTCTAGTTTTAATATTCTTTTTCTTAGTTAACCTCTTAGCTAGAGCTAGAGGTGAAATTTGTAGTTGGTTTCAATGCTTTAATTCTTTTATTTCAAGTACCCTTTTCTTAATTTTGGATTTTGAACTTCTAGTTTGAATAAAGTTTGGATTTTTAGATAAATTATGAGAGTTTGTGTACTCCGGACATGAGTTCCTTGCAATTTTCTGAGATTACCATGATTGGGTTGTTTGAATTCGAATTGTAATAACCCTTGAGCATGCTAGAGTCTCTTGGTATGGCTGTTACTCTGAAGGCTACAAGTTCAAGTTCTATGTGCTTCATTAGAACTAGAAACCTGATTTCCAGATTTGAGTGGGATTGTTGTGCTTGAATGTTATATCATCCGATTAGATGAGAAATAGGACTTTGATTCTAATTGTGTTGTGCTTGGATGAATGGATTGGCATTGGACTACTACAAGTGGATAGTTGATGCTCTAGTTCTTCTTATTTTCGGATTTTCCTATTTCATGTGAAAAAACTATTTTCCTAAACTTCTTAGATCCTAGTTATTAGATTAGTTGGAATTGTTTACCTCTTTCCCTGTGGATCGACCTTGGTCTTATCGAGAATTATTACTACATCGCAGCCTTGCACTTGAGGCAAGTGAACACCGCGTCAAATTATATCGACAAAAGCAAGGGCTCGAAAGATTGGAAACGTCCGTATCTGAAACACAAGACCAAAGGCAAGTGTTAGAACTAGAAAAATGCTCAGACACAGTTTTCTAGTGTTTTGTTGTTTTAGGGTTTTGAATATAGAAACATTCATAGACAATCACAAGCATTCACGAAAGTACACAAGAGAAGAGATATCGCAAGGCAAATTTTATTCCAGAGATCCTGAGATCTTGTACATTTCAGGCCGTGATCAGTCACGAGCCCTTAATTACATCGAATGATCGATGACCCTTGAATTAAAAGGCAGAAGACTAGTCAGCGGGGACTATGGTCTCAGAGTTCATGGTCGTAAAGACCTGTATTTTGTGTGGTCGAAGAGACCTGTATTTGTATGGTCGTAGAGACCTATATTTGTATGGTCATAGAGACCTGTATTTGTTGTATTTTGTTATGGACTGATCCATCTTTGTACGAGTCAGATGTCCATGTCCCATGTTTTGGCCGGAGATCCGGGCTGAGACTGTCAGGGTTTTTAACTGAGGGGTGCGACTTTGGGCCTGCGCCCGTCATTTGTGACGGGTGACCTGAGGGAAGACCAATCTGCAGTTATATGTACCTGAGCAACTCAACCAACGGATGCCATTTGAATGGGTAGGGCATCGACTGTTCTTGAAGTGTCGGTCTTTAACAAATTCCATGTAATGGTTTAGAACTCTCTCTATATAGTTTATCGTGTTAACCATAGTCCCATTTGCTTAGTCCGGACCTGAATCCGGGTCATATTATGATAGCATACGTAATGATGATACATCGGTATGATTCTGGGCACTGGCGACCTCTTTCCGAGAAAATTACTCCATTTATCGCATTAGATCGGATCAAGCTTTGAAGGCTTGCATTTTGCTCGTTGGGTGGCCCGGATGAGTTATTTGACTGCTCCGTTGCGTTCGGAATGCTCAAAATACCCAAAATAGGCCCAAACGGGGTCCGAAAAACGTCATAAAATGAAGATTTAAAGGTGCTGAAATGGACGTTCAGAGTAGCTGATTTTTCTGATCCGCTGGCCTGATTTTACTGACGCGCTGGGGCAAGTACGTTTAAAAATGACTGTTAAAATGTTTCATATTTCTGATCCGCTGGCCTATTTTTATGATGCGCTGGGGCCAGTGCATCCAAAAATGACTTATTTAAGATGTGTATTTTTCTGATCCGCTGGCCTATTTCTATGATGCGCTGGGGCAGTGCGTCCAAAAATGACTTGTTTAATATGTGTATTTTTCTGATTCGCTGGCCTATTTTATGATGCGCTGGAGCCAGTGCGTCCAAAAATGACTTGTTTAATATGTGTATTTTTCTGATCCGCTGGCCTATTTTTGTGATGCGCTAGGGGCCAGTGCGTCCAAAAATGACTTGTTTAAGATGTGTATTTTTCTGATCCGCTGGCCTATTTTTGTGATGCGCTGGGGCCAGTGCGTCCAAAAATGACTTGTTTAAGATGTGTATTTTTCTGATCCGTTGGCCTATTTTTGTGATGCGCTGGGGCCAGTGCGTCAAAAATGACTTGTTTAAGATGTGTATTTTTCTGATCCACTGGCCTATTTTTGTGATGCACTGGGGCCAGTGCGTCCAAAAATGACTTGTTTAAGATGTGTATTTTTCTTATCCGCTGGCCTATTTTTGTGATGCGCTGGAGCCAGTGCGTCCACAAAATAAGTCAAATCGGACTCCAGGTATTTTCATGATGCGCTGATATACTTGTGCATTTTAAAACCATTTCTTCACCGGACCTGCTGTGGTCGGAGGCGGGGTTTCCAGTAATCGGAGAAGGTTTCCGGCGATCGGAAAGAGGGTTCCAGCGAGGGATTCCGGCGGTTTCTCGAAATGCCCAAGGGACAAAACTCTCTCTCTGTATCCGTCTAAATGAATAGTAACAGAGGGGTATTTATACCCAAAAATATCAGAAGTTGACCAATAGGATGTCGCCACGTGTAGCGCGTCAAGAAAATAGGTCGGCGCGTTGAGAAAATCATTCGGTGTGTCGTGAAATGCCTTAGTTTAAGTGCTGATTTTTAGGACGCATTGGCTTGTCAGTGCGTCCTGAAATTCCTGAAAATGCCTTATTTATTGGACGCGCTAACGGTCAGTGCGCCCTGAAATTCCTGAATTTTTTGATGCGCTGGGTGAATTTCATGATGCGCTAAGGGTCAGTGCGTCCTGAAATTCACTTTGTAAAACTGTCTGAATTTCCTGATGCGCTGAGGGTTAGTGCGTCCTGAAATTCCTTCTTAAAATGACTGAATTTCGTGATGCGCTGGATGAATTTCTTGATGCGCTTGAGGGTCAGTGCGTCCTGAAATTCCTTTCTAAAATGACTGAATTTCGTGATGCGCTGGATGAATTTCTTGATGCACCGACGTACTTATTTGTGGTTTTCTTGTAAAAATGATGGTTTGTGGGGCCCGCTTCGCAATGATTGTTGATGCATTGGCTATGTTTGTTCATTATTGAACTTACCCCCCCCCCCCCCCCCCCCCCCAAATTTGGAGGGTTTTGATCATCATGAATGGTGGGGCCCACCCCGGGGTTCACTTTCTATTTTTGGTAAAGTCTGGTGAATGTTTGTGATTTTTTTCGACACTCCTGATGCACTGGCCCTAAACCCAGTTAGGTGATGGTTCGTGTACTTGTAACTCATATTTTTCAAGATCCAGACTTTTAGGACCCTAACAGCAAGCCAACAGAAACTCAGGCCAAAGACAAAGGGCCGCAAGGGCTGAGAAGGATGACGATCATCAGACGAGACGGAGCGAACAGACATTATTTGTTCGACCTGAAAGATCTCATTCCGATAATGGAGCAATTGGTCGAAGAAGGGGAGCTGCAATTGTTATAATCAATCCGACCAAATGAAGTAGTGCAAGTAGATGCCCCCAGTTATTGTAAGTGTTGGGGCTCAAATTATCACTAGAGGTTTAACAACAACCCAGGAACATGACACAGCGATCCAAATCAGCAGAAAAGTCCAAAACAACCAAAAGATCTGATAAAGTGCCAATGTAACCCTAACCCGGACAGTTACGCAATCACATTCGGGACTGACGCCTATCATTTTGAAGTGGATTTAGATGTGCACTTCATGACCAAATGATCTGAAATGTCCAAAAACCCTTAACCAGCAAGTTTGAACAGTATTTGATTCATATCCTTGCGGTGCACACCTCGGAACACAGCGTTTCTCCATGTCAGAGCAATTCAGAGGGACCCAAGATTAAGCAAAATCCACCAAATGTTCATCAATTAGACCATCGCTTGACTGCTTTTGTATTCAGCATCTGTTGGGCGCTTAAATGTGTATATTCTAACCCCATTTCATCACTAATTATGCATGGTTTTCAAGCTTAAAGACTATTTTAATGCATGGTTTTATGATTGTAGGAATGACAGGGACTCCGCCCAATTGATGAGTAAAAAAATCTATTTAGGAGCCTTGGATGAAGACCCAAGGTGGGCCAAAAAAAGAAGAAAGCAGAGAGAGAAGAAGAGAGAAGAAAGAAAGAAGAAAAAAATGAAGGAACTCAAGTCCGGCCGGTCACGACTGGTCAAAAACTTATTCACTTCCTCAAGTGTAGGGATGCGATGTAGTAATAATTTGTTAGAGACCGAGATCGTTCTCAGGGACTTGTTAGGAATTCACAAAATTACTTCTAATATTCTCTACTTGAGATCTAACCAAACAGATTTCTAAAATTGAATGTATAGAGAATTCTTAAACTAAAAGTGAATGTAATCAATATAAGAAAGCACTAGGGGTCCAAGGATCCACTTGTAGCAATCCTCAATGCATAATTCGATGTGGTTTCCCAATTACACAACTAGAATTGAAATCAAATCCTATCTAGTCGGATGATAGAGTGGTTGTAACATACAATCTGTCATATGTGTGATTATAAACATGATTCCCTCAATTCAAGTTAGGACTTAAGCACACTCAATTGCATAGGTCAATCCTAGTTCCAATAGATTAAGATCACAATCATAATCATCATTATACTCTGTCACAAAGCACAATTAGATCATGATTTATACTTCATTCAAATCACATATACAATCCACACATAATTCATAAATAGAACAAAAAGGTAGAACTTTGGTTAAAGTTCCCACATGGAAACCAAGTCTAGAGCGAATTGAATCTGATTCCTCGGAGCGTACATGTCTAGAACTATGCAAAACAATTAAGAACTAAAGCAATTCTTCCAAAAATCCATGAGCCATCATAAGATTAAGAAAAACTACTTAGAACTTTATTCAAACTTCTATAAACCATTGTTCTTCAATAATTCCAACTTCAAACCATAACAAAACGAATTAAAGCATCTCAGATTTACTACAAGCTTCACCTCTTAGCCCTAGCTAAGAGGTTTAGCCGTTCATGATCCAAAAAACATGAAAACAACTAATTCCGCCGCCTCCCACCTTCATAGATTTCTTCTAGAATGCCCTAGCTACGATCCCTATGCCCCCTTTTATAGTTGAGAGGCTCTACCGCCTCAGAATCTTCCAGATTTGCGTAGTACTTACGCACTTTTGCTAAAAAATCGGAGCTTCAAGAGGAAGCTGCTGGAATCCCGCTAAATACAAGTGGCTGACCGGTTTAGACCAGTCGATTGGGCTGGCCGACTGGTCACGACTGGTCTAGCTTGTCTATGGACAGTCCAGCGTGCATGGATGAGGGGGAAAGGCCTTGGCCGACCAGTCTTGACCAGTCGGCCCTCTTGCGTTTAGTGTTTATAGAGGTAGAAGGGGGTGGCCGACCAGTCACGACGTGTCTTGGCCCTCTTGGCCGATCGGTCATGACCAGTGGGACTTGAGTTCCTCCATTTTTTCTTCTTTCTTTCTTCTCTCTTCTTCTCTCTCTGCTTTCTTCTTTCTTTGGCCCACCTTGGGTCTTCATCCAAGGCTCCTAAATAGATCTTTTTAGTCATCAATTGGGCGGAGTCTCTCTCATTCCTACAATCATAAAACCACGCGTTAGAATAATCTTTAAGCTTGAAAACCATGCATAGTTAGTGATGAAATGGGATTAGAATATACACATTTAAGCACCCAAGATTAGTACCTTAAAGAATGTTCAACATATTCAACATCACTCACTTTGCCTCTCTTTTTCTTCTACTTACACCATTCTGAATGCATAGAAACAAAGTTGTCCAATGGAGTTTTGAATTTTTAGAAAAAATCTGAAAAATCTTCTTCATGTTGGTCGAGATGTTACAAAACACTAGATTCATCCTAGTGATCCCACAACCCCCAACCAAATCTTGCATTGTCCTCAATGTAAAAGATATGTAATAGGCAAAACATGAGATCAATTATAAAATAAAGGCAGTGAGAGTACCTGAGAGAACAAAAAATGGAATTCTACCTCCTTTTAACAAACCTATTAAAGAGCAAACCAAAAGCAACAAAATCCTAATCCTAACTACTCTATACGTTCATCAGACTAAGAGATCAAGTATCGTGATACACAGGATCAGTCAGAGGTATGGACATACCTTTTGAAGGAAAATTCTCAAAGAATGGCTTTAGGTGTTGACCATTTTCTTTAAAGATATTACCGTTCCTTGGATTCAACAACTCCACAGTCCCATATGGATAAACAGTTTTCACAATGAAAGGACCGGTCCATCGAGACTTCAATTTCTCCGAAAATAAATGTAACCGAGAATTATACATAGGGACCTTTTGATTGATCGTGAAGGTCTTACGAAGGATGTTCCTATCATGGAACACCTTCGTCTTGTTCTTGTAAATTCTCGCATTTTCATAAGCCTCGTTCCAGAGTTCCGCAAGTTCATTCAATTGAAGTTTGCGCAACGAGCTTGCCTTGTCAGAATCAAAATTCATCTTCTTTAGCGCCCAATATGCCCTATGTTCCAACTCCACGGGCAAGTGACAAGCTTTCCCATAGACATGTCTATAGGGAGACATTCCAATGGGGGTCTTGAAAGCGGTACGGTAAGCCCAGAGTGCATCGGTAAGTCGAAGCGACTAATCTTTGCTATCGGGGTTCACTGTTTTCTCCAAAATATGTTTAATTTCCCTATTGGATATCTCAGCTTGTCCACTTGTTTGTGGGTGATAGGGAGTGTTCACCTTGTGATTAACACCATATTTTTCATTAAAGCTTCAAACGGGCGGTTACAAAAATGGGTTCCACCATCACTTATAATGACTCGAGGTGTTCCAAATCGGGAAATGATATTTTCTTTTAAGAAACGAATGACTATTTTATGGTCATTGTTCCGGCATGGAATTGCCTCGACCCATTTTGAAACATAGTCGACGACAAGCAAGATATATAGATTTCCAAAAGAAGATGGGAATGGACCAATGAAATCGATGCCCCAATAATAAAAAATTTCAATTGGTAAGATAGGATTGAGTGGCATCATATTTATATGGGATATTCCTCCCAATTTCTGACAAGGCTCACATGTTTTACAAAACTCATGGGCGTCCTTGAACATGGTTGGCCAATAAAACCCACATTGTAAAATTTTGGCTGTGGTCTTCTTAGCCGAAAAGTGGCCACCATATGCCTGAGAAAGACAAAAGGAGATAATACTGTGTTGTTCATCATCCGGCACACATCTCCTTATGATTTGATCGGGATAATACTTGAATAAGTATGGGTTGTCACATAGGAATTTTCTCACCTCGTTGAAGAACTTGTCCTTATCTTACTTTTTCCAATGTGTCGGAATTGTCCCTATAGCAAGATAGTTAGCAATGTCCGCATACCATGGCAATTGGGAGACTTTAAAAAGTTATTCATCAGGGAACATGTTATTGATCACGGTCGTCTCAGGGGAATCGGTGAGAACAAGTCTAGAAAGATGGTTAGCAACTACGTTTTCTACTCCTTTCTTATCACGTATTTCTATGTCAAATTCTTGGAGTAGGAGGATCCATCTTAATAAGCGTGGCTTAGCATCCTTCTTAGAAAGAAGGTACTTAAGCGCTGCATGGTCGGTGAATATGATGATCTTGGATCCGATCAAGTAGGACCAAAACTTATCCAAAACAAAAACTACGGCCAAAAGTTCATTTTGTGGAGTAGTATAGTTTGCTTGAGCCGAGTTTAAGGTTCTACTTGCGTAGTAGATGACGCAAGGCTTCTTCTCTTTTCTTTGGCCTAACACAGCCCCAATAGCGTAGTCACTTGCATCACACATGATTTCAAAAGGAAGGCTCCAATCAGGTAGTTGCATTATGGGAGCACATGTCAACATGCCTTTAAGTTTATCAAAGGCATTTTGATAATCCTTATTCCACTCGAATAAGTTTTCCTTTTGAAGGAGGTTACATAAAGCACGAGAGAGTGAACTAAAGTCCCTTATGAATCGTCTATAGAATCCGGCGTGTCCTAAAAAGGACCGTACATCACGTACACTTTTGGGGAGTGAAAGGTTGGAGATAAGATCGATTTTAGCCTTGTCCACCTCGATTCCATTTTGTGAGATGATGTGACCAAGGACAATTCCTTTTTGAACCATAAAATGACATTTCTCCTAATTCAAGACAAGGTTCTTGTCTTCACATCTTTTTTAAACAGTTTTTATGTGCACAAGGCACTCATCAAAGTTACAACCAAATACAGAGAAATCGTCCATGAAGACTTCAAGAATCGTCCCCTCCATATCAGAAAAAATACTCAATATACAACGTTGAAAAGTGGCAGGGGCATTACATAGTCCAAACGACATCCTTCGATAGGCAAAAGCGCCAAATGGACAAGTGAATTTGTCTTCTCTTGGTCTTCTAGGGCGATCTCTATTTGGTTATACCTCGAATACCCATCAAGGAAGAAAAGTGGGAATGACTCTCTAACCTTTCTAAAATTTGATCAACAAATGGTAAGGGGAAGTGGTCCTTCCTTGTAACTGTGTTTAGCTTCCTGTAGTCAATGCACATTCTCCAACCGGTAGTGACTCTAGTTGGCACGAGTTCATTATTGGCATTGGCTACGATGGTTATTCCGGATTTCTTAGGCACCACTTGAGTTGGACTCACCCATTGACTATTGGGTAAATGATACCCATATCCAATAGTTTCAACACCTCAGCCTTAACCACCTCTTTCATGTTTGGATTGAGGCGTCTTTGTGGTTGCCTAGATGTCTTCGCATTCTCCTTAAGGTGTATGCGATGAGTACAAATCAGGGGGTCTATGCCTTTGAGATCCGCAATTGACCATCTAATGACACTTTTGTGCTCTATTAGAGTGGCTATCAGCCTACTCTCTTGTTCCTCATCCAAGTGAGAAGAAATCACCACCGGATATGTCTCATCTTAACCTAAATAAACATATTTCAAATCAGTGGGTAATGGTTTTAGGTCGAGCTTCGGTGCCTTGATATTAGATGGAAGCGACTTGTTCTCGCTTAAGGGCAAGGGCTCAAATGGTGCCTTCCATCTTTTATCATCAAGTACCAGTATAGAATCTAGAATGGCATCCATCTCTCTTATCATGTCATTATCAATCTCATGAGAATGGGCCAAGCATGCCTCCAAGGGATCAGAATAGAATGTCAGGAGGGATTTGTCTTCCACAAATGATTCAATCAGATTTATTTCGTGGACCTCGTCATCAACATCCCGTGGTTGTTTGCATAAATAAAAAATATTCAGCTCGAGTGTCATATTTCCAAAGGACATTTGTACCAACCCGTTTCTACAATTGATAATCAAATTTGAAGTGGCTAAGAAAGGGTGGCCAAGTATGACAGGAATTTGAGCACCGGTTCCTATCACAGGATGTGTATCCAAGATGATAAAATCTACTGGATAGTAGAATTTATCGACTTGGACGAGGACATCTTCAATCATTCCTCTCGGTATACGAATAGATCTATCAGCGAGTTAAAGTATGGTTTTGATGGGTTTTAATTCACCTAACCCTAAGTTGTTCATAGACTGAGTATGGGATGAGGTTAACACTTGCCCCAAGGTCGAGGAAAGCTTGTTTGATCTGGTAGTCACCTATAATGCATGAGATGGTAGGACTACTCGGATCCTTGTATTTTTGGGGCACCTCTTGTTTAACAATGGCGCTCAAATTCTCAATCAAAAGTACTTTGTTGTGAACATTGTGTTTCCTTTTGACTGTACACAATTCCTTTAGAAATTTGTCATAGGATGATATTTGTTTTATAGTATCCAACAACGGAATGTTGATCTTCACTTGCTTAAAAACCTCTAAAATTTTCAGATTTTTATCTAAAGGTTTGGTTGAAATCAACCTTTGGGGAAACGGGGCGACCGGCTTGTATTGCCTTTCCGGTTCTTTCTCATGTGGAGTGTTGTTCAAGATATCATCCTTGTTGGCAATTTTCGGATCATTATGCTTTGGGGCCTTCACCGGATTGGATTTATCAATTGTTTTGCCACTCCTCAAGATGGTGATAGCTTGAACATGCTCCATATTTTGGGAGCATGGGCTGAGGTCTTGTATCTCAAATTGGGTCCTTGGGTTAGGGAGAGGTTGGGCAGGAAGTGTGCCTTTCTCCCTAGCACTAAGATGAGATTCAACTCTAGCCATTGATGTTTTCAAATCGTTGATGGCTTGAGATGAATTCTGGTTGAATTTTAATTGTTTTTGTATGAACCCATCAATTTTGTGAGAATTATTATTGTTGTACTCAACTTGGGCCGAGACGAATGTACCCACTATTTCATCAAGCGTAGCTTTTGAGTTATTGTTTGCATTCTCTGATGGTCCATTCCTCCAACTGAAATTGGGATGATTCCTCCAACCAAAATTATACATATTTGAGTTTGGATTGCTAAATGGTCGTTGATAATTATTTATGGCATTTGATTTCTTGTAGAACTTCTCGGAATGCAGAGATTGTAAGACAATCCTATGTTGCATGTTGGTTACCAGAACAAATCCCACAAATATTCTCAACTTCCTTAGTCTTTTCTCCCTTCCCTAATTCCATGGCCTCAACTTTTCTTGTGAGGCTAGCTACGCGTGCACTTATGTTGTCTTCTTCGGAGAGGACATAGATTCCTCCATTTTCTCTTTGTTGGCTTATCTTGGGATTTGCTAGTTTAGTTGTATCCCAAGATTGTGCATTCTCGGCTAAGATATCAAAATAGTCCCATGCTTCCTCGGCTTCCTTATTCATGAATTCTCCATTGCACATCATCTCTACGAATTGGCGCATGGGCGAAGTCAGTCCTTCATAGAAAAAACTTATTACCTGCCAAATTTCGTAGCCATGATGTGGGCATGTGTTCAATAAGTCTTTGAACCTCTCCCAACATTGGAAGAAGGCCCCATCCTCTTTTTGGGCAAAATTCATGATTAGGCGCCTCAACATGTTTGTTTTATCAGTAGGGAAAAACTTTTTAATGAATTCCTAGTCATCTCAGTCCATGTGCAGATTGATCTTGGCCTTAATGCATGAAGCCAAGCCTTAGCCTTCTCTTTAAGAGAAAAAGGAAATAACCTGTCTCACAACATCATCAGATACGTTTGCAAAGTGCAACGTCGCTATCACCTCATCAAATTCCTTAAGATGTTGATATGCGCTCTCACTGTCTAAACCAAGGAACTTGGGAAGGAGTTGGATTACTCTCGGTTTTAAATCAATATTCCCTGCATTGGTTGGAAAAATTATGCATGAAGGAGTACTCGCTCTTGCAGGTTGCAAGTGATCACGTAAAGTTCTAGGTCAAAGAACATTCTCAACCTCATTCTCACCCGTTTCGGTTTGGCCCAAATTTTGATTGGTCATAGGGTTGGGTTGATTCTCAGCCATACTATCAGACAAAATTGGAGAGTCTAAATGTTTCTTAGCACGTGGTTCCTTATCAATCCCTTCAACAATTCCCCCTTCACTAATGAGTCGATTGTTAGAATCCCGAACCTAATGTGGCATGCAAATCTCAGAAAAGTAAAAAAATTAAAAAGGGTTAGAAAAACCTAATTGAAGTGACTTCCTCGACTCCTAGAATCCCTGCAAACAAAGAAAAACAAAACAAACAAACTAAGTTAGTAGGACTCCTAAAAATCTTAAATAGAAGCTATTTTCAGAAATTTTGTAAAAACCGTTGAAAATCCTCGGCAACGGGGCCAAAAATTTTCTTGTTTCCCCAAGTGTAGGGATGCGATGTAGTAATAATTCGGTAGAGACCGAGATCGTTCTCAGGGACTTGTTAGGAATTCACAAAATTACTTCTAATATTCTCTACTTGAGAGCTAACCAAACAGATTTCTAAAATTGAATGTATAGAGAATTCTTAAACTAAAAGTAAATGTAATCAATATAAGAAAGCATTAGGGGTCCAAGGATCCACTTGTAGCAATCCTCAATGCATAAGTCGCTGTGGTTTCCCAATTTCATAACTAGAATCGAAATCAAATCCTATCTAGTCGGATGATAGAGCGGTTGTAACATACAATCTGTCATATGTGTGATTATAAACACGATTCCCTCAATTCAAGTTAGGACTTGAGCACACTCAATTGCATAGGTCAATCCTAGTTCCAATAGATTAAGATCACAATCATAATTATCATTATACTCTGTCATAAAGTACAATTAGATCATGATTTGTACTTCATTCAAATCACATATACAATCAACACATAATTCAGAAATAGAACAAAAAGGTAGAACTTTGGTTGAAGTTCCCACATGGAAACCAAGTCTAGAGCATATTAAATCTGATTCCTCCGAGTGTACGGGTCTAGAACTATGCAAAACAATTAAGAACTAAAGCAATTCTTCCAAAAATCCATCATCCATCATAAGATTAAGAAAAACTACTTAGAACTTTATTCAAACTTCTATAAACCATTGTTCTTCAATAATTTCAACTTGAAACCATAACAAGATGAATTAAAGCATCTCAGATTCACTACAAGCTTTACCTCTTAGCCCTAGCTAAGAGGTTTAGCCGTTCATGATCCAAGCAAGCATGAAAACAACTAAAAACATGAACTAGAAAACACAAACTAGAGGGGGTTGTGGAACTCTGATTCCGACTTCCACCGCCTCTCACTTTCGTAGATCTCTTCTAGGATGCCACAACTATGATCCCTAGGTCCCCTTTTATAGTGGAGAGGCTCTACCGCCTCAGAATCTTCTAGATTTGCGTAGTACTTACGTACTTTCGCTAAAAAATCGGAGCTTCAAGAGGAAGCTGCTGGAATCTCGCTGAATACAAGTAGCCCACCGGTCTAGACCGGTCGGACTGGGCTAGCGGACCGGTCACGACCGGTCTAGCCTGTTGTGGACAGTCCAACGTGCATGGATGAGGGGGCAAGGCCTTGGCCGACCGATCTTGACCAGTCAGCCCTCTTGCATTTAGTGTCCAAAGAGGTAGAAGGGGGTGGCTGACTAGTCACGACCAGTCTTGGCCCTCTTGGCCGACCGGTCATGACAGGTCGGACTTGAGTTCCTTCATTTTTTCTTCTTTCTTTCTTCTCTCTTCTTCTCTCTTTGCTTTCTTCTTTCTTTGGCCCACCTTGGGTCTTTATCCAAGGCTCTTAAATAGATTTTTAGTCATTAATTGGGCGGAGTCCCTCTCATTCCTACAATCATAAAACCACGCATTAGAATAGTCTTTAAGCTTAAAAACCATGCATAATTAGTGATGAAATGGGGTTAGAATATACACATTTAAGCGCCCAACAACATTACGAATATAACCTAAAAGTGCTCAGGCGACAGTTAAGTTCATCCCTGAAAAGGTAGTTGTCCATTGAGCGTAGGTGCGCATGCTGAATTTTCTAAGTCTAGGAGCAGAAATCCCAAAAATTTGGCTAAGTATGGAACTGTTTTCGGTCGCCCGCTTAACACATGCGCCTAGGGCATTGTTACATGCGTCTAAGGAATATGTTACATGCGCTTAGCTCCCAGAAGAAGTTGCATGTGCATGAGGCCCATCTTGCATGCACCTAACACCATTCTGAGTCACATGCGCCTGTAGCATCCACCTTCCATGCGCCTAGCACCATCTTACATGCGCCTAGCTCTCCTTTGAGTAATTTTTTATTGGTTCTGTACACTCTGCCTCGGCTATAAATAGCCCGAAAATCTCATGTACAAGAGAGAAATTTCTAAGAGTGGACGACGCAAGCATGACGATGTCATCCTTACCCAAGGTGACATGTGCCTAACCCCGAACATACATGCGCTTAACCCCAAAACATACATGCACCTAATCCTTTTTCTCATCGGAAACCATTCCCGGTAGGCCGGAATCCCTTGCTGAAAAGGGATTTCCACGACGAAGAAGGAGAGAGGAATAAAATGCTAAGTCTGGAAGTTACATGTGCCTAAGGCATGTTGCATGCACCTGAGGCAAAGTTGCATGCGCCTGCCCCCTGTAGCTGGCCGAATTAGTTAAGTCCTAAACCTGCATGCACCTACCCCCCCTCCTTACATGTGCCTGACCCAACTCAGGCCTCCTGAAAACTAACTCTAGGAAGCCCTCTCCCTCCACTCTGCTTGCATGTGCCTAGGGCTGCATGTGCCTGGGGTGTCCCTGGTTCCCCCTAACTTTGATGATGTGGCTTGCTTTTGACAAGTGGCTTTAAACTGTCGCCTGAGTGGTTCTAAACACACATCGACATCCTCGACATATTCTCCAATCCCATTCGATTAACAGACGGTATTTGATTCCGAAAATCACCAATCATCGCTAAAACTCCAGTACTTAGTCATTTTCAGCCCTAGGAAGTGCCCTGTTGGCTTTAAGGATCAACTGTCGCCTACCAAAACTAGGCATAATTAGAGAGTCGCCTGATTGGATTTGACATCATTATAACTTTAAAGACCTTAATTGATCACTTGTGCAACGATAATCATCTCCGATAATCAAGATTCGATGAAATCGGGCGGACCGCACTCCAGTACTTAGTCATTTTCAGCCTTGAGAAGTGCTCTATTGGCTTGAAGATTGACTGTCGCCTACCAAAACTAAGTGCGATTAGACTGTCGCCTAAGTAGATTCAACATCCTTTTAACCTAAAATATTAAAATTGGGCACTAAAATAGTCTTAAACTTCATTATTTACATTTCGATAGCATAAATACATGTATCGGAACTCCGATACTTTGTCATTTTCAGCCTTAGAAAGTGCCATGTTGGCTCGAAGATTGACTGTCGCTTACCAAAACTAAGTGTGATTAGACTATCGCCTAAGTGGATTTAGCATCCTTCTAACCCAAACTATCTAAATTAGGTACTGGAACAGTCCCAAACTTTGTTATTTATATTTTGATAGTATAAATACATATATTTGAACTCCGATACTTAGTCATTTTCAGCCTTGGGAAGTGCCCTATTGGTTCAAAGATCGACTGTCGCCTACCAAAATCAAGTGCAATTAGACTGTCGCTTAAGTGGACTACCAAAAAACGGGGCAAAAGCTACGAATTATATCCGTAGCTATAACTCTATAGCTACGAATATAATTCGTAGCAGGCCCGTATCTAGTCCGTAGCAATTGGTGCTGTAGCCATAGCCTTTAGAGCTATAGCTACGAATATAATCAGTAGCTATATTTCTTCAGCTACGGACAATAGCCGTCACTATAAAAATCTGATCCGTAGCATTTTGTCTACATAACGCTACGGACTACTTTTGAGGGTTGCGGACTATATCCGTAGCTAGTGTCTTTAAATTTTTTTTATAACACCAGCATATCTAGCCATTTCTGGTACATGCCCTGATAGTTCAACCCATCTCAAGCTAATACAAATAAAGACTTCATGGCTTATACCCTAATTGGTTATCCTCACAAGTATGTGTTCAAGTCTCACCTGTTAAATTCAAATCCATAAATCTTATTCTCCGAATAGCATGGAAGAGAATGTCGAAAATGCGGACAATGCAACTCTCTTTTATTAAATAAATAAAAAGTGAAATAGAAAAAGAAGGAAATCACACTTGTACTTCATTGACAAATAGAATGGTGATTAACAAGTTTAATTTTCAAACTGAATAATAAACGAGTGTTGAAACAGAGGATATTTTCAATGGAGAGAAACCACACCTGTACTTCATTGACAAACATAAGCTTTTGCGCCATAAACACACCCCAGTGGGCCACATAGTACTTGTAGAGTAAGCTCATTCTATAAGGACTTGTAGAGGAACCGGCCCCAACGAAGAAAAAAGTTCTAAAAGGGTGCAACTAGCAAAGGACAAGGAGGGAGTTGTATGCTAAGCCACTCAGTTTCACTAGCCCCACCATGATGGAACCTAGTCCAATGATCAACTACACTAACCTAAATTGTACCTCAATACCCAAATCGACGAACCTGAATTGTACGGATGTCGCATCATGGGGTTGCCCGCCTGATGAGAGGTTCACATATATCATACTGGTGTGAGCTGTGACAGGGACCACTTGTAAATTTGGCATAGAAGATTAGCATTCTTTAGATCAACAGATCTTCTTGGTGCACATATCTGAGCCCTGCAAAAGGAGGCACACCTGAAACAATAAATAAATAAGACCACTTAACACGTCAGGTGGTCCCACTGTATGGGAAAAATGATTGTCCTAAATAGATTGGTAATTGTCCCCCTTCAAGACCACTTAAAACGTCAGGAGGCACATCGATAGATAACTTGAAAAAAGCACATTGATAGATAACTTGAAAAAAAAATAAGACCACTTAGCTGGAAAGATAGCTGGATGCTAAGTTAGCATGCATCCAACAATAGATGATCACTTCTAATGCTGGAAATGCACCATTCCTGAGATTAATCACATGGTAGCATTACTCAGTAAAAGAGAGGCATCTGATGAGTTTGGAAAATCTGCCTGGATCTGCTTGAAGACACATGTTTCTCTAGGAATGCTTGAGAACCACGGAGACCAGCCACAGCTGAAATCACCAAAATAGATAAACCATTTTATATAGTAAATTGTTTCAAAGTAAACAGAACAACCCAGCCACAGCTGAAAACAACAAAATAGATAAACCATTTTATATAGTAAACTATTTCAAAGTAAACAGAACAACCGTATTAAACATGATTCATTCATCTTTATGTGATCGAACTACAATTCAAACATGTTGCATGCAACCACAATTATTTTGGTGGGCCAACTACTCAAGTTACACAGTTGGATAATAAGTATAGTCATAGAAAAGAGCATAAATTATCAAAAACTACCTCTATACCAACACAAATGAGACTATAAGGAAACAATTCTTGTTAATTTAAAATAATCATGTGTCAATATCCAGTGGCATGGTTTTAATATTCAGACGAGTCTGATGTGAGTACAAAAAATGCCGCTACGTTCAAAAGGTTGAAAAAGAAATAATAAAGCAACAGGTACTACTTTTCAACTGATTGATGGCAATAGAAGGAAAATGAAGAATATGAGCAAAAATTGCTAGTTTTCCTTTCAAACTGCCAAAAAAATAATAATAAAGTAGGAAAATTAAAAACTAATCACTCGTTCTACTGCTGATATAAAAGGAAAACAATAAAACGAAACAAAATAGGAGATGTATACATGAAAGAGGAGATGTATGCACTCATCATCTAGTGCACCCCCACTTGATGGGAAATGGACCAAATATCTCCTCAAAGTAATGTCCAACGTCTGATCAGTGGACTACAACTATCCAACGAAGTATAATGGATAAACGAGCATTTAGCTAGGTTTGATATGCATAGACACAAAAAGATTTGAAAAAGAGAAGACTAAGCTCCTTTCCTGGGATGATACATCCAGATATGGATATATTAACATAAGAACTTTGAAAGGATAATCATGAACAAAATATTATTATTTTCTAAAAGGAGAAAAATATTTTAAGAAATGTAGTCCACTTTGAACAAGACAAACACAAAGTAGAAAGGCTAATCTTAACTATGGATCCAACCTAGTAAGAATATTCTGTGGTTTCATTTCCAGTTGGTTGGAGTGTAGGTAATGCAAAGCCCTCACCTAAAAATACATTTCAAAGAGTGGAAGACATTTGTCATCCTCAAGAATTTCAAAGAGTTCACCCTACATAATAAACATGTGCCAAAGTATTCAGCCATTGAAATCCATCAGAAGAGGAGTCGGAACATTTTCTGACCAAGTTAATCCCCAGTGAAAAACTCAAGTACCTGTGCAAATTCTATAACAACACAAAATTATTGGGGAGTTTTAAAGGCATCAAGCATTTTGATTATATTTTCATGCTTCAACTTCTTTACATTTTGAGCATTTCAAAAAATCATAACAAACAGAGATTATAGTAGAAGATGTCATCATTAGCCAAATCATATAAAGAAAATCTTGACAAGAAGAGATCATGTCATCCTAACCACACTAGATGTCTACAACAACCATTTCAATTTTTTTTTTTTTTTGAAAAAGGGTTTTTATTAAGAAGACACTGAGATGGCACCCAAAATATTCCTCGGGAAAATTCGAAGGAAGATCTTTCATCCAATCAGCCAAGTATAAAAAGTGCATCAATCATCCAATCAGCCAAGTATAAAAAGTGCATCAATCATCCAATCAGCCAAGTATAAAAAGTGCATCAATCCATCATAAACTGTTTGAGACATCAAACCCATCAATCCTACACTTCACCATAAACCAAATATATCCTCCTTTTCACCTACAATCCACATCAAAGAATCCAAAACACACAAATAGAAAGAAAGTTTGAATACAAACTCATAAAAATAAATACACATTTATAGTGCAATTTAAAACCTGCAACAATTATAAAGGTCTCATGACTAATCTTGCTAACCAAGATCACACTGACAAACTTGGGCTTTGGATCTGCCTCATATTTTGGCTCATGTGCTAAATGATTTGAAAAACTAGTTTTGGAATGTTGCTAACTAAAAGCAACACCCGAAGACCATGTATTAGTACTGGAGATTGATCCAGAAGAAAATGGAAATAGTTTTAGACAACTAGATTACAAAGGATATTGTAAAGGAAAAGAATACAAACCAAGACAAACACACAGATAGCAATCAGTTATAGAAATATCACCAGAACATGAATCCTTGCCCCTGCAGCTGGATAGACATCAGATAGGAAACTAGTAACAGATTTGGTAGATAAGAAGCATCTTGAGTATCCTAGTTCACTGAGTTGATTGTATTGTCACCCATCCCTACATTGCAAGAGAAAAATATAAAGAGAGTAACCAAAAGAAAAGATTAATCAAATGTGTAGTCTTTTCATCTTGATCTCGAATTAAGTTGGCATTCATGCAGCATCATTGTCATTAGATCCAGAGTCCACTGAATAAATTGGATATTGCACAAATGGGTCAAGCTAGTATATGTGGTTAACTGTATTGTCCCCTTCGTGCATCGAGATGCACAAGTCCTCTGAACAAAATTCTCTTCCAAAGACCAATATAGTAAAGAATTGATGGGAAATGAATCATACTTGTAACATGATTTTCTTCATCTAGGGCTCAAAATCCCATATCAGCATACGATCTGCCTCATCTAATACAAGATATGTTACTCTCCACAGGTTTGTATTCCAGCATATCAATTGAACATGAGATAGATGAGAAATTTCAACATTCATTTTCTTTTTCTTGAAATTTTAACAAAAATTCAACAAAATGAACTAAATAAATACCAAAATATACACAAAATGCAAAAATAAATCAAATCTACTCTCATACGTCTGAAATAAGTGAAATTTCTGGTGAGCACCATCTCAGTCGATTGCAGATTGCCCTTCTATTCGCTGCAAAAACCCATTCTGAATCCCCATCTGCTGCAGAACCCATCACCGTCTGCTCCAGCCCCGCTGCCATAGCCATCGCAGCCACCATCATCATCCCCACCAACAATGCTGCATCCCGGCCCACTGCTCCCGAAACCCTAGCAAAAAAAACTAAAAAAACAACACAGTCACCATCTACTCCAGCCCCGCCGCACGCTGGTTCCCTGCACCACCATCGTCACCATCATGACTAGCCCAAAAACCCAACCTGAATCCCTAATCCGACTTGAAAACCCAACCCCAAACCCTATACCGACCCAAAAACCTAATCTGAAACCCCACACCACCCCAAAACCTAACCCGAAACCCTACCCCGACCAAAACCGCCACCGTCACCTACGGGGGAGTTTGTTGAGGGGTAGAGAAAGGGAAGAGAGCCCATCGTCTATGGGGGAGTTTGTTGAGGAATTGCTTGAGCACTGTCAAATGGATTGGAGAGAGGAGGGAGGATGGATGGTGTGAGGGTTTTATAGGGAGAGATTGAGATCTACGGCTGGGATTTGAGGATGGAATTGGGTGGATGGGAAGGAGTGAAGATCACCATCCATCATTGGGGAGATTTAGCAGGGATGGAGGGATGGCATTTGTTGAGAAAGGCAAGAGGGGGTGAGAGCGGGATAGAAAAAATTCATTCTGCGGGCTCTGTTTTTTGGGCACCGATTGAGAAATACCCCCACTCGAAGACTGAGCTAGAGACGGACGTTCATGTGAGGACCTATGTAGGACCCATCGTGATGTATGTGACTTATCCACGCCGTCCATTCATTTCGAAGGCTAATTTTAGGGTATGATACCAAAAAGGAGGTGGATCCAAGGCTCAAGTGGACCACACCACAGGAAGCACTAGAGAAAATGACGCCAATCGTTGAAACTCTCCCATGACCCACTGTTTCTTATGGTGTGGTCCACTTGAGCATTGAATATGCCTCGTTTTTTGGCTCATACCTTAAAATGAGGTGCCAAAGTGGTTTGACGACTTAGATAAAACACATATGTTGCAGTTGGCCATATAGAGCCCCTTAGGGGACCGTGAGCTAGTAGCCTCTTTTGGTTGGGTTGTGGTTTTTAAGAACGGTTTAAAGACGTAGTAATTTAGCCGAGGTTTATATCCGTAGCTAAAAATCATAATAGTCCGTAGCCTTTACTCATTTTTTTGGTAGTGTGGATTCGGCATTCTTATAACCCAGAGCATCTAAATGGAGCACTGGCACAACTTTAAGTTCCTCCATTTGCATTTTGATAGCATAAATACATGTATTGAGGCTCCGATACTTAGCCATTTTCATGTCCAAAATGTATAATTAGAAATATCCAAACTCACATCATCAAAAGAGTGTAATTTAATGCCGAAGCACTTAATTTCTAACTATCTGAATATGAATATCGATAACTGAACTATGCTTTCACTTAACTAACCATTCATCGCACCCGATGTCGTCTGATTCAGCTCGCTATGATTTTCACTCTACACTTGAACATCTGAGGGCAAGATCATTCTTTGTTGAGATTGTTATGTGTTGATCATCTTTGTTACTTTCATCACATCTCATATTGCATACATACACAAATGAATTTCTTAGAAGATCCCAATTACACATTGAATCTCAAAGCACATACAAACATGGAGTTGCAAATATCAGACAATTTAGTATAAAACTCCATAAAAGTCTCAGACTTTTCCATTTTAATATTTTTAAATTTGATGGTAAGAGCTGAAGCTTCGAGCGTTTTACTGTGCTAGTTCCCTCGTGGGTAACCTCAAGTATATCCCACGTTTCTTTTGCAGTTGCACATGTGAGCTTTGACACAGCAAATCGCATTGAGAGCTTTGACATTTGCCATGTATTGAGCTCTCTCATTATCATTCCATTTTTTATCATCTTTGGGAATGACAATGTATTTCCCATCAACCTCCACTTGTTCGGTAGGCAAGGCATATCCACGTTGTGTGCTTACCCACACCAAACAGTCCATAGATTGTAAGAAAATTCTCATCCTAGCCTTCCAATAGGCATAGTTGGACCCGTCCAAGAATGGTGGATGGTTGATGGTACCCCCATCTCGGTTAGACATCATGCTAGTGCTCCGGTACCGGATCTTACTCTAGACGGTTAAGTCATTAAAGAGCAATCATCTCTGATATTAATTGAAATTACACCTTTTGTGATACAGGTGTATGCGTGCGGAAGCTTTGAGAGCAAGAGCAACTAGTATTATGGCTAAGTCCAGAGAGGGGGGGGGGGGGGGGGGGGGGGGGGGGGATAGACCTTTTGAAATTCTTTACGCCTACTTAACAGTTTTAACAAATTAAACCAAGTAAGCAAGAACACTTCGTCTTCCAAGCCTAAGTGGGTCCAATCACACGACTAGTATATTGTAAGCAATAAGCAACCTAGTCTAAGCATGCATAGATAATCAAATGATTAAACAAATCAAGCTCCTAATCTATGCGACCTAAGTAGACTATATATGATGGATCAATTAAGCTCAAGTCTACACAACTAAGTGAAAGTACATCTTATGTGTGGATGTGCCTATTTAGTGCCTAGCATACATTCTAATTAAGCAATTAAACACAATCCATAATAAGAAATGTGCTCAAATACAATCACAAACACAAGCATGTATAGTAGTTCGACTACTTGTTTACTCCACTCTTGGTTTAAGTACTCAACCCCCTTGAGCACACCAGCATTCACTAGGGAGTTTAAATCTGGTTCCTCCCAACTAATGTGTTTTAAATCGGCTCCACCCAACCAAGGAGTTTACAGGTTCCTCCTAACCTATTTGACCTACGCAAGGTCTAGTCCTACACAAGAACTACGCATGTTCACTCCCGTGATGGAGGCTCCCCCTTAGAGACTTTGTTTAGGCTCGGCAACGAGCCAAGGAGCGTCAAACATCACCTAGTCTTTAGGCCGACAAACGAGCCAAGGAACGGCCAACGTCCCTAGAGTTTTAGGCTCAACTAATAAGCCAGGGATCGGCAAACGACCCTAGTTTGAGTTTGTCAAATAAACTCTACACTCAACTCCGACAGGGAATTGACTGGAAGGACTCTCTACAATGACAACCTTACTTGTCGGATGAGCCCCTTGTTCAATGCCGGTTCGGGTTGCTTGATCTCCGCTTTCCCATACTTCAATCAGCTTCCCTTCCTCCCCCGATCGTGTTGCCGTTGCGTCGCCAATGCATCAGCTCCACTTGATCAATTACCTTGTAAATGATACCTTTGATATGCCCAAGGTATAGGAGGGTAGGTTTGAGATCTCTACAACTTATGGGAATGGGTTGCTTAGAGAGTCTCACCTACAAAGATCTCATCATAGAGTATTGGATAGGAATATGACTATCAAGATCAATCCAATCTCTAGAGATCAAAAGAAGGACAAGTGCATCTTCTTCTTGAGATTTGAATGCTCATACTTGTGACGAATCACAAGGAAGATTACTTATTTGTGTTAGGAATAGAGCTCTTAATGATCTTCAACAATGGTGGCTTCTATTTCCTCAAAATCCCATCTCTTAGCTAAAAAATGAATCCCTTCTATATATAGATTTTCTTCCAACGGTAAAAAAAATGGGCAGAGTCGCGCATCTTCGATTGATCGAAAAAAAGGGTCTGATTGATCAGTGGCCAGTTTAATTGATCAGAGACATGTCCGATTGATCAGAAATCTATCTAGTGAAATCTCTGGAAGATATTCCGATTGATCGGAAGCATTGTCCGATTGATCAGACGGACCCCTTTTGATGGATCAGAAGTCTGTCCGATTGATAAAAAATTTGTCCACTAGATTTTCAATTTTGCTGGAACAAATTTCGATTGATCGGGGACTTCTGTTCGATCGATCGGAGTCCTATCGGAACACCTGTCCGATTGATTGGAGTCCTATCGGAAACTACTGTTTGAGCTGAATGGTTTACAACAGCTTCCACCTCTTTAATTAGTTTAACTTATCATGTTTTTCATGGAGTTCTAAGACTAATGATGATGACTAAGGGTATACCTAGTTGGTCCAAGTCATCTAAGAGGTTATGGTTTTGGGTAGGTTTAAGGTAAGGCACACCAAAGCATCTCTTTTACCTGTTTCTTCATTCTTGATGCAGCTGGTCCGTCTTGAGTCTTCGGTCTTTATCTTCATTAAGCTCAACCGACACTAGACTCACTAACTTAAGTAATTGACAAACAAGGTGTACTAGTATGCCAAAGAATAGTGCACTAACAATCCCTCGCTTTGTCAATTAGTTATAAAAACCTAACCTACCAAAATAGAATACATGTACAAGAGATTACATTGATATGAAATAAATACAGGACTCTTGACATGACTAACTAAGCAGCTCCTCTTCAGTGTGCTCCCCTATAACCTGTCAATCCCTGCATCACAAAACATAACAAACTAGTTTTTGTGGGACTTGATCTTTCTCCCCCTTTTTGTCAGCAATTGACAAACTATTCTCTCCCCCTTAATGATGCAACAATTAAGGTCAAGGTAAGAGAAGATAGTATGTTGCAGTTATAACTATAAGCCACATGCTAACAAGGAGAGTATAGGGTGCATGACTTTAAAACATGGAGCATGCTAAGGAACATGATTAACAAGAAAATAGTAACTATCTAGGCATAGTTAATCATGTATAATTGGTCAAGGATATACATTTGCAATGAAAGCATAAAGGCTTTAGCCCAATCGACCAACCTCCCCTAATAGTATATCAAGACCAATACTAAGTAAAGATTAGCATACACCTGAAGCATGTAATTCAGCAAGATTAGCTAATCTAAGCATGTGAGATAGTCTAGTAACAAATATATAAAATAAAAGCAAGGCTAAACTACCAAATTTGGGCTAATGAGGCTTGAATCCTCTGATTTGCCCATACACACATAAATGAGGCTAAAATCCTCAGATTTACCTATAAAACATTTTCTAGCTACCCTTACTAAGTATATTTAGTTTGAAAGGCCTAAGGGTAACTAATTTCCTCAACACCCTCATAAAATGTAGCATGAGGGGTTGGGAACTCCTTCTCCTAGAAGGGATAGCGGTTGGTATCCTCTCTTAGATTAGGGGAAAGAGAGGTAGTAGTGGAAGCCGTAAGGGCTATATCAATATTTTGGCTTCCATCACTAGTGTACTCATTAGATTTAGATTTGGACTCCTCCGTATCATCCCAAGTGGCAGCCATTACCTTTTTTCCTTTTGGTTTAGGTCCATTTGAACATTTCGGGGCTATGTGGCCATGATGACAGCAACCTGTAACATCGGACGGATTTGGAATTTGATGATTTCCCTTTATGTTTATCACCTTTCTTGTTCTTCTTGTCACAGCTACTCCTTCTATCAAATTTGAGGAATCTTTTGAATTTTTTGTTTAACTTTTCTTCCTCATCATCATCACTATCTTCCTCCGACTCACTCTTCAATTTTCTTATTTTTATGAGAGAATTTAAGAGCGATGATTTTCTTTCCAGAGGGTGCCTTAAAGTGTAGTTCATGAGTTTGTAGGGAACCTATGAGTTCTTCTACTTTCATATTATTTATGTCTCTACACTCTTCTAAGGCTACTACCTTGGTGCTAAATCTTTCTGGGAGGGACCTAAGTATTTTTCTACAAATCCTTCCTTCTGGAGCCTGATCACCCAAGACAAACATGGAGTTGCAAATATCATACAATTTAGTATAAAACTCCATAAAAGTTTCAATCTCTTCCATCTTAATATTTTCAAATTTGGTGGTTAACAGCTAAAACTTCGAGCGTCTTACTGTGCTAGTTCCGTCGTGGGTAACCTCAATTATATCCCACGCTTCTTTTATAGTTACACATGTGAGAATGTACTAAAATTCATCCTGGGAAACCGCATAGTCAAATTACATTGAGAGCTTTGGCATTTGCCATGTATTAAGATCTCTCATTGTCATTCCATTTTTCATCATCTTTGGGAATGATAATGTATTTTCCATCAACCTCCACTTGTTCGGTAGGCAAGGCATATCCACAGTTGTGTGCTTAGCCACACCGGATGGTCCATAGATTGTAAGAAAATTCTCATCATAACCTTCCAATAGGTGTAGTTGGACCTGTCAAAGAATGGTGGACGGTTGGTGGTACCCCCATCTCGGTTAGACATCATGTTAGTGCTCCAGTACTGGATCTTATTCTAGACGGTTAAGTCCTTGAAGAGCAATCGTCTCTAATACCAATTGAAATTACACCTTTTATGATACAGGCATATGCGTGCGGAAGCTTTGAGAGCAACTAGTATTATAGCTAAGTCCTAAAGGTGGGGGGTGGGCATTAGGACCTTTTGAAATTCTTTTCGCCTACTTAAAAGTTTTAACAAATTAAACCAAGCAAGAACACTTCGGCTTCCAACCTTAAGTGGGTCCAATCACACGACTAGCATATTGTAAGCAATAAGTAACCTAGTCTAAGCATGCATAGATAAACAAATGATTAAACAAATCAAGCTCCTAATCTATGCGACCTAAGTAGACTATAGATGATGGATCAATTAAGCTCAAGTCTACACAACTAAGTGAAATGTACATCTTGTGTGTGGATTTGCCTATTTAGTGCCTAGCATATATTCTAAAAGCATTCACAATTAAGCAATTAACACAATGCATAATAAGAAATGTGCTCAAATATAATCACAAACACAAGCATGTATAGTGGTTCGACTACTTATCTACTCCACTCCTGGTTCAAGTACTCAACTCCTTTGAGCACACTGGCATTCACTAGGGAGTTTAAATCTGATTCCTCTCAACCAAGGTGTTTTAAATCGGTTCCACCTGAACCGAGGAGTTTACAGGTTCCTCCCAACCTATTCGACCTACGCAAGGTCTAGTCCTACACAAGAACTATGCACATTCACTCCCGTGATGGAGGCTCCCCCTTGGAGACTTTATTTAGGCTTGACAATGAGCCAATGAGCGCCAAATAGCCCCTAGTCTTTACACCGAAAAATGGGCCAAGGAACGGCAAACGTCCCTAGAGTTTTAGGCTCAACTAATAAGCCAGGGATCAGGCAAACGACCCTAGTTCGAGTTTGTCAAACAAACTCTACACTCAACTCCCACAGGGAATTGAGTGGAAAGACTCTCTACAATGACAACCTTACTTGTCAGATGAGCCCCTTGTTCAGCGCCGGTTCGGGTTGCTTGATCTCCGCTCTCCCCTGCTTCAGTCAGCTTCCCTTGCTCCCCCGATCGTGTTGCTACTGTGTCGCCAATGCATTAGCTCCACTTGATCAATCACCTTGCAAATGATACCTTTGATATGCTCAAGGTGATAAGAGGGTAGGTTTGAGATCTCTACAACTTATGGGAATGGGTTGCCTAGAGAGTCTCACCTACAAAGATCTCATCATAGAGTATTGGATAGGAATATGACTATCAAGATCAATCAAATCTCTAGAGATCAAAAGAGGGACAAGTGCATCTTCTTCTTGAGCTTTGAATGCTCCATACTTGTGATGAATCACAAGGAAGATCACTTGTTTGGGTTAGGAATAGAGCTCTTAATGATCTTCAGCAATGGTGGCTTCTATTTCTTCAAAATCCCATCTCTTAGGTAAAAAACAAATCCCCCTCTATATATAGATTTTCTTCAAACGGTAAAAAAACGGACAGATTCCCGCATCTCCGATTGATAAAAAAAAGGGTCTGATTGATCGGAGACATGTTCGATTGATCGAAAACCTATCCAGTCTAATATGTGAAAGATATTTCGATTGATTGGAATCATTGTCCGATTGATCGGACATACCCCTTCCGATGGATTGGAAGTCTATCCGATTGATTGAAAATTTATCCGGTGGATTTTCAATTTTGCTGGAACAAATTCTGATTGATCAGGATTTCTGTCCGATTGATTGGAGTCCTATCGGAACACCTGTCCGATTGATCGGAGTCCTATCGAAAACTACTGTTTGAGTTGAATGGTTTACAACAGCTTCTGCCTCTTTAATTAGTCTAACTTATCATGTTTTTCATGGAGTTCTAAGACTAATGATGATGACTAAGGGTATACCTAGTTGGTCCAAGTCATCTAAGAGGTTATGATTTTGGGTAGGTTCAAGGCAAGGCACACCAAGGCATCTCTTTTACCTGTTTTTTCATCCTTGATGAAGCTGGTCCGTCTTGAGTCTTCGATCTTTATCTTCATTAAGCTCAACCGACACTAGACTCACTAACCTAAGTGATTGACAAACAAGGTGCACTAGTATGCCACAGAAAAGTGCACTAACAGGTCTTAGCTATAGACCCTTCTGAGATGAATGGATGGATGACTGTGTTTCCTTTTGGGTTGATTTTTTTTTCTTGGGTGCCTTATTTTAGCTTCCCCATTCTTTCTCTTTTTGTTCTTTTCTTGGTATTTTTTTGTCCTTTTCTTTTCTCTTTTTTTTTTCTTTCGAATCCCTTCATTTGGAACACTTGTTGGTGGACGAAAATGATTTCTCATAGGTTTTAGCTTCAACCCCTTGACTTCAGCTCTACTAATGTAACTCTTGATAAGGTTAGAATGACTTACCCATGAAAGATTTTCACTTTGTCGGCGTTGATTGGCTCAGGAAGGTCTACCCCTCTCATGTTGGTGAGTTTGAGGGCGCCTTCGAGAAGTACTTCTCTGATGATCAGCGGTCCTGTCCCATGATGGTTTGAACTTTCCTCTGGGATCCGAAAGGTGTGACGATAAATCTTCTTCATGACCATGTCGCCCACCTTGAAACTTCTCTTTCGGACTCTCTTGTTATAAGCCCGAGCGATCCTTTTTTTTTTTATAACACTGGGAATGGCTTAGCGCATGCATGCGCTTCTCGTTTGCTAGCTGTAACTGAACGAATCTGGCCCATTGCCATTCTCCTTCTTCGATTTCATTTTCCAGTAAGACCCATAGTGACAGTATTACCACCTCGACTGGTAGAACTGCTTCCATTCCGTAAGTAAGTTAAAAAGGAGTAACGCCTGTAGCAGACTGTATAGACGTTCGATAGGCCCAAAATGCATATGGGAGCATATCTGACCAATCTCGATAAGTCACGACCATCTTCTCCAGTATCCTGATGATTGTCTTGTTAGCAGCTTTTACCCCACCATTCATCTGAGGACAGTAAGGGCTCGATCGATGATGTTGAATCTTGAACTTGCTAAGGAAGTCATCCATCTTCTTGTTGATGAACGGGGTCCCATTCTCTGTGATGATAGCGTTAGGAATTCCATATCGACATATGATGTTGTTCTTTATGAATTTGACACCTGGGATGCTGCTATCGTGATCTAGGAGGTTGCTTCTACCCACTTAGTGAAGTAGTCGACTGCCACGAGTATATACTCATGACCGTTTGATGCTTTGGCACTCACCTTCCCAATGATGTCGAGAACCCACATAGAGAAAGGCCAAGGAGTTGTCAGGTTGTACAGTTCTGATGAGGGGGCATAGATTTGATTCGCATACTCCTGACACTTGAAGCATTTTCTGACGTGCTGGCAGCAATCTGTCTCCATGGTGAGCCAATAGTAGCCAAGTCATAGAATCTTCTTCGCCATCATGTGCCCGTTCATGTGTGGGCCACAGATTCCTTCATGTATTTCTTTCATGATTTTTACAGATTCTGTTTCATTGACGCATCAAAGTAGGACTTGATTATAGGATCGCTTGTAAAGAATTTTACCACTGATGGTGAACTGACCGGCCAAACGTTGGATGGTTTTGTGATCTGTTGCTGTTGATGCCTCTGGATATTCCTGGGTTTCAAGATATTGCTTGATGTTGGCATATCAGGGTTTGTCAGGGGTGGCTTCAGCCATTTCTATCTGCAGGCAGAAGGCAAGTTCATCTTGAGTTTTGACTGTGAGCTCCCATTCTGAAGCTCCTTTTGGGATCTTGAGCATTGATGCAAGTGTAGCGAGAGCATCTGCAAACTGATTCTTGGCCCTGGGCATGTATGAGAAGGTAATTTCTTTGAATTCTTTGACCAGATTTTCAAGGTACACATGATATGGTATCATCTTCCCGTCCTTGGTCTTCTATTCGCCATTGGTCTGATTGATGATAAGTTGTGAGTCTCCAAATACTCGTAGCTTCTTGAAGCCCAAGATTACGGCTTCCCTTAGACCGACGATGCATACTTCATAATCTACCATGTTGTTGGTGCATTCGAATGCTATATGCCTTGAGATTGGAATAGGGACGTCGTCCGGAGAGTAGAGTATTGCTCTGATTCCACTTCCTTTAGAGTTTGCTATGCCGTCGAAGTATAATGTCCATTCGTCTTTCTTCTTCTTCTCTTCACTTTCGATGAGCAAGAGATCTTCATCAGGTAGGAACCTCTCGAGCAGTTGATAATCCAGGAGAGAGTTAGCGGCGAGATGATCGGCGAGGGCATGCCCTTTGATTGCCTTATGAGTGACTAGGTGATGTCGAATTCAGACAAGAGTAGTTGTCCATTTAGCTATCCTTCTAGTGAGTGCTGGTTTCTTGAACAGGCATTTGAGCAGATACATGCGAGTGAGGAGGAGAATAGGGAATGCAATCATGTATTGTTGGAGTCGCTGAGTTGCCCAGACTAGGGCGAGGCAATTCTTCTCGATTGGGGAATACCTGGTCTCGTAATTAGTGAACTTTTGGCTTAAATAGTATATTGGCTTGTTCCTTCTTTCCGAACTCGTCGTGTTGGCCAAGGACACAGCCAATGGCTTCTGTTGCTACTGAGATGTATAATAATAATGGTCGTTCGGGAGTGGGCGGCACTAGAACTGGAAGATTCATGAGATATTTCTTGATGCGGTTGAAGGCAACTTGGCAATCGTCATACCATTCTTTGGTACATTCTTCCGAAGGAGCTTGAATATGGGCTCACATATAGGTGTGAGCTGTGCGATGAAGCGACTGATGTATTGGATTTTTCCGAGGAAGCCATGAATTTCTTTCTCAGTTCTTGGAGGGGGCGTCTTGATGATTGCTCTGGTTTTGGTCTCGTCGACCCTTATGCCATCCTCACTTACTATAAAGCCAAGGAGTTTTCCTCCTGTTGCACCGAAGACACCTTTCTGAGGGTTGAGACGGAGCTTGTACTTTTCTAACCTGTTGAATAACTTCTTTAGATCTTCAAAGTGTCCTTCAATTGTGCGAGATTTGATGATCATATCATCAACATATACTTCGAGCTCTTTGTTCATCATATCATGGAATAATGCTGTCATTGCTCTCTAATATGTTGCTCTTGTGTTCTATAGACCAAACGGCATTACCTCGTAATAGAATGTTCCCCATGGAGTGATAAACGATGTCTTTTCGCTATCTTCAATGGCCATTTTGACCATGAAGGATAAGATCTTGTACCCTGTAGTATTGTCGACCAAAGTGTCGATATGCAGCAAAGGAAAGTCATCTTTAGGACTGGCTTTGTTGAGATCTCGAAAGTCGATGCACATTCGAACCTTGCCATTCTTCTTTGGTACTGGTACGATGTTGGCGAGCCATTCAGGGTAGTTGGAGACTACCAAGAATCGTGCATTGTATTGCTTAATGACTTCATCACGAACTTTCAGGGCCCATTCTGGCTTCATTCTTCAGAGTTTCTGCTTTACTGGCTTCATATTTGGCTTTGTTGGTAGATGATGTACAACAAGCTCTTCATCGAGCCCTGGCATGTCTTCATATGAGAATGTGAAGTTGGACAATCTTGGAGCTAGGAACTCTATAATTCTCTGTTTCATCTCTGGTGGCAATGATTTTCCAATGCGTACTTCCCTAGGGATCTCAGGTGTCCCTAAGTTTACTACCTCAAAATCATCGACTACAACATTGGCTTTAGATTCGAACTTTTTGAGGAGGTCCTCTAGTTCAGAAGCTGGGTCATCATCTTCCCAATCCCGAACTTCGTCCAAACCCATGAGTTCGAAGTCTAATTCGACGTTAAAATCATATGATTCGACTTCAAACTCATGCGACTCTTCAGACGAACTTGGACACATCATTGAATGCAGGAAAAGAAAAGCTTTTTGGTTTTTAAAAATTTTCTAGAATTGAAATGCTAGATGTTTTTTATTTTTGAATTTTTTTATTTTTTAGATTTTTGAACTTCATGGGACCCTGAACAAGCAGGCATTGCAAACCATGATTGATCCCAGCTTGTCCCAGAGTACCGCTCGTTACTTAAACCGGTGTTTTTTTTAAGCCAGAGCCTTCGAATGACTCTCTGGATGATTCAGAAGTTAAGGGAATAGATGACCATTCAGGACCCCACGCTCCTTCCCCTAGAGAGGTGGAGGTTGATGATTTGTGCGGAGAATCACAGTCTGGCCCAATGACCATGATTTCTCGCTGGTCGGGTTCGAGATCTGAGTCGTACTCAGTCCCTCCCGGATCGCTTACCTCGCATTGCAATTCATCTGGTTCCATGACGAGACACATGTTTGGAATCTAGACATTGGACCAATCCAGGGCTGACTATTTCCCTTTCTTGGTCTAATGGATGGGCTGCTTTTGCCCCTGGCTGATGGTTGACGGTGTTGATTCCACAGAGATGGGCAGGTTATGCCCCTTGTTGATTGATATTGAGATGGGCAAGTTGTGCCCCTGGTTGATTGGAATTGAAGTGGGCAGTTTGTGCCCTTGGTCCTGAACCTGCTGTATTTGATCTTCTTCTTCACCTATATCCTCTTCTTCTTTTTCTAGAGGCTTAGATGGTTTGAGAATCCAGTCCCATCGAATGGGAGGCCACGTGGCCCAAGCTAGGCTCATCGGAGGCCTTTATGTAGTGCAGTTGGTAGATTTCTTCTTGGATCTCTGCAAGGCTCTCCTGGACTAATGAATTGGATGGGTGAGCACCAAAACTTCTTTCTTCTTTTGTCCATAATGACTGACCTGTACCCGAGTCCCCATTTACGTTGATTATATACCAGCGGCATCTTTCTGAACTTGAAATGGTTCCTCATACGATACTTGAGAGTCAGACGTTCTGCTGGTGAAAAGACATGATTCACACTTATCGGTTCTGGATTGGCGATAGCAGTTCACGGTCTCGAACTCGAAACTATGGAATGGGACGTCTTCTTCAGAGTGTTGGATGTCGATGATGGGGACATTTGGTTCAGTGGCAGCAACATTGGAAGGAATGATGAGCTCCTTCTCTGCATGAACAGTGATCACTTGGTTCCCACAGATATACTTCACCCGTTGATGAAAAGTTAATGGCACGGCCCTGACCTTATGCAACCAAGGTCGTCCAAGCAACACGTTGAAAGAGGTTGATATATCCAGAATTTGGAATGTGATAGTGAAGACTTCCGGACCTATCTGTACCTCTATGTTAACTTCTCCTTCCACTGATCGGCAGGTGTCGTCGAATGCTTTGACGTACATGGTGCTGGGTCGGAATAAGGAGGGACTGATTCCCAGGTGTTCCAGCAGTGTTGAGCAGGCAGACATTTAAACTTGAGCCGTTATCGATAAGGACCAGCGGGACACAAAGGTCTTTATATCATAAGGTTATGTTGAGGGATCGCCCATGGTCGCACCCTTCTGGTGGCAACTCATTATTAGTAAATGTGATGGCGCGTGGAGCCAGGAGTTATTTGATCATCAATGCTATCATTTAAGGTGTTGCATCAGAGGAGACATGGGCATCGTTTAGGGTTTTGGCGAACATTTTTCGATGTATGCAAGATGTGCAGAGTAGCTCCCATATCGAGATTTGAGCAGGGATTGACTTGAGCTGAGTCGCAACATCATATGCAGCTTCATTTTTGTTGTTGAGGCCTGAGAGAGCGCTTTTGGGATCTCCTCTGTTCTGATTTTCTCTTCGAATGCAACGCCCATTGGGGTTCATGTTCTCTACTCGGCACATTCTAGGTAGTGCCATGGGACTTCCTTATAACTTTCCTTTCCTTTGCTTTCCAGGACCATTGGTTCTTGCAGTTGTACTATTGCGGATACCAGATCTTCCTCATATGGAGCTTTTGCCTTGAGGACTACATTGTTGCCTGTGCTAAAGGGTTAATATCAAGGCTTATCTTTATAAATCACATAAGGTCGTGGCCCTGGCTTGACTGTTCATGGAGCAGGAGGTTCCCACGGGATGAACACTGGTCCTCTTGATATGGCGAGGGGTCTCTCTGTTCGACCCAGCTGCTGTAGTGTAATTGACACGCCTCCAGAACGTCTTTGTAGCTCGATGGCAGGGATTGCCCCTTGCAATATGATTGGCTTGACTAGGGTAGCCCCTTCTAAGACAATGGGTTCTTGCTGATGATAAGTATAATCCCTCCATTGTGGATTGGGTTGTTCATGAGCTGAAGTTGCCCTTTGCAAAATGAAAGGTTCGTATGCGGGCTCGATGTATGATTGTACTCCTTCTAGAATGACTGGGTCCCAACACGAATGACTATAAGGTGCCTCTTGCAAAGGGACAGGCCCTTGGATGACTGGTGCATCATATGGAGGTGCTCCCTCGAGTACTAATGGCTCGAAGACTGAAGGAAGAAAGGGTTTGCCCCTTGCAAGATCGGAGGAGAATTTGTTGGCCATAAGGGTAGGCATGAATGGACTGGATAGGGAAGAAGAAGTGATCGAGGCGCTCTCCTTCTTTTATGCTGTTGACAACAGGGCTGTGAGACGAGCTGGGGTCCATCGGATGCTAAGGTAGAAGATTCTGAAGGATGTTGGTAGGAGCAGCCGGAGGAGTTCCTAAGACTGAGATGACGATCTTGTGGTCGTCAATCAAATTTTGTATGAAAATTTTCAAACTCATGCATCGATCCGTAGTGTGGATGTGCCCTTGATGGTAGGCACAATATTTATTTTCTAGGTAGTTTGGAGGCAGAGGATTTGGAGGAGGCCTGGGTGCCATCAGAGTGAGTAACTGCTTTTGTACCAGCATAGTCATGACTTGACTGAGTGGCTGAGTGAGAGAGTGAATTTCCTGAACTCCCTGTAATTCTACTTGTTATGATATGAGTATTGGCCGTTCCCCTTGAACTGCTACTGCTGTCGAGGTGGTTGTGGTTGTGGTTGAGGATTTGGTTGTGGTGGGGGTGGCTGTGGCTAGTACCTCCGAGGTTGATGCTGAGCATAATTCTACTGATATGGTTGACGTCCTTGCGGGGAGCATATTGGTTGCCCTGAGTAGTGGCGATGATGTTGTTAACCTCTGTCGGGCGAGGAGGTGAACTGCTGCAGTTTCCATTCCCGTATCCAATAGGTCTTCCTTTCACTCTGTTCCTTTTGACTTGAGTGGCCTGATGAGGCCATGTGGAGATTGTTCCTGCGTGAATTCTTGCTTTAACTTGTTCTCCAGCACGGATTAACTATGAGAAGTTTGCATACGGATACGAAATGAGATACCTCGATATGCTAGGATGTGTTGAATGAACAATCATGGAGATTTGTTCTTTGTCGTTGATGGGTGTCCGCATTCTAGCTTCCATAACTCGCCAATGTCCCACATAGGCCGACAACATTTCGTCACTTCTTTGCCTGAGAGCTGTGAGGTTTGCTCTCCTGGGTGTCATGTTAAGATTGTATGTGAACCTATCGACAAAAGCCTGGGAAAGTTGCTCCCAAGTCCTGATGCGATGACAGTCCAATGATGTATACCAGTCTAGGGCATCACCTTTTAGAGATTTTTGAAATAAGCGAATGAGGGCTCCTTCATTTCCTGAGATTGCACTCAGCTATCCACAAAAAGCCTTGAGATGTGCTTTGGGACAGCCGCTGCCGTCGTATCTTTTGAATTTTGGGACCTCAAAGCTTTGAGGTATCTGAGCATCTGAAAAAGTTCTATGAACTTTGTCGAGGGTAGATCGATTCCCTGTTGTCGTTGTAGTTGATTTTGTAAGATCTGGAATTGCTCCCGCAACTCGTTCAGTCCTGCATGATCTACTTGAGCGATTGGTGCCTCTCGCAGTAAGGCACGTTCTTCTTTGGCATAGTGGTCAATGTCTTCGACCCTATGGGCTTGCTGGAAAACAACCGTGGGTTGCTGAATTTGATTCGATGATTAAACTGAATTCTGATGAACTTGTGCTTGAAATGACTGTAATTGAGCTGGAGACTGAACTGAAGTTTGAACTGGAACTTGCTGGAAATTAACTGGAGTTTGCTGAATTGAAGATTGCTGGAAATTAACTAAAATCCCATCGACGAAGATGTGCTGGAATTGAAAAGTGCTCTTGTTTGTAGGAGGCTGAGATATTAGGAAGTGACCTCCTTTTTGGGTATTCGTCACTGTCTGCTGATTGATGTGGGCTTGACACTGACCCTTGTTGTAGGCATTCGCCAGTGCTATCCCTGCTGCTGGAAATTGAATTGAAACCCATCGGTCAGGATGTGCTGAAATTAAGTAAAGGTCCCATCGGCAGGGGACATGCTGAAAAAGGAAAGGGGTCCCATTGGTAGGGATGTGCTGAAATCTACTGAGATTGTTGCTTGCGAGATTGATTGGAAGTTGACTGAAAGTCCCTGCGATAGGAATGCTCTGAGACGATCTTATCGTCGCAAGAAGATATTGAGGAGGAAGCCCCACAATAGAGGGCCGAGATGGTTGTTGTTGGTAGTCTTGGGCAAACTCTAATGGTTGTGCTTGATTTGAACTGGAGGCCGGAAGGGCCCCACATGGCTGTTGAGATTGCTGAATTGGGCCAACTTGATTGTTGGCTGCTGCGGTAGCTTGTGCTTGCATGAATTGCAAGAAGATTTCTTGCATTGCTCTCATTCCTTGTACCAATTCTTGCATGATTGGTGTATTCTCGATTGGTTGTTGCGTTGGAGGTTGTGCTTCGGCCACGTCTAGGGCAGGGAAGAGATGAGCTTCCTCTTCATGGTCTGACATGGCTTGCTGTGCTCGGGTACAGATTATGCTGCGGAGGGAAGTTGTTTCCTAGGACGTTGACCCTGAGGAGGCGCAATGGTGATGAATATGCTCTACTCTTTTTTTTTGGGTTTTGGGATTTTCTGCTTTTTGTTTATGGATGGAATGCTATGCAGATGAGATTGTATGAGGACTAATGACTTTCAAGTATAGGAGGGATTCAGTTTTCAAGTTGGATCATGACTAGTGGGACTAGCATATCCCCAACAGAGTCGTCATTCTGTGGACGTTCGCCTTTCCGTGCTCCCCGGCTCTCCCTTTTGAAAAGGGGGGTGTGCGCCAATCGTCGTTCTGCCACTGGATCGCCTCGTTCTTAAGGGCTTTTTCTGTTGTCGTGTTAAATTAGATATGTTTGGATGAGTTCATATAAGACCAGAGTCGCCACTAGCCAGTTACTTCGAATCTACAGTCGGTTAGACCCCGTAGAAATGTTAGAGAAGGGAATCTAAAGATTCCTTTATCTAAAATGACTCCTTTTGATCAGCGGTCAGAGATTCGAGGTAAGGGATCATGGTTATAGGGTGGGAAGGTATTAGGCACCCACTCTGCCCGTACTGAAATACGGTTTTTACTTCACAAAATCGAACTAATACTTGAAAGTTTGATTTAATCCTCGTACATTCTCATGAATGATATGATGCATGAATGTAGGTCTGAACAGTAAGAGTTTCTGATGGGTAGGTTTCCATTAACAGGCAAGCTCAGAGTATACGCTCGAACTGACAGGTGCTTTATGCAAGATGCATGCTCTGTATTTGATCAATCAAAGTGCTTGCAGTAGGATGATAAGCAGGGGGTTGGAAGAATAGTAAACGTTGCACTTATGCTAGATGCGAATGAGATGATGCTATATGAGAGTAACTGGATGGACGAAGGTGTCGCAAGGTTTGCTTCGAGCGGCTAAGATTGGGACTTATGTAGCTTGGGAGACTTGGACCAGGGTCAGGCTGTGCTGGACCAGGGGTAGGCTCTTCTCACTTGGGCTCTCCTTGGTGGAGGAATGGGCTAAAGGGATGTGGAGATGGACTCGAAAATCAGTTTTTCTAGGATGTTGATGGATGCTGTGAATGAGAGGAAACGGGGGTATTTATAGTTGCGGAGGATGGCAGTTCTCGTAAATATGTTTGGGCAGCCCTCGTATGGACACGCTGCGCTAGCTTCGAAGTTTATGGCCCCCGAACCTAAAGCAGAAAAGCCTGAGGTTTGAGGTTCGGAGCTGCTCTGAAGCTGTGGCTTCGGAACTAAGTGAGTTGACTAGGTTTGAAAGATGGACTGACACGGAGAGTTGACTGGGTGCAGGGGCTGGACTGACCCGGTGAGTTGACTAGTGATTTGACTCAACGGTTTAACTCACCAAGTTTGACTTTTTTGAGATTTTTGGACTGGTTTTTCTTATGGATAGTTTTTTGGGCTAATGTTTAGGGGCGAGTCGACTGTGTTGAGGCTTGAGCTAGGTATGGATTGGGGCTTACAAGGGTGAGTTTGGCTGGGTTTGGACATGGGATTTGGGGGTATGGACCTCCATTCATTCAGCTATCTCAACCAACTTTGTAGCCGAAGGTGGGGGTATCTACACATCAGCATAGTTCATCTCCATGTATCCATCAAGCGACGGAGATTTAAAGTTGATCCTTGATCAACATCTGTTAGCCCAATTTTGGATGTTAATTACAAGTGACAAAGTCACTCCCTTTATATAAGCGTCCAACTCAGTGGTTTGACATGATCGTGTAAAATGATGACCGTGTAAGATCGTGTGTGACCATTGTTTTGATGAATCGATCCACTTTTGGTTCCATCTTTGAAGCACAAATCCAAATAGGATCGAAGGGGCATCTGTTGAGGCACTAAAAAGGTAGAAGGAAATAAATGGTTGAAGAAGGAAAATTGAAGAAAGAAGAAAAATTGGTAAGAAAACAGATGTTTTAAATGGTCACGTAATACAAACAGTCTTATGCGACCTCGTACGATGCGTTTGGCATGGGCTTCCGCCATGTTTTGTACGAGTTCTAGTGTTGAGGCCTATAAATACCCCTTGGGGTCCTTCATTTGGACATTCATTCATTCAGTAATCAAGACTTCAGATTCTGCTCCAAGGATTCGAGAGATATGAAGGAAGACTCGCGTATCAGCTCTATCCTGAGAATAACACATTGAACGTGTACAAGGAAAGGAAAGAATGGTGAGAAAGATGAAGGAGAAGTGTTGCTGCAATGGTTTTATGCGACCGCATAAAACCTATAATGTTTTACGCGGTCACGTAAAACAACAGTTTCTCGCATTATATTGTTGGCCAAAAAGTCTTTTCGAAGGATTTCTATGAAGTCAAGGCTATGCTGATGGTCTATTTCGGGACAATGCTAAAGGCACGGTTCAAGATGAAGCAAATGCAGTTCTCAAGATCACAGAATCTGCACAACTTCTCTACCACATCGATGGAACATGCATAGAGACAAAGTGCTTCTGAAATTAATTTTCAGCAACTTATGTTATACATTCAATTGTATTTTATTTTAGAATCAAAGGATGTAATTAACGGAATATAAAAGAACCCTTGTTCATATTAATGAATCGATTGATGATGAATGTCTTCCATTCAATCTATATTGTTAGCTATTAGAATGAAAATATTCCAATCAACCAAACAACATTTTGTTGTGTAAACATACATATTATATAGTTAACGCCCTCAAATTTGGGACCTGAGTCACCCATACTCGGGCTGTGAATCCCAGGGTGTTACATGTTTACCATTGTGTCATTGGCTAACCACATGCATTGCAAGACACGATACAATGCCAATGAGGGAATTCAATAGTTCAATCAAACCATGCAGTACACTTCAAGATGCAATGGAGCACATATGCTCTCGTAAATAATAATAATGTCGCAATAACAATATTAATGCAGCCGGCTCAAGTTCTTTAAGTGCCATGCTAAATATTGGAATTTTTAGGGCACAAAATATAAGGGAATTCCTGAATAGTTGTTTATGCAATTTTAGGGAATTTGTATTGTGAAATTGCTAACATAATATGTGAATATGTGATTCGAGTCTCCAGTCTTCTGTAACAGAAAGCAAGTTAGGTGGCTGGCGAGGGCAACAGAGCAATTGACCACTGAGTAGGGAAGTTTTGCATAACCTTCAATCATTTTTATTTTACTTTTTATTTTTTTATTTTTTTTTCTTGTATATAATGACCGTTGGAAACTCTATGCCCAGCATGTCCACTGGATGAGTATTTTTTATTTTTTTATTTGAAAGTTTGACTTGTTTTTTAATGGTTCTAGAGAGAGAGAGAGAGATAACAGCAACACATTTTAGCAGAAACCACTATCACAGTTATACAGAAGTCAAAAGTCTCAAACAATAGATAATATTATTCTTAAATAGGTATTAAACGTGTCAGAGAACTTTGTATAATCTTGTGGATCAAACTTGACCATTTTGCACCAAACTTATTAACCACGACCCACGTCACTAACAAGACCTGTACAACGAACATTGGAGCTATTAGTCACTGAAGCTGAGGAATAGAGACATCAAAAAGTTCTATCTTAACATGAGAGAATTATAAAACCTGGCATAATTAAGAAAATCTGAAAAAGAAACCAATCGAATATAAAGAAAGTCTTGTTTTGTGATTTATTATTTATCCAACTTCTCCCTCACTAGTGAGGCGTTTTCATTGACCAACCGACGGATGACCAATAGTGGTAAAGGACACCGATTAGATGGTTGAATTGTAGCTGCCTTCGGTTCACTTATAAATACCTCTGAGGTGGAGGAATAATAATAATAATAATAATAATAATTTCTGGAGTTCTCTCCTGAGGCTCCGAAAATGATATGGAAAAATGGATGGACGGCGTGGAAGAAACACATACATCTTGGTGAGGGCCCACATAGCACCGACCACTAGCCAATCCCCGTCCCTCCAGAAGTATCTTTAATGCGTCCAAGGCATTCACGGGGCCACCTTCATCCTCGAAGTGCCGTGCTAGAGCGTGGAAGCAGCCCTGTTACCCATGGTGTGTCCGCGCCAGTAGCATGAAAGGCCCTGCTACTCATGGCGTGCACGCAACAATGGGCCTTGCTGCGCATTGTGCGTCCGCTCTGATAGCGTGGATGGTTGCCCATGGAACGTGAGCGTCTATCTCATGAGAGGGTTCTCAGGGTCACATCCCTCTCGTCTCATCATTCACCTCATCTCTCAAGCGCTGTTGCATCTCACATCATCTCTCAAGCGTTGCATGCGTTCCAACATATGAATCTCCCGCGTTGCTCGGAGAAGTGAAGGAGCCACTATTGAAAACGAAGTTAAGTGGATACTATATAAATAGGGTTCATCCAACCATATATACAATGGTCTCCCTGCTAAACTCTTCGGTTTGAAATCTGCAAGGGTCCCCTGAGAGCTGGTGGAGTTGGTATTGACCGGCCAGGATAAATGCTCTTATGAGTTCCTCGCAAATCAGCATCACCTTCGCCCTAAGGGAAGCTAATGAGGTGGTGGATGGTCTTGCTCACCTTTGGACTGAGTCTCAAGTGAACTGTATATTCTTAGCCTTTTCTGATCTCCCTCTAAATTAAAGGCAGGCTCTTCCTCAACAGAATAGGGATTGGATCCATTAGAGATTGATCGTTGGTGGTATATGATAGTTGGGCTGTGGCGTTTGTTTTTGTAGCAAGGGCCTACCCGAATGTGTGACCTCCTGTAAAGTTTTCTTGAGTAATGATATTTTCTTTTAAAAAAAAAAAAATTGCTACGAATAAGTTGCCCACTGGTATCAGTGAGATTCTCCGTAGTGGTTGTTTGGTGTAAGCTTTGCTTTTGCATAGATGACATAGTCAAATATACTAGTCACACTTACGGCATAAGCAATGTTCAGGAGAGTGTATGTCATTGCATACATTCGGCTTCCAACCATAAAAGCATTCTTGGCAGGTGGCTCCGACAACTTTGTTGCCCTCAATTCAGCTAGTCAAGGCTACTCGTGTGACCAAGGGCTTGGATTGAAAATATGTGTGTGTGTTTGATTGTACGAACGTGCTAGAGTTTATTCGATTCAAGGATATTGACTAAACTTGTTGGTACCCCTGTGTCGAAATGGACAGATAGGAAACTGGGTATGGACCTAGAGTCCTCTCGATTGTTGACTGATTAATTAATGCATTTGGTACTCAAGAGATTTGAGCAAGGGAAGGGGTTAACCATCACTAGTGAGTTCTTTTTACCTTGAACTAGTGAAAATGGGTTCAACCGGTTTAAGATGACTTTCTATTTCACCAGTGCTTTAACATGGTATTCCTCAATTAAAGTAGAAGAATTACATATAACAGAAAAAATGCTAACATAAACACAACCGATCTTTTTAATGTACTGGCCCTGTTACAACTTAATTCCATGCTTTATATTCTTATTAAAGTGAGGCAGATGGTCAATAGGATATGACCGGAGTATGAACAACTGAATCAGAACCCAGATGGATATGGGGATCTGGAAACTTAAGGTTGTAGATATTTAATCTACTCCTAAGAAAACGTACTACAGTGAAAGACGCTAGGAAGTAATGAACTAGGCTAGGAGAAGTAAAATAAGTATGAAAGTAAAGTAGACATATAGATACGTTGGCATGAGGCCTGGAGCTCTTCTTCGATGTTCCTTTTATAGCTTTCTCGAGGCACTAAAAGCACCTCACTATGCTTCTAGATTCTTCATGTGGGCTTTCCGGATACGCAACATCTTCCTTCACAAACTGAGATTTGTTTTGGAAAGAAAGAGCTCCGGGTTTGCATGCTTCTCGATCTTCTTCTGTAGCTGATCCTTTGCAGAAAATCTTTGTGGTCCACCGAAGATCTGACTTGAGAAGACAAATAGACCAACATCCAAAAAACTCAAGGGTTGATCTTTATCGAATATAGCTATTCAATATCTCTTGATGGCCTACCTTGTCAACATCCATAGTGTTAGACGATCCGGGTCAAACCACCTCCTTCATTTCATCATCTTAAATGGTGATCATATCCAGTTGTGAGATAGGATACGCTTGCCCGACGAGTCTTTTATAGTCATGTTAGGCACATCCCTCATTTAATGGGCAAGTTAATTATGGCCACATGGCATGCAATGGTTCTTCCCCTTAAAGGGCCTAGTAAGAGTGTCTGTACTATCACAATGATGATAGAATGCGTAATGCCGAAGGAAGATCAAATACAAATATTTTTTGGGTGCAAGTACAATTCCATCTGTGCCAAAACACGTAGTGTCTCCATGTTGCATATTCATATTGGTCCATATCAGGGTGCTTAAAATGGGTGTAAACAATGCCCCCCATGTCCCTTCATATCGAGAGATCGATAGGATGTTCGATATCCTGGTTTTCAATGGTCGTTTAGTTTCTCAACACATATCAACGCAGCGTCTACGCTTGGTCATCATGCACATAGATGTAAGCGGCAAAATTCTTCTGGCATGATTACCGAGATTAATGCGAAAAAAATTATAATAGTTGGATTTGCTTTTATACGGTTAAATTTCCACCGCAGATCGTCTTTTAGCTTCTGCTTCGCCTGTTTCCCATTTTTGCATTCCATTTTTGCTAAAACCTCATCGCCTAAACTTGGTCCTATAGTTATGGGGACTCCTACTTTAGAAGTTATTAACTCTGTTATGCATGGATTGGTTAACTATACTCTTCCAGGAACTCTCACTTGTTATGAGGATGGGCTATCAGATCAATATCTTCTAGGTCTAACCTTTACTCCTACCTCAGTTGAGGACTTTTCTTTCTTTTCATTATATTTGAAAGAAGAACTCCTTCCATGGGCTCCTTCCTTGATTAGTCATAATGGAGTGTCTTCAAGTCTCACCATCATTTGTGGCCTTCTCCTTCCCCAAATTGGATTTCTTGGTTGGATCGTGTAAAATCTTCCTTCAGGGAGCAATGGCAGACCATCGGGATATTTAGTTGCATTCAACTTTCTCTGCTTAAGATGACCATGGATCCTCACCTCTTGGCAGTTGTTGGGTGCTTCTGGGGCCTTTCCACCAATTGCTTCCACTTCCCTTGGGGGTTCATAAGCTTAACCATATTATAAGCTTTTGCACTCACCAATCTTCTTTCAACAACCATCAAGCCAATGCTACTTAGAACACCTTTTTGTAGGAAGAAATGGGGAAGGTCCAATCACTCATTAGGAGCACTGCTCTTTCTTATTGATGTGGTTGTGTCATTTCGTGTTTTGTATTACAGTTGGGCAAATGACCAAGGAATATAGTGAATTAGCCGAGTCACTAGCTGCTAGCCGCCACTTTACTCTTGCTCCTTTTATCTTAGCCCACCTTTACTGCACCCTTCATTGCCTCGTGATAAGAAACCTTCACCCCTGTGGAGGGCCTTTACGGCTCCTTCAGTTATGGCTCTATGAGTACTTTCCTTCTCTTAGCTTTCTGATTTTTGAACCCTCCCTCAATCTTTTGCCTATGGTACTTGTCGATTGACGTATTATCAACTGAAAGAACAGTCTTTTGGAGATTTCTTCGCTTTTTCTTAATTGACCTGAGGACTTTCTTGGACGAATCTTTCATGGTCCAGACTGGTTAAGATGTTTTCGATATGGCCCCTTTAATTTTAAAACTATGGCATTGGTTCGTTAATTATGGGTTGGTTTTCAGATTTCACGGGACCTCCCAAATGGTGGTGCGTTTCCAATTAACAATCTCAACCCTAAAACAGGTGTTGAGTTTTATCCGACCACTCTATGTACATGGCAGTTTGGCTCTGCCCAAGGGATCCCACTTCCCCGAAGAACATTTTCCCATTCTCAAGAATACTCTTCAGTCATCGGGAAGAACTTTGCTTGATCCAAGAAGGGTTTGAAGGAGTCGTCAATAGCTTCATCTTCCTAGATTCATTAGTGCTTCAACAGTGTGGGGTCTCCAAATTCCAAACTTGGTGGGAAGCATATTGGGATACCCCATATTCTCCTCTTCAGATTGTTGGCTTAGAGAATCTTTTTTCAGTTGGAGAACAAACTCTAATGGTTGTAGAGATGACCAACTCCTTAAGCTACAGGGCTACCAGTAGCCTTGTGGGTCCTATAGTTGGGGTCAGGCCTGCTTCTCGTTCTTCTCCTGGAAATCCTATTGCTGAAGATCAACCGTCTTATAAGGGGCCTTAAAATAACTGCTCGACCGGTGATTGCACCAAAATCACTGCATAAGGAAGTGCTGATAGGTAAAAGAAGATCAGAGACCCTTCTAGAGAAGGATTGATAGAGTTTGTTCATTTTTTTCTTTCAAAGCCAAAGCTTAAGGATCGACTGAATCTTTAGGCATTTGAATATGTCATCCCTTAGAGGATCGATCTAGCTCTCCCTCTTCAAAGGGTAATTCCAGTTTCCGAATGGACTCCCCATGGGAACAGGAACGAAGATTAACAATTCCTTTCTCGGGGGTCACATCTCAACAACATCCTCTCCACTAAGGGTGTTTTAAGTGATACCATTCTTGATTGCTCTGGGAGTGTCGAGCATGAGGGTGAAATTGCATCGGTAGTCTAACACGACACCCTATGCTTATACGCAGAAGTTTGGCGAAGCAACAAGAATTATGGCTAAGTCCTGGGGGGGTAGAAATTTTTTTCGCCTACTTAAATTATTCTACAATTTAAGCTAAGTGAGCAAGAACACTTCGGCTTCTAAGCTTAAGTGGGTCCAATCACATAGACTAGAAATTGAATACATAATTAAGCAACCTAGTCTAATAACCATAGATTAACAAATGATATAACTAATCAAGCACCTAATCTATGCAACCTATGTAGACTATATGAGAATGGATCATATAAGCTCAAGTGTACACTAATTAGTGAAAACACATCTTGTGTGTAGATGTGTCTATTTAGTGCCTAAAATACATTCCTATCAATCATTCATAATTAAGAAATTAAACATATAATGTTAAGATAACAATGTGCTTAAATACATCACAAACACAAGCATGAATAGTGGTTTGACTATGTGTTTACTCCACTCCTGGTTCAAGTACTCACCCCTTGAGCGTACTAGATTTCACTAGGGAGTAAATCAGGTTCCTCCCAGCCTAGGTGTTTTAAATTGGATCCACCATACTGGGGAGTTTACAAGTTCCTCCCAACCTACACGTATACACCCGTGTTGGTGGCTCCCATTAGAGACTTGTTTTAGGCCTAACAAATGTGCCAAGGAATGACAAACGCACCTGGACTTTTAAGCTCAACTAACGAGCCAAAGATCGATAAATGAACCTAGATCAAGTTTGACAAACAAGCTCTACACTCAATTTCCCTTGGAAAGAGAGTAGTTGGACTCTTACAAATTGACAACCTTACTCGTTGGATTTGAGCCTCGTTGATATGCCGCTTCGGGTTGCTTAATCTCCACTTGTATGCTTTAATCAACTCCCATTGTGGTCCCCCAATTGCTGACATCAATGCGTTGCCAATGCTCCAGCTTTAAGATCAGATACTTGCATTTTGTCCTTCTTTAAGATGCCCAATGTGAGGAGGTGGTGGATTCTCTACAACCTAAGGGTAGGAATGAGTTACAAGTTGGAGAATCACCTAAAGGATTCCTATGAGGTGTTTAGACAGAGGTTTTACCTATGATGAATGTGTCTAAACTCCTAAGAATCAAGAGGGAATAAGATCATTCTCATTTGAGCTTTAAATGCTCCAAGCTTGTGATGAATCGCAAGGAGAATGACTTGCAATGAGTTAGGATTAGAGATCCTAATGGTCTTCAACAATGGTAGCTTGTAAATTCTTAAAATCCCTCTCTTAAGCCCAAAAATAAACTCCCCCGCTTTTATAGAAAAATCTCCAACGGTAAAAAAACAGGCAGATTCATGTTTCTTTGATGGTATCGAACACTGTTTCGATGGAATCGAAGTATCTTCGATGGGGTCAAGAACTATCCAGAGAGTTTCTGAAGTTGCTGGACATCTAGTTCAATGACATCGAACACTGTTTCGATGGCATAAAAAAAGCCACTTTGATGGGGTGGAAAGGTTAGTTCAATGGGGTTGAGAACTATTCAGAGAGTTTACATTTTGTTGGACATATGTTTAATGGTTCGAACTGGTTTGGATGACATTGAAGACCAATTGAAACGAATTCAGATGGCATCGAAGTGTAATCGAAAACTGTTGTATGGGTCAATTTGTTTACAATAGTTAACACCTCTTTTATTATCCTAACTTATCATGTTTTTCTAAGTGTTCTAAGGCTAACGAAGATGACTAAGGGTTTTCCTAATAAGTCTAAGTTATCAAGAGGATTTGGGTTGCTTTAGATCAAAGGGTTAGGGTCACCAAGGCATCTCTTTTACCTGTTCTTCTTCCTTGATGATGTTTGTCCACTTGAATCTTCAGTCTTCAACTTGTCAAGGCTCAATCGACATTACAACATATGGACGAACATGATTTACAAATAAGGTGCACTAGTATGCCATAGAAAAGTGCACTAACAGAGGGTACTATACCGAGTGGTGTAGTACCCGGTATAGTAATTATCGTGAAGTCTAGAAGAGTTGAGTCTTGTCGAGCCCCAACTACTAAATCAAGACCCAAGACTTGAAGATGATGCTGCTTCCTTCGCTCAAGGTCAAGCCAAATCAAGTTCGCAAGGTAAGTTGCATGTAAACAGTCCCTAGGATATCAAAACATCATATTGAATAGCGTGATAATCATGATAATCCTTGGCCATTCAATCCACAGCTTCATGGTCAAGTTGATCAGTCTTGGACCATTCTGGGTTAGGTGTTAGATCCATCCATGGTAATCAAAGAAATATACATTAAATTGTATCACCAAAAGATAAGCTTGCTTAAAGCCTTAATAACCAAGAAAATAAGGTCTGGCGACTGGTCTTGGTCACTGGAGGACCTGTCATACAGGGTCTTAAATCGGTCGTTGACCGGTCGTGGGCAACTGGCCGACTGGTCCTTGACCGGTCGCCCAGGGCAGAAAATGAGACAACAACTGACTGCCTTGGGACGTTGTAATTATACCAGTCTTAGATCGATCATAGACAGGTCGTGAATGGCTGATTTCTATCCAATAAAGTCCTTCTGAAAAATCATTTCTGCTGGCTTCAGTCAGGACCGGTCTTGGCTCAACTCAAGACTGGTCGTGGATAGGTTTGAGTTCGGCTCAATTAAAGCTCGTTTGAGTTCGTTTGATTAATAAACAAACCAAACTCAAACCCTATTTTTGGGTTCAATTAGTAATCAAACCGAACTCAAACAGGCATGAGTTCGATTCGGTCAGGCTCGATAGGGTTCGTTTATAGTTAAAAAACCATTGTTTCCTATGATATGGCCCACCTGAGATTTGAATTTGCTTCATTTTTAGCTCCTGCCATGAAATGATTTGGTGAAATGTATTAACGGAGTGGATATGGAATACATGCATCAAGGTTGATATGGAATACATAATCAAACTCGTAATCAAACTCAAACTTGAGTTTGAGTTGTATAACTAATCAAACCTAAATGAACCAAACTCAAACTCACCAAACTTTAAACAAAACAAACTCAAACACTAAGGTTCAGGTTCGAATCAAACTCAAACCAAACTCAAACTTGAGTTTTAGTTATCAAACTCAAACTGAACACTATTGTATTCAGCTCGGTTCGGTTCATTTACACCCCTAGTCATGGATCCCTCACAATGGGTCCTCAAGAGCCTGCGATAGGTCTTGAACTAACCATTTTGACCCGATCTTTTTGCTATAAAGAGAGATCCTTTTGGGGTTTAATGGCTATGCATTCAACCCCCATCTAGAGCATTGAGAGGATATTTACTCTTCATCCCAAAGCCTCCTAGCTCTATATTTCCTTAAGTTCATCATTCAAACCAAGTGATTAAATGACACTTGATTGAGTGTTCAAAGCTCGGTTTGAAGTATGAACTCAAGCATAACATTTATGGCTGACCTAATCTTATTCTTAAATCTTTATGGTCATCAATAGCCATTTAATGTCTAGATTTGGTACTTCCTACATTTACCATTGCATTGAAGAGGCAAAGGGAACTCCAATACCCTCTGTTTACATAACAAAATTGTCTTTCGATAAATAGGGGAAAAAAGAGTAACATTCTAATGTTTGACAAAATAAAGAGAGAAACATTCATCAATTGATTTATTCCATTCACTGAGTTCTTTATACATTCCATTACATCATCCCTTGATTCTAGAATAGAGTATACGTAGGTACGAATACAATCAAAACTATATTTTGGCAGCACTTCGCCTCCATTCAGGTCTGCTAGAATGGCAAAATGTTGTTCGGATTCTATGTGGAAAAATTATTGCCTAGACTCTTCTTCAAGCTTTCTCAGGCATATTTAAGAGACAAGACAAGCTAATCTGAGTAGGCTTCGCTACTTTGTAGCTTTAAGTGAAGTACACAGATAAGGGCTAGGCTTATTATACGGCCACGTAACAGACTCAAAGTCGTTACGCAGGCCTTATAAGACAATAAAACCCTCATGACTCTTCACAAGCACTCCTTGATTCTCCAAAATGCTGGCATCATCCATCATTCCTGCCACTTCTGAGGATTGCACCAAGTGCATTCAGCCCAAAAGGAGAAAAGATGAGCCCTTTCTTTATCGAGAAGCAAACTTTCGAGCCAAGATTCTTCTTCTAGTGTTCGCTATCTTTAACATGGGTTTGACCTTCGATGCTCTTTACTTTTGTAAGGGGAACGAGAGTGAAATCACTAAGATATACTCCCGACATCTTTGACAAAAGGAGAGTACATACTGAATTTCTTCCCTTCTAAGACCTTCCATGTAGGTCGCGTAAAACATCTTTACTTATATTGTTTAGGGCCTTTGAGGTAATGGTGTGTGCATGATATAAGCAATGTTATTAAATCATGGACCCATTTGCATGAATACATTAAAAGGATGATATGATCATATCATTATTTGTAGAGTCTAAGTAAAACCTTGAATTCACAATCTACTCATTGATCAACATAACTATCATAAATATTTTACCGGTCTTTGGTGTTTTAGCTTAATTTTAATATATTAGAATTTATGAATGATTTAGACCTAAAGAAAATCCCTCCGTTCAAAAGATGAACTTTTAATAGTTGTCACAAATTCACGATTTACAATTAGAATAAAAAATTAAAATCTTTATTATTAGGAATTTAATTTTTTAGTATTTTTTATTAAATCCAAATGGGGGTTACTTCCTTATTTACATAAATAACTTCCTTATTAACGCAAGCTCACGTAAACACCTTCTCGGCTCCTTTTCTTCATTCTTCATTTTTCGATCCTCCAATCTTCATTTCAACAAAGTTTCTTCGTCATTCTTGTTGAGGCATGGAAAAATGCAAAGAAGAAAGAAGATTAGGAGGCTTATTATCTTATTACCACAAGACTCAACACAAGATCACATATTATCAGATGATAGTACTAAGTTATATATATTCTCTTTGAAAAGGTGAAAGACGGATATTAGTAAGGAGTTCACTTATAGTTAGGAGATGATTGGAAAAACGATGTTCGATGCAAGAAATGATATGTCATTGGCGAGCATATCAAGTGATGATTCCAATAAACCCAAGATCATCCCATTTTAAGAAGTAACGAAGGAGATACAAGCTATTCATCAAAGACTGAACATTGTTGATGGCATCAGACACTTGGGGCCCACTTTTTAAAAATATAAGAACTTCTAAATGGGATCATGATAGGCCAATTGCATAGGGCATTGAAATATCTTTCCAACGAGTATAAGAGCGCTCAAATCAGAATTGTAACAAAGAATGTTATGGCCGTTTCGTGGAGACGTGCGAGCCTTTACACCCTTTATGTGACCAACGACAAGTTCATGAGCTTTATGCGACCCGCGGCAACCTGTCCCCAGTTTCGCAATGCTTTATGTGAAAATGACCGCTTTTGCCTATAACTACCCCACAGGGATCCTCATTTGATACTTACTTCTGAAGCTGAGAGTTTCAGAGCTCCTTTTGAAGACTCTAGAGGTACAAGGTGGACCTCGAGTTCCTCCTTCTCCTTGGGTTAAACACATAATGTGCGGACCCCGAGGATCGAAGAAGGATGAGAGGGAGATGCTGCCAGAATAAAGATTAAAGATTGAAGAAAGATATGTCCGTTTGGGAAGTGCTTTACGCGACCCGCGGCAAGCTTATGAACTTGCCACGACCCGCATAAAGCTCCCCTGAAGACACTTTTCAGCATATTTTCTCCTTTTGTGAAGGATGTCAAGAGCATTTCAACTTCTGTTTCCCTTCCAATCGTGAAGAACATTAAAGACCAAGATCATGACAAGGATAGATCATTATAGAGAGAGCAATCCAGATTAAGAAAGTTTATTTCTTTGGGAACCAAAGACCTATCTTTCTCCCTTTGGGTCGATCATACTTTGTACAATCCCGGTAAGTGGTTGACTGTATAGATGATTTTCTTTATGCAGAAGACGTATCTTTCTCCCTTTGGGTTAAGCATACGGAGTATTCCATACAATCCCCGTAAGTGGATGATTGTGTAGATGATATCAACATGGAGCAGAAGGCCCTTCTCTCTCCCTTTAGGTCAAGCTACTTTTTATAATCCTTAGAAGTGGTAGATGGGCTGGGTGATACTATCATTTTGGAATATCATGGAGTTCTATGAAGACCACAAAGAAACAAAGCCTAGTCTGGTTGACTCACCTCACTCATGAGCAGAAGAACGGTCCTAAAAGTCTTGGTTTGACCATTCCCCTGTCATCTGGACAGGATGAAAGAAGAATAGGGAGAAGCTCTTCCGAAATTACTTTCTGAATATATTTCATTTTGTACAATGTACAATCTATTCTAGAATCAAAGGATAATGTAAACATGGAATGTATGAAGAACTCGGTAAATGAATAAAATGAAGTGATAAATGATTTTCTGTCTCTCTTGTTTAATATTGGAATGTAACTCTTGTTTTCCCCTATATACAGAAAGGCAATTTTATTGTGTAAACAATTCTTCTTCGATTCCCGAGAATCGCAACTTGTGCGTTCAACCCAAGAAGAAGGAGATGCACACATCTCCCATTCACACCTTTGTACCTTTTGAGGAGAGCTCTGGACTTTTAAAGTTCCGAATACATGCAAATGAGGACCTTTTGAGGGTATTTATAGGCTCCGTGGGTCATTCTCATGTAAAGACCCATTAGTCGAGCATAGCGTTTACGCGACCTGCGTAAACACCACCCCTTTTGTGCAGGTCGCGTAAAAGGGCTGTCTTCTTCACTTTCTTCTAATTTCTTCATTACTGTCTAACTTCTCTCATTTCTTCCTCATTTCTTTTTCTTTTGAGCTTTGTTTCCTTCTTTTCCTTTACATTTTCCATGCCTTAAAGATGCCCCCTCTATCATCTTTAGATGGGTTCTTAAAAAATCGAGACGAAGTGGATCAACTTCTTCAAAATATCTAAAGGATTAGTCTACCCAGATAGCCTTTTACGCAATCTGCAAAAATACTCGAGCCAACTACGCTTGATTGGAAAGCTACCTTTAGAATTTCCTAGCATCCAAGAAATAGTTATTAGTGTTTTTGCTTTATGCCTATATTTGAACTTTGACTATATATATATATATATTCCTTGTATTTTTCATTTCTTTGAATGAAATAGTCAATATGTTGATGTGTCAAAGTTACTTCCCTTTCGTTTTGACAATTCTATTTTGTGCTCTGTTGAATTCTCCTACCATCTCATTGTTCGAAATATATGATGATGATGTTGATCACTTTTCCTTTAGAGAATATTCTTTTACATATGTTTATCTTTATTAAAAATGCGCATATAATTGTTACCAATATATTTAATGATTGTGTCCTTGATATCATGCGAACATTGCCCCCAAGTATATTGCATCTCGCATAATGATGTAAAGATTGACCTAGAATACCGGAGTCGTCTCATATCATAGAAATTGATCTAAGCACATAACGACTCGTGAGAAAAGTGAAATTACATCAGGTAGTCTAACTCGACACCCTACGTATTCCCGTGCGAAAGCTTAAGAAGCAACTAGAATTATGGTTAAGTCCTAGAGGAGGGGTGATTAGGACCTTTAAAAATCTTTTCGCCTACTTAAAAGATTTAGCAAATTAAACCAAATAAGCGATTAACACTTCGGCTTCCAAGCCTTAGTGGGTCCAATCAATAGACTAGCATATGATAAAAATAATTAACATCCTAGTCTAAGCATGCATAGATTATCTTATGATAAACTAAACAAGTACCTAATCTATGCAACCTAAGTAGACTTTAGAGGGTTGGATCAATAAGGCTCAAGTCTAGGAGTGAAAGTACATTGTGTGTGTGGATGTGTCTATCAAGTGCCTAGCATACATTCCTAATTACGCATTTATAATTAAACACTTAAATACAATACATAATGAGAAATGTGCTCCAATACAATCACAAACACAACGATGTATAGTGGTTCGACTACTTGTCTACTCCACTCCCGGTTCAAGTACTCGACCCCTTTGAGCACATCGACATTCACTAGGGAGTTTAAATCTGGTTCCTCCCAACCAAGGTGTTTTAAATCGGATCCACCCAACGAGGAGTTTACTAGGTTCCTCCCAACCTACACGTTCACACTCTTGTTAGTGGCTCCCCTTGGAGACTTTGTTTAGGCCCGAAAAACTGAGCCAAGGAGTGCGGAACAACCCTTAGTCTTTAGGCCAACAAACAGGCCAAGGAACGGCTAACGTCCCTAGACTTTAGGCCGACAAACAGGCCAAGGATCAGCAAACAACCTTAGTTCAAGTTTGTCAAAAAAATCTACACTCAACTCCCACAGGGAATTGAGTGGATGTACTCCTAACAAAGATAACCTTACTTGTCGGATTGAGCCCCTTTGTAGCACCTGCTTTGGGTTGCTTCTTCTTGCTCTTCCGTGCTTAAATCAACTCCCCTTATGCTCCCCCGATCTTTGCTGCCACTGCTTTGCCAAGGCTTCATCTCCAAGATCAGCTCCCTTGCATGTGATGCTCCATTAGAGATGCCCAAGGTGATAGGGAATGGTGAATCCTCCACAAATGGTAGGAAATAGGTTTCCTAGAGGAATACACCTATTTGAACACCTAGATAGTGTTTAGACAAGGGATTTAATTATGATCAAGGTGTTATAAAACCCTAGGAATTAAGAGGGAACAAGTCCATTCTCATTATGCCATTGAATGGCCCAAGCTTGTGATGAAAACACAAGGAGAATGACTTGCTATGGATTTGGAATAGAGCCTCTGATAGTCTTTAGCAATGGTGGCTTCTATTTCCTCAAAATTCCCTCTCTTAGCCCTAAAAACGAACCCCCCTGCATTTATAAAGTTTCTCCCAATAGTCAAATAACAGGTAGATTCGCGCTTGGTGGACTTGTGGTCGGGCGCCCGAAATCCAGTCCATAATACATTTTTAATCGCTGGATAGTTTTTGATCTGGTCGAGAGCCCAGTGGACACTTGGTCAGGCGCCTGATATTCAATCCAGAAATGGTCTTGTGCTGATGGACGGTTTTTGCACTGGTCGAGCACCCAGACAAGTTGTGGTCAGGCCCGATGACCATTGGACTTTCAGGCCAACTTACTGGACAGATTTCCCTTAGGTCGAGCGCCCGATGGACACTGGGTCGGGCGCCCGGCCATGCATGTTTTACTACTGTTTGTTTCTGTTTGTTCAGCAGAACATGCAACCTCTCGACCAATCTTTTGGTGGTCTTTTGGGACACCCAAGGCCAATCTAAGATGACTAATGGTATGCCTATTGGTCATGGTCATCTAGAGGTTTATGGTTTTAGGTCGGTACAAGGTTAAGACTCACCAAGGCATCACTTTCACATGTTTCTTCTTTCTTGATGCAGTAGGTCCATCTTGAGTCTTCTGTCTTCGTCTTCATTAAGCTCAACCGACACTAGATTCACTGACCTAAGTAATTGACAAACAAGGTGCACTAGTATGCCATAGAAAAGTGCACTAACAAAAATATGCTATAATAATATATTCAAGCAATCTTCCACATATCTCATAATGAGAAAAATATGATTCCCTTTGAACGCAAACTAGAATTCCTGAATAAGCTTTGACTTTCCTGAATAAATAGTTGGATTGGTGAATATACCAGATAATAGGAATATACGAAGCCGAATAACTGTACTCAAGTCGAATTTAGACCAATATATAACCAATAAGAAGCTGAAGAACTGAAGCCAAATCAGACTTGGCCAAATATAGTTGATAATAGAAGCATAAGGCGTCGAATCAAACTTAATCCAGCAACACCAATAATAGAGCGAACAATGTCAGAAAATACCACCCATAATAAGAGTTCCATATGGCAAAGAGTAGTATAAAGCTTGTACTGTCGATGATACAAAATATAATAGAGCTTTGTCAAATAAATGCACGCAGGCATTCCCTGTTAACTTAAATCATTTCATAATATCATAGTGTATGCAGTTCTCATAATATAAGTAATTGTATAAGAATTCATGATTTGAATATGTTATTATTGCATGTAGATCGATGTTATTATGATATTTTTTAATTTTTTATTCAGTTTTTCAATTACGCAACGTTTTATACTACATTCATTTTCTTCTTGATGGGTATAACGACCCTTAAGTCCTGTTATTAGGCGCCTTTAATAGAAACATATTTTAAGCTCATGAGTAGTTGGAGCAACCACAGTTTTAACTCATGAGTAGTTGGAGTGAATAGGGCTCACGTGGTTGGCTTATAGTGCACATTGTGGCCAACATGCGTAGTTGGCTTATATCTATATTACGCATATGCGAGTGTTAGCTTATAACTGTAAATTGCGTGTGAATAACTCATAGCGTAGATTACACATATGCGAGTGTTAACTTATAGCATACATCGCGCATGAATAGCTCACAGCGTAGATTACACATATGCAAGTGTTAGCTTATAGCTACATTAGTTGAGCTATTATCGCCAAAACTAGTTGATGTACTGCCCATCCAAAGCGGGATCCATTGGTTGAGCTACTTAGGTAATCACGATGTGTCTTCCTGTGGACACCCGTCCACAGCGACGGTCACTAGCTCTGTTTCATACCACTCGACAAGCCATAATATGCCTTCCCGCAATCACTTGTCCACAACGACGGTCACTGGCTTTGTGTCGTGCATGGCGACCATGGCGTGTATTCTTGCGGTCACCCATCTATAGTGACGGTCACTGGCTCTGTGTTGCACCACATGGTAATCGTGGTGTGTCTTCCTGCGGTCACTCATCCATAGCGACAGTCACTGGCTCTGTGTTGCATGACTCAGTTAAAACCCTGACTGTCTCTCAACTCGGAATACTCGAAAGAACATGGGACATAGGCATTCAACTTGCCCAAAACGATGGTTCAGTCCATAACAAAACATAAAATCTGGTCTCCATGACCATGAACTCTGTGATTATAGCCTCTGATGGCTTAGTCTTTTGCCTTTTAATTAAGGGTGATCAAACCATTGATGTAATTAAGGGCTCGTGCTAGCTCACTGCTTGGAATGTAGAAGATCATAGAATCTCTAGAATAAAATTCACCTTGTGATATCTTTCTCTTCGTGTACTTTTATGAATGCTTGTGATTGTCTACGAATGTTTCCGAAACTCAGAACCCCCCAGAACAACGAAATACAAGAAAACTGCCTTGCGCATTTTCTAGTTCTAACAATTATGCCCAAAGGACAGAGAAATGGGTTGAACAAGCTTCCGAGTTGAGATGGCTCTCTCCCTTATGCATTCCAGCTTTAATCCATCTTGATTCCTCAATGGACTTCACTTTTAAAATGGAAACAAGAATGAAATTGCTAGGATACACCCTTAACATCTTTCACAAAAGGGGTTACTAATGTTGAAATTCTGGTCTTCTCAGAGCTTCCACGCAGGTCACGTGAAAGGTCTGGCCTGCAAACTTCTTCAAAATCACCACTTTAATCTTCGCTTCTCCATTTCGGCAGAGTTTCCTTGCCATTCTTCTTCGATTCCTGGGGTCGACACCTTGTGCGTTCTTGCACAAAGCCTCTCTCCTACTCCAGAGTCTTTAGAGGGGAGCTCTGGGACTCTGTCAATGTACAAATGAGAACCCCAAGGGGGTATTTATAGGCTTCAGGGGAGAATATCGTAGGATAAGCACCCCTCGCTGGATGGACCTTCCACGCGGCTCACGTGGAAGGAAAAAAATCTGCACGTTTCCCCCATTTTTCTACAATCTTTCTTATTTCTTCCTCCTCTCTTCCAGGAATTTTCCCCTTCTTTTCCTTTGCTTTTTCTATGCCTCGACAAGGCCATGCCACATGACATTTAAACTCTAGTAGGGCCCACCACTCGAGTCCTCCCACTTTTTTTATTAGGCCATTTGGCCAATTATCACATATTTTATACACCCTACATTACATACATAAATCAGAACATCTGTAACATGCTTGTATACCCGGCTTGATAAGGTCGACATTGATAATATCCTTAATGTAAAATCCATAACATGCCTATTCATATGCTCATACACATCATATGTATGCTTGACTATGGATGTGAATGTATCATAACATACACCCTGTTGGTGGATAGTGGTTGGTACTCATATCATAGATTAGGTTGCCTGACATAAGGCAAACCTACTTTTATGCCTCATGGCTCTTTAAGGACCTGTACGAGATAAGGTTGCCCACATGATTATCTTAAGATTTGATGTATGTCTCGTATAGTGTGATTCATGAAGTATGCACTATGTGTGTTACGATTACATCTACACCCAAGCAGTATCTAGGTCATAGCATACACCCTAGCAACATCAGGGTTGTAGCCTCCGTGGCTTTGCCTTGGCTAGCGGATGATTTTATGGACACCAGAAATTCTGTTACAGCATATTGGCCGCTATGGATGTTCATAGGGTAAAAAACCCTAAACCCTGTGGTACCAGTAAGATACTCCAATGTTTAAGCTGAGTGGATTCATGAGTGCATGAGGGCCAAATACCAGTAAGTTATGTCTCCAACTGTGTCAAGGTCGGTTGGAAGGGGGTGTGACCTTGCCTGCCCGGGTGTAGAGGGTTATATACTAGGTTGAGTCTGACCAGCTCCGAAATGGGTTCGCTATCAATGAACCAAATGATTTTTTGTCATATCACTGATGAGGCAGCTAGTTAGGTCTCTCACACTCCCTTGGTTCTATGCATGATGGCGGAAGCCAGTCTCAGAAGTGTATTACACCTCCAATGATGTTCCACGTGAGAACTGTACCATGATGTGGACTAAACGTCGGGATTTGCATGTTGGTGTTGCATAGCTATTTTATTGTTGAGCTGTTAAATGTGTATATTCTAACCCCATTTCATCACTAATTATGCATGATTTATACGTTTAAAGACCTACGTAATGCATGGTTTTGTGATTGTAGGGATGAAAGAGAGATTCCACCATTTTGAAGATTAAAGAGCACTTCAAATGATCATTGAAGAGTCAAGAAAGAAAGGAAGACATCAAGTGAAGAAAGTTCAAAGAGAAAATAAAAACGATTGAAGAAACAGGCAGTTTCGATGAATACCTGATAGGTCTTTGATTGATTGGAGGACATTCCGATAGGTCTCCGATTAATCGGACCATCCATCGGACACACCTGAAAAATTGAATTTTTGAATAACTCTTTAGACAAATTTTCGGTCAATTGGAGGATTTTCGATCAATCGATCAGAGGTTTCTGATTAATCGGAGTCATGTCCGATCAATCAGAAATGGTGATGAAAATAGCAACTCTCTGGACACTTTTACAATCAATCAACGGTTGTCCGATCAATCGAAGACCTCAGTTCGATCAACCAGAGAGGAGCTCCGATTAATTGGACCTGTTTGCGTAGCTGCGTTAGGAGTTACGCAATTCCAAAAGATTCCAAGTTGGTGCGGGATTTCTCGTATAAAAGGGCATCTCCTCTTCCTTCCCAAGGCATGATAGGCTGTGGGGAACATCAAGGAGGCTTATGAGATGGATTTCACTTCAAGTTTTCTTAGTTTGCTTCTATTTACTAGTTATTTTTATGTTTTTCTGAGTTTTTAGTTCAAGGATGTTAGAGAAGAACTAAAACCTCTTAGCTAGGGCTAAGAGGTAAAACTTTTGATTCGTTTTTTATGGATTAATGCAACCTAGGTTTCCTTTTTATTTTTTTAATTGATGAACATGATTTGAGGAAGTTTGAATAAAGTTCTAGTTTAGTTCTTCTTTGATCTCTTGATAACTCCGGGCTCATGTAATGCTTAGTGAATCTAAATCTAGTAACTTACTTGTTTGCATTGTTTATACTTGTGTAATTCATTTATCTATCATCAACTCCGGGCATGATCTTAATGTAGGAACTAGTTCAAACTAAAATTCTAATCTTTTATAATAATCTAAGATAAATGTTTGCTAGTTGATTTTGGTTTAATTGAAGTTCAAATCATTGGTTGTAATCAAATCTAGTGACAAGATTTGATGAAAGTCATGATTATGATCTTAACTAGATTGGATAATGGCTTGGCCTATACAATTGAGTGTGCCCAATGCCTGAGCATTATTGTGGGAATCGAATCAATGAACAAGCAATTGTTTTAGATAAGTGTTGATTGAACCGCTCCATATTCCGATCGGATAGAGATAGAAATTCGATTCATATTCAATTGTGAGAGACCTAGTTATGTTGATACATTGAAAATTATCAAAAGTGGATCCTTGGCGCTGTAGTGCCTTTTTAGATTATTATTACCACTCATAATCACTGTTTAATTCCAACTCATTATTTTCCAGATTTAGTTCTTAATAGGATCTCGATTCTAGGTTATTCTAGATAAATTCTGAGAATATTTACATATAAATCTTTGTGGGACGATAATCAATCTTTTCGAATTTATTACTACTTCGCAACCCTATACTTGGGGAGTCAACAAGTTTTTGGTGTCGCTCCGGGGATTTGATACGGTGTTTTCAGAATTTTCCTGAGATAGCTTTTAGTTGGGATTGCGTTAAGTTAGATTTAAGATTTATTTTTCTTTCTAGAGTAGGTTTTCTTCTAATTTCAAAATACTACCTTAATTTTGTTTTGATTTTACAGGATTCTAACATAGATCTTCAATTCAAGTCCTATCCTTCTACCCCTCTTACTACAGATAGTTTCAGATTTTTGTTTCTAAGAGTAGGGTTAAATCTTATGTTTGTGTTGAGTAGTTCATGCCTAAGTGGATTCGTGATCACACTTAATGATTGTTAAGTGGCGGAGTAATTGTTGAGGGGATTGATAGAGAACCTCGTGCTAGAAAATGTCAAAATCTTCCTGAAATTGCTAAAGAGATGGCTGAAAATCAAGCCCAAAATGATACTGAAATTGATGAGAATGAAGTAGGGGATGCACCTCAACCTAGGACTTTACGTGACTATTTACAACCCGCTAAGATGAGTACTCCCTCTTGCATAATTTTCCCTTATAATGTGGGGAACATTGATTTTAAACCCGGGTTAATCCAACTTCTCCCTAAATTTCATGGACTCGACTCCGAAAGCGCTTATTTACACATTAAGGAGTTCGAAGATGTTATTGCCACAATTCACTATGACAATATAACCAAGGATACCATAAAACTCAAATTGTTCCCTTTCTCCTTGAAAGAGAAGGCCAAATCATGGCTAAATTACTTAAGGCCAAGGTCTATTGGGACATGGCCTGAGATGACTTGGGAGTTTCTTAAAAAATTCTTCCCCACTCATCGAACAAATGCGTTAAGAAGGGCCATAATGAACTTTGCCCAAAAAGAAGATGAAACCTTTTTCTAATGTTGGGAAAGGTATAATGAGCTATTAAACGTATGCCCACATCATGGCTACGAACGGCGGAGGCTGATTAGTTTCTTCTATGATGGACTATACTCAGTCATACGTTAATTTGAGGAGATGATGTGCAATGGGGAGTTCATGAGCAAGGAAACAAAGGAAGCTTGGGACTATTTTGACATGTTGGCTGAAAACACACAATCATGGGATACATCTAAGCCGATAAGTTCAAAATAGTCCCAAGCCAAGGAAAATGGAGGAATTTATGTTTTGAATGATGAAGATGATATAAATGCTAGAGTGGCTAATCTCACATGAAAAGTCAAGGCTATGGAATTAAAGAAAGTGAACACAACTCAACAAAAAGGGGCTGTTAAAACTATTTGTGGTATTTGTACTTCTAATGTGTATCAAATGCAGGATTGTCTTACAATTCCTGCATTTTAAGAACTTTTATATGAACTGTCAGATGCCTTAAATAGTTATCAACGTCCTTTTAGTACTCCAAACTCAAACACATACAATTCTAGTTAGAGAAACAATCCTAACTTCAATTGGGCGAATGGACCCATAGCCAACCAAAGTAATCCTCAAAGGGGGCCCCAATGCAATTTCCTATGGCCCCACCTCAAATGTTTATGAAGGATACATTGAAAGCATTCATGCAAGGCCAAGCTCAAATAAACCAAACAAACAATACAAAGATGCTTGAGCTTAAAAGTTCAATGGAAGAGATCAAGGCTCGCTTAAACACAAGGGAAGGGACCCTTCCAGCCCAACTCCTACCTAATCCAAAGTCACAATGCGAAATAATCGTGCCTAGTTCTTCTAACCAATACATGGAACATGTTAAGTCCATCACCACTTGAGAAGTGGAAAAACTATTGAAAAATCTGACCTAGTGAAGGCCTCAACGCCTAATGATCCGGTATCTTCCAAAGATGTTGATGGAGATAGCACCACTGTTGTAGAATAAAGTTCGTCGAAGAAGTATAAAAGATATGCGACTAGCGAGCGTCTCTCCATAAAAGTCGCGACCAAACCATCTGACTAGCGAGCCTTCCTGCTGACATCTTGTATATCACTCAGACCTGCGACCGCCTATACACCCCCGTCATATGAGCAGCTCCCAACATATGAGCAGCTCTACTCTTGGTCGTTGAGTGGGGAGGCCCCCTTCATATGAGCAGCTCCCGACATATGAGCAGCTCCCAACATATGAGCAGCTCTACTCTTGGTCGTTGAGTGGGGAGGCCCCCTTCATATGAGCAGCTCCTGACTATGAGCAGCTCTGCTCTTGGTCGTTAAGTGGAGAGGCCCCCATCATATGAGCAGCTCCCGTCATATGAACAGCCCCCGACATATGAGCAGCTCCCAACATATAAGCAGCCCTCGTCATATGAGCATCTCCCGTCATGTGAGCATCTCCCGTCATGTGAGCAGCCCTGGTCTCTGGTAAGGACGTCCCTTGTCTCATATTACCAGCAGCCTATATAGGCCGGTTTTGGCTTGTTTCTATTTATAGCTCCAAACCATGGGAGATCTCTATCAAGAGGCGTAATCAGCTAGACGTTAGAGTCGTTAGGCCATCCCCTTATCTAAGGATTAACAGGATAAGCGCCTTATCCCCTGAAATCAGCAGTGATCTTAATGGCTTGCGTAACACACTGGATCACTCGGATCTGCATAAATAGATGACCCCACAGATGATAAAGGTACACAATCTCTAAGCCTACATTTCACACTTCATCTTATTAAGTCACCTCTGACTTAAGCTTCGGAGGGCCAACGGCCAAGCGCCGGCCACCCTTAACTTTCTTCTTTGGCTTTCAGGTTTGGAGGGGAGCTCACTTCGAGAAAGGTGTATACTTGGGAGGGACCTGTTACTAGAATCTGACGTCAACAGATTGGCACCATTTGTGGGAACGAGTATTCAATTCGTTCTCATTACAAATTGTCACCTCCCGCTATGCCTCTTAAGAAAACGACTCATCCTTCCACCTCAAAGCAAATGTTACCACCACCAAACATCCCTGAACCAACTCCCAACCTCCCTCAGGCTGCTTCGACAGGGATTCCTCTGGCGGAGTCTAATCAACCCGTGCAAAATCCATTCCAAGAAATATTTGGTGGCTACGATGTGGTAATGCGCTTCATCGGGGATGCACTCCTCACTCTTAAAGCTGGACTTCAAGCCCTATCCAATCCATTTGATCAGCATTTCCTCGAATCGCAGCAACCTCCAGAAGGACCGCCACTACAACCTGCACCTGCAGTTTCTAGACACTCTCCAGATGAACCACAAGTTCAGGCCAACCCTCCTTCAAATCGTATTCCTCGCGGTAATCAAGTTCTTAATCAACGACCACAATTTATCCGCTCTAGTGCTTCTCGACAACGTCAACCTGAAGAACAACCTAATGTCGAAACATCCAGTTATACCTTGCCCTGGGAAGGGGATCTCAGGAAAATCGCAGATTGTTTCGCTGATATTGAACAACGATATCAATCTAACCTCCCGACATCAACTCTGGTGACAATCCAACGATCTGAACCTCCTTTTACTCACGAGGTAATGGAGGCTCCTCTGCCTAAAAAATATCGGACGCCCAGCATTGTTCCATATACTGGTATCGGAGATCCTCTTGAGCATCTGGAGACATATAGATCCCTTATGGAGCTGGAAGGATATAGCTCCAAAATTATGTGCAGGGCCTTCACTTTAACTCTAAAAGACGCAGCAGTACTTGGTTCGGTATTCTAAAGCCTTGATCCATTAATCCTTCTCTCAGTTATCAGATCTCTTTCTCTCTCAATTCATGGGGAGCATTCATATAAAAAAACCTCCATCTCATCTATTAGATTTCAAGTAGCAGCATGGAGAGATAAATTAAAGAATTTACAGTCTGATTTACAGCAGAAGCAGTCCAAACCGAAGGTTATACTGAAGATAAGGGAGGGTCTCCTGTCCTTATAGCAGGCATTACGAGCGAAAAATTTCGATTCACCTTGAATAAAAATCCTCCTAAAACAATGACCGAGTTCCAGGCCAAAGCTCAAAAATATATTAACGCTGAAGAAGTAGTCTTGACTCGTCATGGTATCCAGGGAAAGAAGCGAAAGTCTGAAGAAATTTCTCCAACAGACAAAAAGAATCAGTGTGATCGACGAGACCACTCTCCAAAGAAGTCTTATTGCAAAAAATATCGCAATTATACGCCTCTCAATTAGTCACCAGAAAAAGGTACTGATGGAGATCAAACATAAGTCATATGTTAAATGGCCTCGGATGATCAAATCGAATTCTAAAAAAAAGAGACAAAAGAAAGTTTTGTTAGTTCCATAAAGATCATGGGCATAACACCCAAGATTGTATATCTCATAAAGACCGGATTGAAGCCCTCATTCGAAAGGGACACCTCCAAGACTGTCGCACGGCAAGATCGTTTGCCCAAATGATCCGATCCCCCAGCGCATCGTGAACATCAAGCGTGAAGGAAAAAGTTACCGCAACATCGTCCTTCACAGGAAGATGCCGAACCTGCGAGCAAAATTCGGACCATTACAAGTGGTCCGGCTTGTGGAGGAGATTCCCAAGCCTCAAGAAAAGTATATACTCGAAAGGCGTGCCAGAAGCCTTAGCATATTTACAGGGTGAAGAAATCATCCAGCATGTCAAGTTTTGAGCAATCATCCAATCTCTTTCTCTCACGAAGATGCTGAAGCAATCCATTTCCCTCATAAGGATTCCATTGTCGTAGCATTAAAGCTTTTGTGCCTTAAATAACGAAATAGAATTTGAAGCCTTAATTGTCGGTCTCGAATTAGCAAATATACTCGCAATAAGGAACCTGCTCATTCACAGCGACTCTCAGCTCGTCGTATATAAAGTGCTCAACGAATTCGAGGCAAAGAAAGAGCGGATGGCTTCATACAAATCTTAGGTACTCATCTTGTTTGCCCAAATTGAACAAATATGAAATAAGTCATATTCCTCGAGAGGAGAACAAGCTCGCAGATTCTTTGGCAAAATTATCTTCTACACCTGAGTCCGATCTGACGCGAGTAGGGCTGTCAATGGATCGGATCATGGTCCGACTCTGATCCGGATCCGATCCGATTTAACCGGATTTGGATCATTAATCGGATCAACGGATCGGATACGGATCAAAATCTGTGATCCGTTTATTAATCGGGTCGAATTCGGAGCGACCCCGCTCCGATCCGATAATGATCCAGTTATATATAAAAAGAGATTTAAAAAAAAAACAAACCCAGCTCTACTGTCGCAATGCGAGAACGAAAGAGAGAGAGAGAGAGAGAGAGAGAGAGAGAGGGGGGGGGGGCGTCCACCAGATGAGTGAGGGTGAGGGACCCACCAAGCTGGAAGACGCATAGGCGTTTCAACCCATCCCTTGCGCAACGCACCCACACAGGTCAGTCACAAGATGGACCCACCCAACTGGAAGACGCTATGCGTTTCAACAGCAGCAGCAGGTACGTCTTCTTCTTCGTTTATTTTTCTGATTTTTTTAACCACAGCTTAGGCGTTTCGACATCAACGTTTCAACAGCAAACCTGCCGTACACGATGCACAAAATGACTATGATCCAGACCATCAGTTCAGTAGGGCCCATGGTGGACAGACGGATCGGGTCGAATCAGAGTCGGATCGGCTGAATCTCTGTAGGGTCGGATTTCGGATAAATGTTTAGCGATCCGTCGGATTTCGGGTCGGATACGGATCACCCGGATCACAAATCGGATCGAATATGGATCAGCTACTATCCGCTCCAAATCCGACCCGTTGACAGCCCTAGACGCGAGTTGTTCTTATCAAGCATCTATCTACCCCGAGTATTGATCAAGTTACTCCAGAGCAGGTCGTCACATTGCTTTTATCTTCATGTTGGATGGACCCCATCATCCTTTACCTCCAAGGCGGACTGTAACACCCATACCTTAATTAGCCCTCCGTACACCTCTTTTCCGAACTCGGCATACCTGGAATAGTCCAAACCAGCGAGTTTCGATTAGACACCCTATTTTGGTACCGCAACAACCCGAGACTTGTACTCCGGCGACCGCGCGGATGCCACGACTCCAACGCCGCGCGGCACGCTCCGTTTCGATACCTAGTTTGAAAGATGTGTTCATGTGTGCAAATCAAGGCGGGCCACGCTACACATGCATGGTGTGGGCCCCACTTGCACAAATCCCTAGGTTGTCCCATCAATCAATCAATATCCCATCAATCAATCAAGCATCAATCAATCAAGTACATCTCTCTCTCCTCACAAGTCAACTTAAGCCCATACCTAAGCCATCCACTCTCATAATTACCCCATCCCCTTGCTATCATCATTTCCATTTCTAATGCCATCCATGTCCCAAAGTCCCTACAAGAGGTGCCATACGTAGCCACCCCATTAGGGAGAAGGAGAGAGAAAGAGAAAGAGAAAGAGAGAGAGAGAGAGAGGAGAGAGAAAGAGAAAGAGAGAGAGAGAAGAGACTAAGAAGAGAGATTAGAGGGAGGAACCAAGCTTGGAGGGCCCCAACCATCATCCGGGCCGTCCGATCGACTACACGACTCGATCCAACCGTCCATTTTCATGTGAATGCTAAAAGGGGACATCAACTCCCCTTTCTTCCTTCTTTCCCTTTCATTTTCGGGCCCACAAGTGGGCCATGTTGTGAGACAGCGTGCCCCGCACGCTGCCACGACATGGACCACCTTGTGTGGCCCACCATGATGCTTTATTTTCATTTTTTTTCCCTCATTCTTTAGATCACAAAGATCTAGATGAAGGAAAATGCCAAAAATTGTTTTGATCCAGAGTTTTAGGCCCACCTTGCGACAAGAACCAGATGAAGGGTTTGGATCACCCATACATGGGCCCCACATGATCTTAATATTAGAAAAAAAAAGGAGAAGAAAAAAAAAAGATGGCAAGGCGCTGGACAGCTAGCGTCCAGAGGACGTGCTGCCCAGCAGCGCATGGGCGTAGCCCCTTTTGGGCGTTGACCATGGGTCCCCATTCGTGGGACCCACCTTGATGCATGTATTCGATCCACGCCATCCATCTGTTTCTCCAGACCCTTTTAGGGCTAGACACCAAACACGAAGCCTATCCAGATCTCAGGTGGACCACACCATGGAAGACAGTGGAAACAATGGAACCCACTGTCGGAACTTCTTGGGCCCACCATGACGTTTGTAGACTGTTTCACCTGTCCAATATTGGGCTCATTAGGTCCCCAATGAGCTGGGGAACCTGATGAATGGAGTGGATTACACTCATGTGGGCCCCACTTAAAATAACCAAAAGAAAACAAAAAAAAGGAAAAGAAAAGAAGAAGAATGACTAGCGTTGTACGCTGGTCTCTCTCTCTGCGTTAGGGACGCTGGGCGATTGGAGTGGGTCCCCATTCGTGGGACCCACCTTGATGATTTTGTTAGATCCACACCGTCCATCTGTTTCCTCGGATCATTTTAGGGCCAGGGCCCAAACTTGGAACAGATCCAAATCTCAAGTGGACCATACTACCTGAAACAGTGGAGAATATGATGTCCACTGTCAAAACTGCCTTGGCCCACACTGATGTTTGTAGACCCCGTAACCTGTCCAATATTGGACTCTAAGCGTTCCTCAGGAGCTAGGGAATATGATGAATGGTGGGGATAATACTAATGTGGGCCCCACTTGAAATAAACATAAGAAGACAAAAATAAAAAAAATAAAAAAAAAATAAAAACATACAAAGAAGTCCAACGCTAGACGGTTCCAACGTCTGAGACGCTGTGAACGTCCAGCGTCTGGACGCTGGGCAGTGAGTGGGGTCCCCATTCGTGGGACCCACCTTGATGTTTGTGATCAACCCATGCCGTCCATCTGTTTTCCCAAATCATTTTAGGGCTAGGGCCCGAATCTGAATCAGATTCAAATCTTAAGCGGACCGCACCACAGGAAACAGTGGAGAATATGATGTCCACTGTCGAAACTGCCTCGGCCCACACTGATGTTTGTAGACCCCGTAACATACCCAATATTGGGCTCGTTAGGTCCCCCATGAGTTAGGGAACCTGATGAACGGATTGGATCAGCCTTATGTGGGCCCCACTAGACCAAAACTAAGAAAATAAAATAAAATAAAATAAAATAAAATAAGAAAGAAGAAGGAGAGGCGTAGCCTCTGACGCTGGGAGTACCCAGCGTCCATGGACGTTAGGCTCCTCAGCCGTCCACCAGTGGCCCACCTCGTGGGACCCACCATGATGTATTTATTTTATCCAAGCCGTCCATCTGTTTTCCCATATCATTTCAGGGGCCCAAGCCCCAAGACAAGACGATCCCAATCTTTGGTGGGCCTCACCACACGAAACAGTGAGTATGAATGCCTACCGTTGAACCCTTTTCAGGGCCCACCATTACGATGGTTTTCCATCTGAACCGTCCATCAGGTCATGTAGACCTATATGAATGGAAAACACAAATATCAGCTTGATCCAAAACTCAGTTGGGCCCACATAGAATGTACGTGCTTTATCTTTTCACTCCATATGTTTTCCCAGCACATTTCCGTGGCTGAGCCCAAAAATTTAAGCATATCCAATGTCAAGTGGGCCATGCTATTGGAAGCAGTGGGAATAATGACTTCCAACGTTGAAACCTTCCCAGGCTCTACAGTGATGCTTATTTGTCATCCAGCACCTGTTCATGAGATCACATGGATATGGATGAAGGAGAAAATACAAATATCTGCTTGATTCAAAACTTCTTGGAACCCAGCTGGGCACCACGTAGCCCACCCTGTGGGTTCTAACGTGATGTATTTGTTTAGTCCCACCATGGTCCTTCCTTTGATATATATGTTTTATCCATGCCGTACACTATTTTTGTCGGCCTATTTTGTATGTGTAGGCCCAAGTATGGGGCCGATGTGGTCTCAAGTGGGCTATGCCGCGAAGACCCTTACATTTCCAATGGGGCCCACAATTCGGGTCTCTCTCTCTCTCTCTCTCTCTCTCTCTCTCTCTCTCTCTCTCTCTCTATATATATATATATATATATATATATATATATATATATATATATATATATTGGGCCATTCAAGGCCAACATTACATGATATGTCTGGTAACATGCTAGTATACTTAGCTGGATAGGTCACACTGATAATATGCTTAGTGTAATGAATATCATACCCATTCATTTGTACATATGCATCATATGTATGCCTGACTGTGGACGATGTCGATCATAGCATATGCCTTACAGCTTGAGATACTTAGGGGACCCGTATGAGATAGGTTCACCCTACATGATCGCGCGGTATGCGCAGGTTTGGTGCATGGCTTTGATAGTATGACTCATGCATTTCGCATTATACATGTCATAATCAGATTCTCACCCCAGCGGCATCGGGGTTATAACCACCACAGTCACATCGTGGATGGTATAAATGGACACCGAAAATATGTTCTAGCACTTGGGCGCCAAAGATGTCCTTGGGTGAAAGTCCCTAAACCCTGTGGTACCAGTAGGATGCTCCAATGTCTAGACCGAGTGGATTTATGAGCGCATGAGGGCCAAATACCAGTAGGCCGCGTCTCCCACTGTGTCGGGGTCGGTTGGAAGGGGGTGTGACCTTACCCGCCCGGGTGCAGAGGGCTATATACTAGGTTGAGTTTGACCAGCTCGTGAATGGGTTTGCTATCGACGAGCTGGGTGGATTTTCTTGTATGTCATTGACGAGGCGGATAGTGAGGTCTCTTCCACTCGTTTGGTTATGCGCGCGATGGGCGGTAACCAATGTCTGGAGTGTACTAGACCCCGGTGATGTCCCAGTTGTAAACCGTATGATATATGACAGTTGAGGATTGACATGCGCACATTGCATCATTAGCATATGACACTCGGCCATATAGGCCCATTGCATTGCATAGCCTCGAGATGGCTAATGATATTCATAGACTTGGTAGTGTAACCTGCCATCATTTCCGCTTACTCTGATATCTGTATACCTGTCATATGCATTGTGCACACACCACGCACTCTCTAAGCTTCATAGTAAGCTTATGCACGTCGTTTACGTGCAGGTCATACTATAGCGCGACAGCAGTGAGACAGGGGCACGCATTTGATTTTTCAGCTTTCAGTTATACCTTGTATTTCCTTTTTCTGCAGCATTGTACTCAAAAGATTATCTTAGTGGATATGTGATGTGATGCTTTTTGGTTTGGTATACTTGTGTTTATGCTCATCTATATAAAAAAAATTTACCTTGAAAATCCTCCTTGTGGGATCCCAGGATCGGAACCTGGCATATGGAAGCTAGGGGCCGAGAATGGGGTACTACGGAGGCTGTTGGCATCGGATTCGGAGGCCGGAAATTTAGTGAGCCTGGTCCCCGAGTTTGGGGCGTGACACGGACAACTCCCAGATGAGAAAAAATCAGCCCGACAAATTCGCTCTCGTGCTGCCAGGTAGATCTTACAAAATGGAAAATTGTTACGTAAAAGTTTTACTTTACCGTATTTAAGGTGTTTCCATCCAGAAGAAGCACACCGTTTCTAGATGAAATACACTAGGGGGCATGCGGTAATCATCCCAAAGGACGGTCTCTAGCATATAAAGCAATGAGGCAATTATACTATTGGCCCACTATGAAGGCTGATGCTATCGAATTCTCAAAGAAATGTGACAAATGTCAGCGATATTCTCCAGTCCCTTATTTATCGTCTGAGCAAATAACGCCGATGGACGACCCTTTGCCTTTCGCTTAATAGGGAATTGATATAATCAGACCACTACCTATAGGAAAAGGACATGGCAGTCGATTACTTCACCTCGATTTCCTAGAAGAGAAAAGGGACATATCTCGTCTTTGAGCAGCGGCTTATCAACAACGTATAGCCTGTTGTCATAATTCAAAGGTCAAATTCAGGGCTTTTCAGCTCGGTGACTTGGTGCTCAGGCAAAACATCGGAACAGTCACTCGGTCGATGGATCCTAACTGGGAAGGCCCGTATCGAGTCATCGAGATTGCTCAACCAGGTACATATTATCTGGAAGACATGCGAGGAAGACCCCTACGTCGCCCTTGGCATGTGGAACATTTATTCCGATATCTTTCATAAAGCATGTGAATATTGGACCATTCCTAAATAAAGACGATATCTTTCATTCTAGCTGTTCAACTAGGGAATCCATAACTTGGTCGCTACTCCATTTTTTGGACCTGAATTGCCTTGAAGAGAATATAAACATTCTCTTGACTAAGTCTTCTGCTTACGGCAGAGCCAAAGACTCAATTGATAGACCAGCCTATCTTTATGTGGACATGGTCGCCAAGACCTCCCTAATTAAGCCCAAATCATTTTCATGAGTTGAGTAAAACATTCCAGCATAAATTGACTAAGTCCTCTATTCACCGCAGGGCCAAAGACGCAATTGATAGGCCAGCCTATCTCTATGCAGAAAGCTAGCACCTATAAATGCATGCTCAATCATGTATGGCTTCTCCTCTGAAGATAGGCGGCTACATATACAGACAAGTCCTTCGTGTAGCTCCTCAACACTAAGGACTTGGGGGGCATCTGTTGTAGAATAAAGTTGGTCATTGAAGAAGTATGAAAGATATGCAACTAGCGAGCATCTCTCCATAAATGTCGCAACCAAACCATCTGACTAGCGAGCCTTCCTGCTCACATCTTGTATATCACTCAGACCTGTGACCGCCTATACACCGCCGTCATATGAGCAACTCCCAACATATGAGCAGCTCTGCTCTTGGTTGTTGAGTGGGGAGGCCCCCTTCATATGAGCAGCTCCCGACATATGAGCAGCTCCCAACATATGAGCAGCTCTGCTCTTGGTTGTTGAGTGGGGAGGCCTCCTTCATATGAGCAGCTCCCTACATATGAGCAGCTCTGCTCTTGGTCGTTGAGTGGGGAGGCCCCCGTCATATGAGCAGCTCCTAACATATGAGCAGCCCCCTCCATATGAGCAGCTCCCGACATATGAGCAGCTCCCAACATATGAGCAGCTCCCGTCATGTGAGCAGCCCTGGTCTATGGTCTCTGGCATGGACGTCCCTCGTCTCATAGTACCAGCAGCCTATATAGGCCGCTTTTGGCTTGTTTCTATTTATAGCTCCAAACCATGGGAGATCTCTATCAAGAGACGTAATTAGGTAGATGTCTAGAGTGGTTAGGCCATCCCTTTATTTAAGGATTAACAGGATAAACGCCTTATCCCCTGAAATCAGCAGTGATCTTAACGGCTTGTGTAACACACTGGATCACTCAGATCTGCATAAATAGATGACCCCACAGATAATAAAGGTAGACAATCTCTAAGCCTACATTTCACACTTCATCTTATTAAGTTACCTCTAACTTAAGCTTTGGAGGGCCAACAGCTAAGTGCTGGCCACCCTTAGTTTTCTTCTTTGGCTTTCAGGTTTGGAGGGGAGCTCACTTCGAGAAAGACTTATACTTGGGAGGGACCTGTTATTAGAATCTGACGTCAACAACCACCATGCATGAAAAGAGTCATTAACAGAATATCGGCCCATTGCTCCATTTCCTCAATGCTTGATTTCGACAAAAATAATAATAATAATTTTTGGAGGTTTTTAAGCAAGTTAAGATCAACATCCCATTGTTGGATGCCATTAAACAAATATCGTCATATGCCAAATTTCTAAAAGACTTTTGTACGGTAAAAAGGAAAATACATGTGCAAAAGAAGGCATTCTTTACAGAGAATATAAGCGCCATTATAAATCACGGGATGTAACGCCCCAAATTTTCGAGATTTATTTGAAAATTTATTTTTATTTTATTTTAATTAATTATCATACATTTACCCTTGTTTTAAGAATAACGGACCATCCATAGGAAATCTTATAGGGTACCCTTTTATTAAAGTTGCTTAGAATAACCCCATTAACAACGTAGAAGGGTTAGATTCCGTAAAACTCAAAAATTTATGATAATTACGAAAATGCCATTAGTTAAACTTAAGTTAAAGTGTCATTTTAAGTATTTTAGTTTGTAGAAATTATTAAGATGCAAAACCCCAAAATTTAGCATTTGGACACATTTTAACTATACACGACAAATTTCAGCCCGCCAATCATCCTACAAATGCCCTAATAAAAAAATAGATCATAAGAGGGCCACCCGATCTCGGATTTCTCCCAATTTCTGTGTCAACGCCTAAAATCACATGGCTCACCTGTTGGATGGAGTGAATTTAATATACACATCATGGTGGGGCCCACGTGCATCGCATGCACGTTTAGTGCACGGTCAAACGTGACCACAAGACCTAAAACGGAAGTTTCCGTTTTTCTTCACCCACTGCCACCGCTGCCCTCCCTGTTGTCCACCATGTGGACATCTTTTTGAAGATCTGAACCGTCTATCCTATTTTTAGCCCATCAAAACCCCCTTCTACCAAAAATCTTTTCATTTCATCCCGTATCCTGCCCGATCTCTCCTTCCAAATCTACCATTGGAAACTCAAATCTTCCAATCCGGGAATCCTCTTCGCATGAGAATCTAGGGAAGCTTCTAGAGGATCTTGACTATCCCACCTAGCTAACCAAAGAGTCAAATCATATTGAAAACGGAAGTTTCTATCATCTTAAAGAATTATCCTCCAAATCTTTCACATGCGTAAGAGACCTATCAAACATCTATGGAGCCTCAGTTTGTGGACCCCACCTACCTAAATGAACTAATCTAAACCCATCCTAGGTGTCCGATCGTCAGATAAATCGTCCGTTTGTAATTTTCTATTTTCATCCCATCTCTTTCCTTGAAACTTCATGCCGACCGTTCGATCGCATGTGGACCCCATTCCAAAATCTACCATGTCCATTTTGTATCCCATACCCATCATAGCTTATGTCCAAAACCTCATTTCCATTCGTTGTGTATACACTTTCCAAATCCGGCCTAAAATCTCGCTTTAAACCACTTTCTATCGCAACCGCGCACATATAACCGTGCATACCCTCTTCTAACCTTAGAATCCAACCCTCCTAACCTAATTAAAGCCTTCTCTCGGCAAGGGAGCCCTAATGCATGAATTTAGAGAGAGAGAGAGAGAAGAAAGAGAGGGAGAGAAAGAGAGAGAGAGAGAGAGAGAGAGAGAGAGAGAGAGAGAGAGAGTTTCTCGGTTGAGTGTCTCTGTTTTTCAGCGACTTTCTTAGCACTACAGCTTCCAAATCAATCGATCTTTAAGGTGATGATTTTCCTTCAAGCCTTTCATTAATAATTATACGATTATCCTAAGTTCCTTTTGTAACATATGACATTATTTTGTTTTGAATTGTTAATCCATATAACATGAAGATTAATGTAAGATTTATAATGATTATCAGTAAATAATGATGTGATGCCGTGTTTGAATTTTTTACTAAGAAGCCTGTGTATTTTTGTTATTTATTTTTGTGAAAGCTATGCATTAATTATCTCGATTTATGTTCTACAAGTGATATTAGCTTTCATGTTGTTATATGCAATATGTGTGTAAGATCATTATGTGGATGTTTCATTAATGTACACCGTTGTTCCTAAGTTGGTAAAATCACTTGATTAGAGAGATGGAACCTGTGAGGGGCGTCTATGATGGAAGGATATGGCTTGACTTGACTAAGAGAATGCAATAATTGTTTGCCAAGAGATCCTTATATGTACATGATACTTGGTTAGATCCATATACATTACATGAGTATTTTAATATTTTGGCTATAATGTATAACATTGACTTCTTGGAACATGATGAAATCATAAAATGGGGCAATTATTGGACACTAATGATATATAAATTCTTATGAGCCGGGGTTGGTGTCATGGACACTAAGTCCGAGCTGTCGTCCTATGCTGGGTTGTTTACAACTCCCCAGAGTGACCATTAAATTCTTTCAATACGGATGGATGTGAAATTACTTAAATAAAGGTGAAACTAAAGTCATGCATTCACTTGGCTCCACGTGGATGTACGGAATTGAGAATAGGCTAGAGCGTTCTACTTCTCCCGTACACTGTCACGTGTAGATTTGGGCTATGATCATCCCGTTTCTCACATGGTCGGGCAAAACTATGGGCTTGTGCGTCCCAAGAACCTCTAGTGACTAGTGGTTAGAGTGAAGTCGTAACAGGGAGTCTCCTACTTCATGTATTATAATTCTAGCTAGGGTGTTTTAGCCAGAGCATGCATTCCATGCATCGCATTAACAAAGATTTTTACTTTATTGTTTTGATTTGATTAAATGATAATATCCTACTTGCGTTTACTCTATACCGTTATTATTATTCTTGATTGTCTTGGAGGGAATATTCCCCACTATGATAGCGTTTAACGTTATCCCAAACACAATTTAGATGATGCGGGTGAAGATCTAGGTATTGAACTCAATTTTCAAGAAAAAGAGTTCGATGATTCGTACGATCACATGGCGGATGACGATGTTGGAAAAACTTAGTTGATGTTTTCATTTATTAAATATTTCTTTTGAGTAGTTGATACATTTATGGAATTGTAATAAGTCTTCCAGAGAAGACATAGTTTTGTATTTTGATTAATCAGTATGGATATTGGTTGGTTCCCTTATTTAAACATTGATAATAACGTAGTAAGTTAATAGAATAAGATGACAATTGTTTCCGCCATTGTGCTTGAATGCTACATTTCATTATTTGACAAATTAGTCATTCCACAAGTTAATTGGGAATTTGGCCGTCGTGTTATAACGAGAGTCGAAAATCTCAGGTCGTTACACGGGATGCCCAAAAAATACAAAGATCCCGATAGTCTAAAAATATCATGTATAATCGGAGACTACCGAGTGAAGCACGCTTTACTCGATCTAGGGGCAAGTGTGAACTTAATCCCTTTATTGGTTTATGAGCAATTAGGTTTAAGTGAATTAAAATCCACCAAAACCATACTACAATTTGCTAACCGATCAATTCCTATACCGATAGGAGTGATTGAGGATGTCCTTGTCCAAGTTGACAAGGTCTACTACTCGGTAGAATTTACTGTCTTGGACAAACGACCCATGGTTAATATTGACACTCAAATCCATGTTGTACTTGGCCGCCATTCCTAGCTACATCAATGCCATCATCAATTGTAGGAGTGGGATTGTAGAAATGTCTTTTTGCAATATGACGATTGAGTTAAATGCCTTCAATATTGACAACCAATAAGAGGATGAAGATGAGGAGGTGCATGAAATAAACATGATCGATTTATTTGTGAAAGATAAGTCCCTCTCACTTCTTTACTCCAGTCACTTAGAAGAAGACGTGACCCACTGTCACGCCCCAAACCCGGGGACCGGGCTCATTAAATTCCCGATCGCCGACCTTGGTGCCAACAGCCTCCGTAGTACCCCATTCTCGGCTCCTAGCCCTCATGTGCCAGGTTCCGATCCTGGGATCCTACCAGGAGGATTTCCAGGGTAAATTTTTTTTATGAGCATAATCAAAACCATAAACATCATCAAATATCCACTAAAAGTTTGTTGAGTACAATATTGGAAAGGGAAATACAACATAAAGTAGAAGTCCAAAATATCAGGTACATGAACCGCCCTCAATGCTGCTGATAGGCTCTAGTACCTGCAGTGTGAACAAACACGCATGAGCTTCCTACGAAGCCCAGTAGAGTGCGTGTGTGCGCGTGTGATGCATATGACAAGTATGCAGATATCAGAGTAAGCGAAAGCAGTAGAGGGCTAAGTTACCAAGTTCATGAATGCTATCAGCCATCCCAAGGCTATGCGATGCAAGGGCCTACATGGCCGAGTGTTACATGCTAGAGATGCAATGTAAACATGTCAATCCTCAACTGATCCACATATCAAAATAGTTCTCATCTGGGACATCACCTGGGTCTAGTATACTCTAATATTGGCCGCCGCACATCGCGCGTGTAACCAAGCGAGTAGAAAAGACCTCACTATCCGCCTCGTCAGTGGTATGCCAATGCCCACCCGGCTCGCCGATAGCGGACCCATTCCATGAGCTGGTCAGACTCGACCTAGCTTACAGCCCACTTCACCCGGGCGGATAAGGTCACACCCCTTTCCAACCGACCTCGACACAGTGGGAGACGCGGCCTACTGGTATTTGGCACACGGGCGCTCATGTTATCCACTCGGTCTCGACGCTGGAGCATCCTACTGGTACCACAGGGTTTAGGGACTTTCACCCAAGGACATCCATAGCGCCCACGTACTAGAACAAGTTTCCGGTGTCCAATACTGCCAACCATGATGTGACTATGGTGGCCATCACCCTGATGCTGCTAGGGTGTGAAAGCGATCGTGACATACATAATGCGAAATGCATGAGTCATACAATCCAAATCATGCACCAACTTACGCATACTGCGCAATCATGTGGGGCGACCCTGTCTCGCACGGGTCCCCTAAGTAAACAAGCCAACTAGCATATGCTATGGTTAATCATGATCCATAACAGGCATACAAATGATGCGTATGGGCATATGAATGAGCATGGTATTCATTATACTAAGCATGTTATCAGTGTGACTTATCAAGCTATCCATACTAGCATGTTACCAACATATCATGTAACATTGGCCTTAAAAGGCCCAATATATAAATAGAGAGTGGGACCCGGACTGTGGGTCCCATTGGAAATGTAAAGGTCTTCGTGGTATAGCCCACTTGAGACCACATCGGCCCCATACTTGGGCCTGCACATACAAGATAGGGAGCATGAATAAAACAGATACATCATGGTGGAGCTAACAGATACATCACGTTGGGACCCATAGGGTGGGCCACCTGCTGGGCAACGTGGTACCCAACTGGTCCCAATAAGTTTGAATCAAGCAGATATTTGTGTTTTCTCCTTCATCCATATCCACGTGATCTTACGAACCGATTGGATGGCAAATAAACATCACTGTAGAACCTAGAAAGGTTTCAATGTTGGAAATCATTATCCCCACTATAGCATGGTCCACTTGACATTAGGATATGCTTAAATTTTTGGGCTCGGCCACTTATGAAACAGGTTGGATGACAATTAAACATCACTGTAGGGCTGGGAAGGTTTCAACGGTAGAGATCATTATTCCCACTGTTGAACCGTGGCATGGCCCACTAAAATGAGCTGGAAAAACATATGGACGGGATAGGTACAGCACATACATTCTATGTGGGCCCAAAGAAATGGGGCCCATTGACAACGCCCATATAGACAAGCTGCTGGGCAGCAGCGTCCCCTGGACGCTGTCTGTCCAGCAGCAGCATTCTTTTTTTTATATATATATATATTTTATTTATTTATTTAATAAGTGGGGCCCACAGGAGTTTCTGATCAAGCTGATACTTTTATTGTCCCTTCCTCCATGTATGTGTGAACTTATGAACAGGTTGGATCTCAAATAAACATCACGGTGGCCCATAAGAAGGTTTCAACGGTAGGGCACTGTCCCTACTGTTTTCTGTGGTGGGGCCCCCTCGGGACTTGGATCTGACTCATTCTTGGGGTCATGCCCTAAAATGATCTTCCCAACTAGATGGACGGTGTGGATACAGCACATGCATCATGGTGGGACCCACAAGTGGGCCACCTGCTGGCCGAGCCAGCGTGCCAGGACGCTGGTACGCCCAGCGTCAGCGACGCTGACTCTTCTTCTTATTTTCTTTCTTTCTTTTTTTTGTGTTCATATCAAGTGGGGCCCACATGGGTCTGATCCACTCCGTTTATCAGGTTCCCCATCTCGTGGGGGACCCAACAAGCCCCATATTGGATATGCAAATCCATCTAGAAACGTTAAGGTGGGCCAAAAGATTCTGACAGTAGGAATCATTGTTCCCACTGTTTCAAGCGGTGCGGTCCACTGAAGATTTGGATCTGGCTCATCTTTGGGCCCTGGCCCTAAAATGATCTGGGAAAACCGATGGACGGCGTGGATGGAACACAAACATCAAGGTGGGTCCCACGAGTGGGGACCCCATTGCAGCGTCCAAGTGACGCTGGACGTTCCAGCGTCAGGACGTCCAGACGCTGGACGTCCAGCACATATATATTTTCTTTTGTTTCCTTTTTTTTGTTTATATTGTGGTTATTTCAAGTGGGGCCCACTTATGGACAATCCAACCCCCTCCATCATGTTCCCCAGCTCATTGGGGTTCTAACAAGCCCAATATTGGGCAGGTAATATGGTCCACAAACATCACGGTGGGCCCAAGAAGCCTTGGCAGTCGTTTCCACTGTTTTCTATGGTGTGGTCCACCTGACATCTGGATCTTCTTCATTTTTGGCGCCCATCCATAAAATGGGATGGAGAAACAGCTGGACGGCGTGGATTAGGTGCATACATCAAGGTGGGTCCCACGAGTGGGGGCCTGTTCCACGTCCAACCGGCTGCCCCTGCTGGGCAGCAGCGTCCAGAGGACGCTGGCTGTCCAGTGGGTTGTCTCTCTCTCCCTTTTTTTTATTTATTTTTATTTATTTATTTATTTATTATTATTATTATTATTATAAAGTGGGGCCCATTCATGGATGATCCAATCCATCCATCAGGTTGTCCACCACCAGGTGGGCCCAAAAGAAAAGGAAAAATGAAAGGAAAGAAGAAAATGGGGGATTTATGTACCCCTTGCACTCTCCTCGATGGATGGACGGTAGGATCGAATTGGGTTGATGATCGGACGATCCGGACAGTCCGGATAATGGTTGGGGCCCTCCAAGCAAGGATCTACACCCTCAATCTCCCTAATCTCTCTCTATTTTTCTCAAATCTTCCTCTTCTCTCAAATCTTTCTCTTTCTCTCTCCTTTCTCAAATCTCTTTCTCTCTTTCTCTCTCCTCTCTCTCTTGTGCAAGGAGCTCTCCTCTCCCCCTACGTATGCACTTGTATGGGGGGAGAGAGAGAAAAGGAGTTATGGGCAATGATGGCTAGTATGGGAGAGAGGTATGGGGGTATGGGCCTTGGTTGACTTTGGAGGAGAGAGAGAGATGGGGGTATGATGTGTGTAGAGTAGGGGTATGGGATAGGTATAGGTGAGAATGATGGTGATGGATTTGATTGATGTGACATATCTTAGAATTTGCGCAACTGGGGCCCACGACACACGCACGTTGTGCGGCCCACCTCGGATTACGCAATCGATCATAACTTTCACACCGGGTATCGCAATGGGGCGTGCCGCGCGGCGTTGGAATCGCAGCGCCTACGCGGTCGCCGGGGTATAGGTCTTGGGTCGATGCGGTACTAAAATAGGGTCGCGGTCAAGGCTCGCTAATCTGATCAGTCCGGGACGTACCGGCACCGAAAATTAAGCGTACGGAGGGCAAACAAGGGTATGGGTCTTACACTCACTCCCCTGTCAAGAATGTTGATTTGATAGGGGATGTAGTTGCACTTTTAGAGTCGGTATCGGCATATGACATTAGCTGAGAGGAGGATGTCGAAACAACACTTTATTGTGTTGAGAAATCAATTCATATTTTCACACCTCCATGGATCATGCATACCGAACTCTACCAATCTTGGGACAACCCATACTTGCAATATCATTGCTTAGAAAAATTTGAATGGAGACATATTTTTTCTGACAAATATGATGTCTTTACTTATACATGTGGTGAAAACATTAAAGACCCCGCTGAAATTCCTTGTTGGGATTTTCAGTGGCTTATCAAGATCATGCACACACATGTATATTGTAAAGCAGGATCTTGGATGACTTTATTGTGAAACCTTTTGATCCATCTAATGATTTTGCTTGACTTTATGCTTTTGGATGAGTTGTTGGGATTAATCTCCTAGTCTGATGGAGGATGATTTAGATTTTTAATCGCTTTCCTATAATTAGATTGCATTAGTAGACTTAGTTTTTGAAGTAATCCATATCTTTAGGCCAATTTTTCCATGCTATGTTATTTTTCAAGTAGTATCTCTCTTTCTCACTTCCCTTTATTTTGTCATATTGTTCTTATATTGTTGCATTCATTGCATATTTTTCTTACATTGAGGACAATGTAAAGTTTTGGTTGGGGGTAAGATTCCTAAATGGATCTAGCATTTTTGCAACATTTCGAGCAATGTTTGCAGGAAATTTTTCAATTTTTGAACTCAAAACTCTCTTAGAAAACCTTGTTTCTATGTACTTAAGCTGATGTGAGAATGAAAGGAAGAGAGTGTGGCGATATGATTTCGAAACTCTTAAAAGGACTTATAACATAGTAGTTTTCTATTTGAATTCCCCTATTGATTTGATTGATAGAAAATTTGAACACTTTTGAGTCTAGTTCACATTACACAATTCTCATGGTTTAAAAGGATTATTAGATTTGTAGATTGGTTACGCTGAGATTTAAGGTATTAAGGAACCAAGCCGGGGAATTTTGTCCATCCTTGTTCATAAGAAAATAAGAGAAACGAACAAAAGATATGGATTTTTAAAAATCCTATCTAATGTGTATGAAAAAGAAAACAAAAAAGAAAGAAAGAAAGAAAGTATGATTATTATTGAATATTTGTTGATAAATTTCGAAAAGGGATACCCATTACTAATTTGTTTGGGTTCTTTTATTTATCAATCAATCAGCAGGGATTCTATATGAAACACTCATTATGTTTAGGGAGCTTAAGATTTCAATTTCTATTACTAATTTTCTCTGAATTTTGTACTTGTATGTCTTGAAGTTTATGGAAGCATTGTTTCTGAGAGAGGGTTGAGTTTTGGAATATTGGATTTATTTGCACGCATGTTTTGCTCGGGGCTAGCAAAATGCTGGTTGGGGGGTGTGTTGAGCTCTTAAATGTGTATATTTTAACCACATTTCATCATTAACTATGCATGATTTATACGTTTAAAGACCTACCTAATGCATGGTTTTGTGATTGTAGGGATGAGAGAGAGATTCCACCATTTTGAAGATTAAAGAGCACTTCAAAGGATCATTGAAGAGTCAAAAAAGAAAGAAAGAAATCAAGTGAAGAAAGTTCAAAGAGAAAGCAGAAAAGATTGAAGAAACATGCAGTTTCGATGGATCCCTGATAGGTCTCCGATTGATCGGAGGACATTCCGATAGGTCTCCGATCAATCGGACCATCCATCAGACACACCTGAAAATTTAAATTTTTGAATAACTCTCTGGACAGATTTTCGATCAATTGATTAGAGGTTTCCGATCAATCGGAGTCATGTCCAATCAATCGGAAAAAGTGATGAAAATAACAACTCTCTAGACACTTTTACGATCAATTGACCGTTGTCCGATTAATCGAAAACCTCAGTCCGATCAATCAGAGAGGAGCTCTGATCAATCGGACCTGTCTGCTTCGCTGCATAAGGAGTTACGCAATTCCAGAAGATTCCAAGTTGGTGCGGGAATTCTCTTATAAAAGGGCATCTCCTCTTCCTTCCCAAGGCATGCTAGGACATGGGTAACATTAAGGAGGCTTAGGAGACGGATTCCACTTCAAGTTTTCTTAGTTTACTTTCATTTACTAGTTGTTTTTATGTTCTTCTGAGTTTTTAGTTCAAGGATGCTAGAGATGAACTAAAACCTCTTAGCTAGGACTAAGAGGTGAAGCTTTTGATTCATTTTTTATGGATTAATGCAACCTAGGTTTCCTTTTTATTATTTCAATTAATAAACATGATTTGAGGAAGTTTGAATAAAGTTCTAGTTTAGTTCTTCTTTGATCTCTTGATAATTTCGGGCTCATGTGATGCTTAGTGAATCTAAATCTAGTAACTTACTTATTTGCATTGTTTATACTTGTGTAATTCATTGATCTATCATCGACTCCGGGCATGATATATGCTTTGATTTCCTTTTGTACAATGACATGATCTTAATGTGGAAACTAGTTCAAACTAAAGTTCTAATCTTTTATTATAATCTGAGACAGATGTTTGCTAGTTGATTTTGGTTTAATTGAAGTTCAAATCATTGGTTGTAATCAAATCTAGTGACATGATTTGATGAAAGCCATGATTATGATCTTAACTAGATTGGATAAAGGCTTGGCTTATGCAATTGAGTGTGCCCAATGCCTGAGCATTATTGTGGGAATCGAATTAATGAACAAGCAATTGTTTTAGATAAGTGTTGATTGAACCGCTCCATATTTCGATCGAAAAGAGATAGAAATTCGATTCCGATTGAGTTGTGAGAGACCTAGTTGTGTTGATGCATTGAAAATTATCAAAAGTGGATCCTTGGCGCTGTAGTGCCTTTTTAAATTATTATTACCACTCATAATCACTGTTTAATTCCAAATCACTATTTCCCAGATTTAGTTCTTAATAGGATTCGATTCTAGGTTATTTTAGATAAATTCTGAGAATATCTACATATAAATCTCTTTGGGACGATACTCAGTCTTTTTGGATTTATTTCTACTTCGCAACCCTATACTTGGGGAGTGAACATATATGGCATTTGGCTCAATAGGCCCATATTACATAACCTTCGTATGGCTAATGGCATTCACGAATTTGACAGCATAACTCTCCATCATTCCACATACTCTCATATCTGTATATTTTTTATATGCATTGCACACAAACACACGTATTCTCTAAACTTCTTAGTAAGCTTACGCACGTTGTTTACATGCAGGTTACACTAGACAACAATAATAGTGTGATTGAAGCACCTTCTTGGTCTTTTGGAGTTTTAATTGTGCATTACATTTCCCGTTCCAGCACTGTACTCGAATCCTTTTATAGTAGATGTAAGTGATAATGTTTTGCCTTGTGCTACATGATGGCTATGCTCCTTTATAAAACAAATCTTAAAAATCCACCTTGTGGGATCTCATTTTCGGGACTTAGTGTATGGGCGCTGAGAGCCGAAAATGGGTTACCACGGAGGTTGTTAAATCCAAACTCGGAGTACAACGAATGCATGCCAAAAATTGGATTTGGGGTGTGACAGCTAGCATTCCTTAATTTTTTTTAAACGAAAAGTGACAAATAATGATTAACCAGTCATGCCCATTCCAAAATTAAATCGTGTAGTGACTAAAGGTCAACCTAAGCAAAAGCAAGTGGGTTATGGTATTTGTCCCTATAGAGTTCGCCATCATACTTATGTTTAACCAGTCTGGAGTACACAAGTTTTCCTCCAATGAGCACATAAAAAAATGTTAAGCCAACAAACGCAAATGGATGTGAATTGCTTGCGAAAGTCTTTCGCGAGAACTTTCTATTAAATGAAGCTAGGTGGGGCCCATTGTGATGTTTGTAAGAAATCTACCACATCCATCTATTTTGCTAGATCACATTAGGACATGGGCAAAAAAATGAGGCAGATTCAAAACTTAATTGAGCCGCACTATAGGAAAAAGTGACGATTGAACATCCACTATTGAAGCATTCGTGGGGTTGCAAAAACTTTGGATCGGGCTACTATTTTTGTGTTTTCAGTTCATCCCAATAGAAATGACCTTAGGAATAGAAGAATGGAATATAAAACTCATAGTAGACTCTAGGAAGGTTTCAACGGTAGGCATTTCCCTACTTACTTTTTCATGTCATGTAGCTTGCATTTGCCTCATTTTTTAACCCATGTCCAACATGTTTAGATAAAAAGGATAAATAGTGTAGATTTCTCATAAACATCATGGCGGGTTGCACCTAGCTTCTGCCACAGGAAGTTTCTTCCAAAGACTTTCATAGGTAATTCACATCCTACACAAACTGCACCTTGTTTGGGGAACGAGCAGACCACGCCACAAAAATCAAACCACATGTGCACATGCATGAGGCCATTGAATAATTTCTTTGAGTTGTTTGTTGGTGCGGTTTTTTGCCATGCAGAACATGTGCGTTGATGCAGGCGTGCTAGGACCATTGTGGATCCGGTCCAAGCCTTGATCACCATTGACCCCTAGTGCTAAGATAGAGCAGGTCTGGGTTATTGACCACCCTCCAATGAACTCTTTTTTCCTTGTCAATCAAGGACTTGTGAAGGTGCAGTAATTGTATGATAGAACAAGTGTAAGTATGCAAGAATGCAAGCTTCGGTTGGGGGCTGAGATTCTTAGATGAATCTAGTATTTTGTAACATCTTGAGCAACGTTTGTAGAAATTTTTAAATTTTTTCTGAAATTCAAAACTCTTTTGGAAAACCTTGTTTCTATGCACTTGGGATGTCATAAGTATGAAAGGATGAGAGGAGAGTTGGTATGATTTTGAGACCTTTAAATTAGCTTAAATATAATAAGTTTCTGTATGAAGTATATGATCGATAAAAAATTTGAACACTTTTGAGTCTAGTTCACATTACACAATTCTCATGGTTTGAAGGGATTATGTAGATTTGTAGATTTGTTAGACTAAAGATTTGAGGTGTTAAGGAACCAAGCTGGGGAACTTTATCCATCCTTGTTCATGTGAAAAAGAGAAGAACAAAAGATATAGATTTCTAAAAATCATGTCTAATATTGAAAGAATATGATGGTTATTCATTGAATATTTGTTGATAAAATATGAAAATGGCTACTTATTACCAACCAAGGGATGATCTACCTGTAACCAAAGCTGAAAATGAGAAGTAGTGTGAAAGTCATCGAAGGAACGGTAAGACAATTTCTTGTCATAGGCATTTGGTTGAGCTATACACCTTTGGACCTTTAGTTTGATTGATCTGTGAAGAAGGTAATCCTGAAAACTAATGAGATCAACATTTACTATGCACACTAGCTTAAACTTGTTCGAATTCTTCTATTTATCAATCAATCAGTGGGAATTCTATGTGAACACTTGCTATGTTTAGGGAGTTTAAGGTTTCAACTTCTATCATTTAATTTTTCTGAATTTTGCATTCGCATGTCCTGGAGAATAGAAGCATAGTTTCCGAAAGAGAGTTGGGTTTTAAAAAGTTGAATTTATTTCACGCATGTTTTCCTCGAGACTAGCAAATTGCTGGTTGGGGGTGTGTTGAGCTCTGAATTGTGCATATTCTAACCCCAATTCATCACACATTATGCATGGTTTGCATGTTTAAAAGACTAATTTAATACATGTTTTGTGTTTGTAGGAATGAGAGAGAGACTTCACTAATTCGATGCTTAATGAGTCACTTTATATACATTGAAGATCAAAAGGACAAGTGACAAAAGGTGGAAGAAAGATGCAAGAAAGAGAAGAAAAAAGAAAAGTTGCAAAAAATTGACTACCATGGCTCACGACCAGTCGGCAATTCAAATTAGAAGCCCCTTTGCTACCAACCTTGCTGGACCAAAAACAAATGAAACCGACCGATCGTCCGACCGGTCGAATTTCCTGGAGCTGTGAAGTTTTTAAGAAGAAACTCGCTTGACCAAAACAGATGGTCGACGACCGGTCGACCACGCAAAAAAGTTTGTTCTTCAAGCTCCGAATTTTTTTGCGCAAGTACGCAATTCCTTATGCAATTCTGGAATCTTCCACACCATAGAGCCTTAAAACTATAAAAAAAGACACCCAAGGTTCATTCCTAAGGTATCCTAGAAGAAATTGGAGGTCGTGGGAAGTGAAGGAGAGCATCTTGGAGCGTCCACAACTCCGCCGACTTTGAATTTTTCTAGTTTTTCATGTTTTTCTTTAGTTTTTCTTTTGATTCTAGTTGTAGCATATGCTCGCTAGACCTTAGCTAAGGCTAAGAGGTGAAGCTTGTAGCTAGTTTTCATGAAGAATTTGTTTAATTCAAGTACCTTTACTTAAAGTTTGTGATATTTAAGTTCTAGTTTGAATAAAGTTAGTATTTTTAGATGTTTTATGAGAGTTCATGTGCTTCGGACATGAGTTCCTTACAATTCTCTAAGATTATCATGTTTGGATTGATTAGATTCAAATTGTAGTAACCTTAGAGCATACCATAGTCTCTTGGCATGGTTGTTACTTCAAATGGTACAATGTTTGAATGCTATGTGCTTCATAGAACTAGAATTTGATTTTCTGACTTAAGTGGGGATTGTTTGTGTTTGAATGCTTACTCTTCCAACTAGATGAGAGATAGAACTTTGAATCTAGTTATGTTTATGCTTGAATGAATAAATTCACATGGAACTACTACAAGTGGATCCTTGAAGCTTTAGTTCCATTAATTAACAGATTTTTATAAAAGTTACTGTTTTTACTTAGTTTTTAAAATCAAACTTCAAAATTGTTGAACATGAAGTTGGTAGAATAGTTTTAATTGGTTTACCCTAATTCCATTTGGATCAACCTCGGTCTTACCAAGTTATTACTACATCGCAAGCCTTGCACTTGAGGCGAGCGAACATAGTTCATCTTGCAATCTTAAACACTAATTTGCTTAGAATATTATTGTGATAATCGTAGTTGTTTACACTTGTTTAAATTGCTTTTGAATTGTGCTGGAATTTCAAAAGTCCTATTCACCCCCTCACCCCCCCCCCCCCCCCCCCCCCCCCCCCTTCTCTAGGACCTTAGGCATATCTCCAAGCATCTCTAGAAGTGGTAAAACCGCAATTTCACTTTGGATGTGGACTTTTTATCATTATGGTTCGACCTTTGATGTGAATCTTCCATATGTGGGCCCACATTAATATGGGGTCATCAATCATGTTGGACCCACCTTTTATGTGGACCGTCCACTGTTTGAGCCCCACCTTTAATGTGGATAGTCCACCATGTGGGGCCTCCTTTGGTATGAATCGTGAGACAGATACTCCTTTAACATGTACCGTGTGAGAGAGAAGTAGAAAATTCATAATTAAAAAGCTTAAAAAATTACTAATTAAGATAAGTAGCTTTTCGTAGGCAAGTTACTTTTACATTGATACTTACCAAACTAAGTAAAAAAAGTAATTTAATTACTTAACATAAGTTAAAAAGTAACTTATTTGGTGGTATCCAAACGGGTGCTAAAGAAGTAGGATTGTGTGGTGTTTTCAAAACAAAATTGCCTTTGTGTTTATAAAGGAAAACAAGAGTCACATTCTAATATTAGACAAGAGAGACAAAACAGCATTCATCACTTCATTTTATTCATTTACTAAGTTCTTCGTACATTCCATATTTACAACATCCATTGATTCTTGAATAGATTGTACATTGTACAAAATGAAACATATTCGAAAAGTAATTTTGGCAAAGCTTCGCCCTATTCTTCTTTCATCCTGTCGAAACGACAGGGAAATGACTGGCTGATAACCTAAGCCAAGAATGTTCTTTTGTTCATGACTGAGGCAAGTCAACCAGACTAGGCTTCATTCCTTTGTGATCTTCATAAGATTTCACGATAATATCACCTAGCACATCTACCACTTCTAGGGATTGTACAAAGTACACTCAACTTGAAGGGAGAGAGAATGACCTTCTGCTTCATGTTGATGTCATCTATCAAGACATCCACTTATAGGAATTGTACAAAAGTACGCTCGACCCGAAGGGAGAAAGATAGATCTTCTGAATCATCTACACAATTATCCACTTACGGGGATTGTACAAAGTTCACTCGACCTGAAGGGAGAAAGATAGGTCTTCTGTTCATAAAGAAACAAACTCTCCAGTCTGGGTTGCTCTCTTTGTATCGTTCATCTTTGCTACGAACTCAACCTTCAATATCCTTCACGATCAAAAGGAAACGGAGGCTGAAAACAGCCTGACATCCTTTATGAAAGGAGAGAACAAGTGCTTCCAGGGCAGCTTTAAGCGGGTCACGACAAGTTCATAAGCTTGTCACGGGTCGCGTAAAGCACCTCCTAGGCAAACTTCACTTCTTTGATCTTTCTTTTTCATTTTGGCAGCATCTCACTCTCATTCCTCTTCGATCCTCGGGGTCCACACATTGTGCGTTCAACCCAAGGAGAAGGAAGAACTCGAGGTCCACCCTGTACCTTTGAAGTCTTCTGAAGCTCTGAACTTCAGAAGCAAGTACCAAATGAGGACCCCTGTGGGGTATTTATAGGCAAAAAGTGATGGATTTTACGAAAAGACCCAATCATCAGATGTGCACTTTACATGACCCATGGTAAGCTCATCTACTTGCCATAGTCCGCGGCAAGTGCACATCTTCTACACTCTCCTTCAATTTTAGTCTTATCTCTTTTCAAAACTCTTTTATTCTTCTTTCTTTATTTCTTTCTTCATTTTTCATGCCTCAACAGATGCCCCCTCTCAATCTTGATTTGAGAAAGTCATCATCTTTGTGAATCTGGATTGAAATAGTTAAAAATTTCAAACTTTTCAGAGCTTTCTGCGACCTACGGCAAGCTCCCTGGACAATTTATTTCCCTTTTTCGTGGTGAAGCCCTGTTGCATTCTCCTGCACTTTACGCGACCCGCGACAAGCACCTTGCTTTACGTGGACCGCGGCAAGCACCCTATTGGGTTGCAGTTTTTCTAAGTCCCGAAACTCTATCGAATTTTTTCTAAGTATATACATCATTCTTTAAAGCACATATATCTTTCTTCTTTGTTCCTATCTCTATAGATACTTGATCTTTCCTCATTCCTTTTTTAGAATTTTTTTAAATCTTTCTAACTTATCTTTTCTCCAAAGTATTTGGAATTCCTGTCCTAACTCTTTGATATTCTTTATGTGTACAGGTTATGCCTTCGAAAAGAAAAGCTTCAAGGGTTGGTTCCTCATCATCTCAACGTTCTTAGAGTAAAACTCCTCCAACACCACCTACCAAGCATACAAGAAGTCAAACTTCACTTGCTCGGACTCCATTAAGACAAATGAGGAGTTGTACTGTTGCTAGTCTCATTCCTTCAAAACCAGTTCACCCCCAACCATTTGTTCCTGTTAGAAAGAAGTCAAAGGTCGCCATGAGTCATCCTAAACTTTTCAAACATTCGGCTTCACCAGAGCTCAACTTCGAGAAGCGAATAAGTCATTTTTCTACTCATGTGAAGAATGTTATTGCTACATATAGAGTCAATCGCCCTTCGCTCAAAGGAACACAATCATCTTGGGAATCCTGGCTCAAAACGACAGAAGGAATTCGTACTAATGAGACAGAGTCCCCTGTTAGCGAAGCTACCCTACACTTTCCCGTCCTCAGAAGAAGAGGAGAAAGAGTAAGAATGAGCAGCTACAAAGAGAAGATTTCCAAACATAAGCAGCCACGTCTGCAAAATACTTGGACTAGGGTCCGATCTGCTAATCAACAAAACATGTGCTTCCATAATCCGTACAAGGATGAATTAACAATGATGGCTTTATCTCTGTATCACAACCAGTCAATGCTGCACCTGGAACCGACTGATGTATCCTCCCGTATTCTTATAATTTTCTATTTAGTTTGCAAAGAGCCACAAATTCTGTTAGGTTGGCTCGTGAAGAATGGCTCGCGTCAGCAAGTAGGAACTATAACTCCAATGAGATTTTTTATGCCGAGTTACAGCCCGCATACTATACTCTCAACGAGATATTATGAAACACTGCAACAAAGATTTAATACCATGCCCATTGAAGAAGGGACAATTTGGGGCAAGCAAGAATTCCATCCCCATGGTTTTCTAAGCAAAAGGGATCATTATGAAGACTGGGCCTTAGCCATCTTGACGAAACATCGCAAACCTTTAATTGATTCAGGCCTTTATTCTATTATTGAAGCCACCTCCAGTCATTTCAGTCGAGATAACATTGTATTCAAAGGCTTCCTAAACTTTTGGTGTCCAACCACCAATTCTGTAAGACCCGTACCCTTATTTGCCCTCCGTACCCTTAATTTCCGGTACCGGTACGTCCCGGACGGATTAGATTACCTTGATCGCGACCCTGTTTTAGTACCGCATCGACCCAAGACCTATACCCTGGCGACCGCGTAGGCGCTGCGATTCCAACGCCGCGCGGCACGCCCCATTGCGATACCCGGTGTGAAAGTTATGATCAATTGCGTAATCCGAGGTGGGCCGTGCAACGTGCGTGTGTCGTGGGCCCCACTTGCACAAATTCTAAGACCATGTCACATCAATCAAATCCATCATCATCACCCACCCAATATTGGGCTTGATGGGTCCCCAATGAGCTGGGGAACATGATGAATGGCGTGGATTGTCCCTAAGTGGGCCCCACTTGAAATGACCACTAAAAAAAAAAGAGAAAATGGGGTCGCTGGACAGACAGCGTCCAGGGGACGGTGCTGCCCAGCAACCTTGTGGGCGCCACCCTATGGGCCCCATTCGTTGGGCCCACCTAGAATGTATATGCTTTACCTATCCCGTCCATATGTTTTTCCAGCTCATTTTAGTGGACCATGCCACAGGTCAACAGTGGGAATAATGATCTCTATCGTTGAAACCTTCCCAGCCCTACAGTGATGTTTAATTGTCATCTAACCTGTTTCATAAGTGGCCGAGCCCAAAATTTAAGCATATCCCAATGGCAAGTGGGCTATGCCAAGGGACAACAGTGGGAATAATGATCTCCACCATTGAAACCTTCCTAGACCCGCAATGATGTTTATTTGTCACCCAACCTATCCATAAGTGGCTGGGCCCAAAATTTAAGCATATCCTAATGTCAAGTGGACCATGCTATAGTGGGGATAATGATTTCCAACATTGAAACCTTTCTAGGTTCTACAGTGATGTTTATTTGCCATCCAACCGGTTCATAAGATCACATGGATATGGATGAAGGAGAAAACACAAATATCTGCTTGATTCAAAACTTATTGGGACTAGATGGGTACCACGCTACCCAGCAGGTGGCCCACCCTATGGGTCCCAACGTGATGTATCTATTAGCTCCACCATGATGTATATGTTTTATCCATGCCATACACGTATTTGACGGCCTATCTTGTATGTGCAGGCCCAAGTATGGGGCCGATGTGGTCTCAAGTGGGCTATGCCACGAAGACCTTTACATTTCCAATGGGACCCATAGTCCGGGTCCCACTCTCCGTATATATTGGGCCTTTTAAGGCCAATGCTACATGATATGTTTAGTAGCATGCTAGTATGATTAGCTTAATATGTCACATTGATAACATGATTAGTATAATGAATACCATGCTCATTCATATGCCCATACGCATCATTTGTATGCCTGTTATGGATCATGATTAACCATAGCATATGCTAGTTGGCTTGTTATACTTAGGGGACCCGTGCGAGACAGGGTCGCCCCACATGATTGCGCAGTATGCGTAAGTTGGTGCATGATTTGGATTGTATGACTCATGCATTTCGCATTATGTATGTCACGATCGCTTTCACACCCTAGCAGCATCAGGGTGGTGGCCACCATAGTCACATTATGGTTGGCAGTATTGGACACCAGAAACTTGTTCTAGTACGTGGGCGCTATGGATGTCCTTGGGTGAAAGTCCCTAAACCCTGTGGTACCAGTAAGATGCTCCAGCGTCGAGACCGAGTGGATAACATGAGCGCCCGTGTGCCAAATACCAGTAGGCCGCGTCTCCCACTATGTCGAGGTCGGTTGGAAAGGGGTGTGACCTTATCCGCCAGGGTGAAGTGGGCTGTAAGCTAGGTCGAGTCTGACCAGCTCATGGAATGGGTCCGCTATCGGCGAGCCGGGTGGGCATTGACATACCACTGACGAGGCAGATAGTGAGGTCTTTTCTACTCGCTTGGTTACGCGCGCGATGTGCGGCGGCCAATATTAGAGTATACTAGACCCCGGTGATGTCCCAGATGATAACTATTTTGATATGTGGATCAGTTGAGGATTGAAGTGTTTGCATTGCATCTCTAGCATGTAACACTCGGCCATGTAGGCCCTTGCATTGCATAGCCTTGGGATGGCTGACAGCATTCATGAACTTAATAACTTAGCCCTCTACTACTTTCGCTTACTATGATATCTGTATACTTGTCATATGCATCACACGCGCACACACGCACTCTACTGGGCTTCGTAGGAAGCTCATGCGCGTTTGTTTACACTGCAGGTACTAGAGCCTATCAGCAGCGTTGAGCGCGGTTTATGTACCTGATATTTTGGACTTCTGATTCATGTTATATTTCCCTTTCCAGCACTGTACTCAACAAACTTATTAGTGGATATTTGATGATGTTTTATGGTTTGATTATGCTCCTGTACAAAAAACAATTACCCCGAAAATCCTCCTGGTAGGATCCCAGGATCGGAACCTGGCACTTGAGAGCTAGGAGCCGAGAATGGGGTACTACGGAGGCTGTTGGCACCAAGGTCGGCGATCGGGAATTTAGTGAGCCCGGTCCCCGGGTTTGGGGCGTGACAAATTCTTTCCACTTTTCCATGGGAGAAGTAAGCATAACATTATGGGATTTGTACAGGATGATCGGGCTCCCCATCACAGGAGCTTATTATGATGAGTTCATGCCCATCAACGAAGAATTTGTCTACTATCATCCGGTCACTCGAGAGTCTTCCATCTCTAACACTGCCATTGAATTGTTTGAAGAGTTTGCCGGATTTAAGAACCCAGGCAGAGTACTCGTTAATGAATGGATGGGCCACTTCTCTAGAGAGCTGAAGTGTATCTCTCACTCTACCAACCTTTCTCATCTTTTCTTCGTTCGTCTTGCCTATATTTATTCTTTTATCATCTTTTTATTTTTTTTTCATGTTCCCTAAAAATGATGATGCCGACTTGTTGATGGCTAGAAGCTAAGTCAGGAGTCCCAAAAAGTTTTCGGACACTTGTGAACTGGGTGAATTTCTTACTTTTTGGTTAAATATTGTACTCCTTCCAAGTTCCAAATGTGCTGATAGGATTCGAGCCTCAAGTCTAGTCATTGTAGGATCCATGGCTGAAGGAAAAAAATATTTGTTGGCTCCACCAGTACTCTGTTATTTGTACTATGCTCTAGGTGATGTAGCCACTCATCGCAAATTCCCAACAATAGGAGTATCTTCTGCTTATGCCCCTTGGCATTTCTTATAAGATGGTTAGGAGTATACTTCTCTTGGGTATATAATGTCAATGATAGAGCATACGTATATCCGGAGCACCTTCCTCTGTGGTTTTTCAACAACGTAAGATGATCAAGTCGTCCTATCGGTGGGTGATGGATAAAATCAAATATACGCAAGCTTTTCTGTTTAATCATTTTTTGATCTCTTCAAGGCCTGATGACAAGGATGTCGTGGATAATGGTTCATTGTCTCCTACAGAAGAAAGTTTTCTTATCTCTATCCGATTAAGCACACTACCTTTGCGGGAAAGTAACGAATTTTGGAAAGAGCCGTATTATCCAAGCAGATTTGCTCGCCAATTCGGCTTCGATCAAACCATGTCTATGTACTTCTGAGCGAATAACAAGACCCATGAGAAGTTACGGTGTGGGTCCATACAATTGGGTATTTATCTGGAACCAACTCTTAACTATCAATACTCAAGCAAGTTTCATAATTTCGGCTTCAAGTGTAGTGTTCATGGTTCATATATACACGGATGAGATGGTGGGCCCATCAGTATCACCTGGTTCGTAATAACCATCATGTTGATCATCCCATTTGGATACCTCCACCACAAGTCCCGGACAACTTAAAGATCGATCGCATTGGATATTTTCAGGAGACAGAAAGAGCTCATTCGGTAGGAAGATATTGTTACCCTATTTCTTGTAATGACCTGATAAAAGAAATTAAATCATTTGGTACTTTAGAAGGATGGGTAGCTAGTGGTAAGGTGATTGACTCCCAATTAGCTCAGAAAAAGAAGCAAAAAAGAGAGATCTTCTACTGTCGGTACTTTTACTTCAGCTCCAGAGAATCCTCCCTCCATGGATTTTCCTTCGCCTACTCCTGCTTTAGAAATGCACGGCCGATCAGAATCTCCTATTACTTCTCCAGATCATGTAAGGCATTCGGAGGTGCCAGATACTCCGGGTGGCAATTTTTCATTAGAAGATTTTGATCAACATGTTGAAGATTCACCCGTGATCAAGCAAACCTCAATTCACATATCTTCATCTCCTCCTCAGAGAAAGACCGCTACTACTGAAGCTGACACTCAAGGAAAACAAAAACAAGCGACTGCTTCATCATCTTCATCAACTAGCAGTAGTTTTGCTGGCAGATATAATTAAAGCACCAGTAATTCAAGCAGTTCTAAAGCTATAGGTGGAGGAGACGATAATGAAGACACTTCTTCTTCTGCTGGTCATGAAGATCCTTCAGCTAAGTATTTTGATGAAGTGAATAGAGGACCTGATGAAGATGTGCAAATTACTGATGATAGTCCTCATCGATTTAATCAATTCCCATCCACTCCTCAAGATTTAACGGCTGAAGAGTCCTCGTTGATTTCTCAGATAATAAATCTGTTTGCTGTTCTGAAGGGCTAATTTGAGGAATTTCGCTAACAATATTTACTTGTGCAGCCTTTAGGGATGCCCCCAGCCCTAAAAGTTTTTCACGTTTCTGAATCGTTATGGGCACTGATATCCCTTTACCATTGTTCAAACTGATCGGGTCCTCACAATCAAAACTCATTAACTGCATTATCTTTTTACTTACTAGACTATACCGCCCCAGTTCTTTTGGATCTAATTTTACAGGTTTTCTTACCTATATCGGTGCCTCATTCTGTTCTTTGGTCACTTTCAGTCTTGTAGAGTAAAACAATATTGGAGCATGTTTCGTATTTCCTGATATCTGGAATTCTCAAGGTCCTTTGGAGAAGGGTTTACTTTTTTCTATTCTTGGTGTTGGCATAGTGAAATTGGCTTGAAGAGTTTCTACTTGTTTTGTTGAGAATAAGACTAGTGGAGGTTGACCTGGTTGTCACATGCTTTTGGCATTGTTGATGTCAGATTTTGTAACAGGATCCTCCGGACGTTCACCTCCTCTCCATCGGAGATTTCCTCCCCAAACCTGAAAGAAGATAGACAGCAACTAAGGGTGGCTGGGGTCCAGCCGTTAGCCCTCCGATGCTTAAGTTAGATCAAAGCAAGAAGAAGAGTAGCCAGGCAGAACGGGACAGAGATCGAATATTGTTGTGTCTTTCCCTCAATGGAGTCGTCCCTTTATATGAATCTGGAGCGGTTCAATCTGTTACGCAAGATATCGAGATCCCGCTGATCTCGTGTACGATACTGAGATCTTGCCAATTTCATGGGATAAGATCCGCATCTTTAGAGACGGGATCCAACCCAATGACTTATTGCGTTCCTTGATGACAATCCCTTGAGATCCGGAACCACCAGAGAAGGTAAGCTTAGAAACCGACCTATACGGGCTGCCGGTAGGCGTAGTAATAGCGCTGATCGCTCATGTAGAGCTGGAAACCGTAGTTGGAGTCATAGCCAGCGAAAAGGAAGGAGACGCAGACAAGATGGAAACCACCGAACTGGGTGTAGCCCTGCCTGGCACCGCAGAGGGATTCAACAAGCTGCCCGACGGGAATCGGGTGCTGGTACTGAAGGTTAAGAGATGTAGCCGCAGAAAAGCTGTTCGCATGTTGGAACCTGGTCACAAGTCCAAGTGCTTGCTCATTTTGACGTAACACCTTTCAACGACTTATGAGAAGGTCTGCTCGCTGTTCAAGAAGGGAATCTTTGCTTCGCTTAATCTGACCATCGGATAGGGGAGCTTGAAGCCTTGGGAATAGGTGCTCCGTATTTATCCATCCTACAACTCTCGAGCATATGATCTCGAAAGTCGGATGGGCATCCCGCACTTACTCGATATGCGACCATCGATCAGATGATCTCGAGAGTCTAATGGGTTCTTCCGTACTTTCCCAATCTACGACTCTCGATCAGATGATCTCGAGAGTCCAATGGGTTCTTCCGTACCTTCCCAATCTGCGACTCTCGATCAGATGATCTCGAGAGTCGAATGGGCGTCCGTGCACAATTTTTAATAGCTGAGCTGGTCTCCATTATTTTATCTATAACAGATGCCCCCCAAGTCCTTGCCGCCAAGGATTTTTAAGGGAAGGACTTAGCTCACTATCATACGTAACCGCCCGATGCCTTCATCGAGAACGGAACCTCACATGATGGGCTGGAATTAATGAGCGCCAGCTTTCTGCAGCTTTTCCGCAGACAGAAAATGAAGGGGCGCTTGCCACGTGTTTGAGGAGTTAATGGGCGTGCCTGCTAGAGTGCTGCGCCGAAGGAGGGACTGCCACGTGCCATCAGATACGGCGGAATGATTGCCTATAAATATACCGAGTCCGCCATTTCTTTGATTTTCTACAGAAGCTTTTCGAAAGGAACTTGCAGTCTTCTCCTTCCATTCTTCTTCCTCTGGTGCTCCTTTTCTTTCTTTCTGTTTTTGGTATACCTCCCCCCCCTTTTTTTTTTCTTTTCCTTCTTTTGTTTTTATCTTCTCATGGCTGGGAACTTTGACGAGACCACCGTCCCTCTCGGTGATGCCACTCCGGAATCCTCTGCCTCCAGCAGCGCGAGGGTTCTAGTAGGGAGATACACTGCAGCCGAATATCCTTCCATTTTATCGGAGGACCGGCTGGCTGAGTTACGGGAGAGATACCTGATCCCCGACTCAGTCACTCTCCGCTTGCCCGGAAATGGAGAGACACCAGACTCCCCCTCCCCCCCCCCAAGGATGCGTAGCTTTTTATGAGTATCAGCTTATCCTGGGGGTACGCCTCCCCCTCCATCCCTTCATCCGTGATGTTCTCCGGTGTTTCAAGATTGCCCCCGGGCAACTCATCGTGAATGGGTGGAGGGTAGTTCTGGGCTCCTTTGCCTTCTGGGCTCAGGCCGGCAACGGGGAACTCACGGCGAAGGAGTTCCTCCGTATGTTCCGTCTGAAGAAAGCTCCCTCCAGCGAAGGCTGGTATTATTTGTGTTATTGGCATCGGGATAACTTCGTGTTGGGGAAGCCCTCCTCGAACTATCCCGGCTGGAGGAAGCGGTGGTTCTATGCTTCCGGAAATTGGGAGTCTGCCTCCTCCAGGGGTCCAGGAGTGACCCGATTTTTCTGTGAAGGTAGGCACAATCCCGCATTGTGCAGTTTCTTCAGTTAGGTTTAGGGTTTTTGCTTCATTTGACCCCTGTTTGTGCTCGCAGGTATCCCGGCCTTGAGAAAACCAAATTTGAAGGGAGGGATCAACGAGAAAATTGTAAAGGTGTACAAGGTGCCTGTTGGTGATAGGCATATCGAGGCTTGCCTGTCTCCCTCGCGACTTGCTGCAGCGGGCTTAATCTCCAGAAGAGAGGTTGAGATGACGAAGGCTGGAGAGAAGAGGGGTCTGCTGCCCCGACTGAAGGGCACGGGCTCCAAGAGGCAGAAGAGAACACCTGCCGAACCATCTCAATCATCCATCAGCACGGGTGGCGATCAGCCTGCCCTTCCCGCGAGCATGGCGGGGGCCCCGGCTAGGCCCACTATTCCCTCACTGGTGGTCGCACCTGGACCGCCAGTGATCAACGTTGCTGACAATTCCCCGGAAGGGGCGGGGTCCGGCTGCCCCTCAGCTGGAGAGGCTCGAGAGGAGATGGAGCCTCAAGAACCAGCTCCTGCTCGCGAGCTGATCCCTGCTGCCGAGCAAGGATCTGCTCGCAATTCAATGCCTCCCCCTCGCGAGACGACCGGGTTGGTCGTTGCCCAACCGTCAGGGAGTGGGACATATTCTATTCCCCGCCATCTCCATCCGGTATGCAAATTTTTGTTTGAGAACATCCCTCCTCATGCCTTCGGCTCTCTTCCCGAGCCAAGCCCCGAGAACCTCCTCCTCGAAGCGGGGATGAGGATGGTTCAGGTAAGACCTCGTCAAGACCTGTTTTAATTTGTTATTACGTTCCAGAATACTCTCTCATATTTTTCATCTCTTTTGCAGGGCTTAGATCTTATCCTGCGAACGAGGCGTGATATCGTTGCCGCCCGTCGCACGATAGATGAAGCTGAGGGAAAGAGGACTGCCTTGGAGAAAGCAGTTCAAGGAAGAGATCAACTGCTCAAGGCTCGTGAGGCGGTGATCGTGAAGAAAGATGAGGAGAAGAAGATCCTCATTGAGAAAATCCAAGTCCTGACCGATAGGTATCAGGCCTTGGACTCGGACTTCGTGAAGCTCACGGGTTTGAAGGAGAAGGCAGAGAGAGAGAGAGAGGGAGATCTTTCGCCAAGACAAGATCTCGTTGGAAGAGCAGTTCGCGGAGGCTAGGTCGCAGCTCAAGGAGGCCTACGACAACCTGACCAAGGAGCGCTCCGCTCTTGCACAGCTCAAGGACGACTCGATCCACTGGGACGAGGAGAAAGTCGCCCTTGTAAAAATGCTCTCGGAGGAAGGTCCTCGGGCAATTTCCGAGTTCCGGACTTCGCAGCTATATGACGACGAGAGGTATGAGTCATATGATGCTGGTCGCGACTTTGCACTAAGAGTAGTGCAACGAATGATCCCATCCTTCGATATGGGGGAATTTGGTCGAGTCGCGACCATCATAGCTGCCGAAGAGCAAGCTGCTGCTGAGAACGAGGTGACTGAAGCCACGCAGGCTGGAGGGGTTCCAGAAATGGGCCCTGAAGCCGAGAGCACAGCTCCTCCTCCAAGAGATTGATTTTCTCTTTCCTCTCTTTGTACTTCGCGAGCAGATATTGTGTAAACATTTTTATCGTCAATGAAAAGATATTTTTTGGAAGTGTTCTTGTTGTTTACTTTCCCTTTCATGCAATGAATGCCTTCTCTTTCTTTTTTACTTTCTTTTCGTGCATTGAATGCCCTCCTGTTGCAATGAGCTATGCTCAACCCGGGGGGTCATAGCGACCAAACCCTCGTGGAGATAGACTGATCTATCGATTGAGTGAATGTGCTCAATCCGGGGGGTCGTAGCGACCAAACCCTCGTGGAGATAGACTGATCTATCGATTGAGACTCAAGTTTGCCTCCAAGCTTACCAAGGGTATGAAGGTCATCCATGAAATGGAAATGCGACCATCCTAGGTGAATTTACCCCTACCAAAGGTAGGCGATTGGCCAAGGGATTGCATGCATCCTCTTCAGGGCTATTCAGATCCAAGTTAATGGAGTAGCGACCAAAAGATATCTTTCATTTTATTCATAAAAAGTTGTTTATGAACTACATCAAATCTAAGGGTAGTATCGTAGCAAATGCTCCACGTGCTAAGGGCGACGTACGGGCTTCCCTTGCATGTCTTTAAGATAATAAGTACCGGGTCGCACAATCCTAATAACCCGATACGGGCCTTCCCAATTTGGATCCAGTGAACGAGCGGGAACTCCAAGATTTTGCCTTAGTACCAAATCTCCGAGCTGGAAGGATCTAGGCCGAACCCTAGCATTTCGATAACGAGCAATGCGTTGTTGATATGCTGCCACTCGTACTTGGGAAGCATTTCTCCGCTCTTCCAAGAGATCGAGATGAAGTTGGAGATTTTCCTAATTACTCGCGGGGTCATACTACTCGATTCGATATGAGGGCACTTGAATTTCCACTGGTACCACGGCGTCGACACCAAATGCTAAGGAAAAAGGGATCTCACCTGTTGACGTACGAGTTGTGGTCCTATACGCCCATAATACTTCTGGTAGAAGTTCTGGCCATTCGTCTTTGCACTCACCAAGCTTGGTTTTTAAATGGTGCTTAATGATTTTGTTCACTGCCTCGACTTGCCCATTCGCCTGAGGATGATATGGAGAAGTGCGGAGATTACATATCTTCCATTTGTCACAGAATTCATCAAAGGCCGCGTTGTCGAACTGCGTTCCATTATCAGTAATTATGGTATGAGGGAGTCCGAAGCGGCATATGATATTTCTCCATATGAATTTGGTAGTTTGCTTCTCAGTAATCTTGGCTAATGGCTCTGCCTCGGCCCATTTGGTGAAGTAATCAACTGCTACAATCGCGAACTTATTTTGTCCCTTTCCCATGGGCAAGGGTCCAATGATATCGACCCCCCACTGAGCGAAAGGCCAAGGGCTATCAACTGGAGTCATCCGTTCGGAAGGTACATGGGGTATAGGTGAGTATCGCTGGCATTTGTCACATTTTTTTGAAAATTCAATTGCATCTGCTTTCATAGTGGGCCCATAATATCCTTGCCGCATTGCCTAATATGCTAGGGATCGCCCCCTGGGGTGATTACCACATGCCCCCTGGTGTACTTCGTCTAGAACTTGAAGTGCTTCTTCTGGATGAAGACACCTTAAATAAGGCAAGGAGAAACTTTTTCGCAACAATATTCCGTCTTGCAAGGTGTACCTTGAAGCTCGAAGCCGAATTTGTCTTGCAGCTTTCTTGTCGTCTGGTAGATATCCGTCTCTGAGATAAAGGATGATGGGATCCATCCAGCACGGAGACGATTGTACCAATATTACTTGCTCAAGAGCCGATTGGTCAATACTCAGGTCCTGACGATGCTCGATGGGGATCGAGTGTGCTATCTCAGATTCGGGTGCAGAAGCGAGCTTAGCCAATGAGTCGGCAAGTTGGTTCTGCTCGCGAGGAATATGAATTATTTCATAGGTCTTCAGTTTTGCGAGTAGGATGAGTACACGAGACTTGTATAAGGCCATCCTTTCTTCTTTGGCTTCAAATTCACCAAGAACTTGGTTGACAATGAGCTGGGAGTCACTATGAATCAACAGATTTTGAATTGTAAGGACAATGGCTAATTCGAGACCGACGATCAGGGCCTCATATTCTGCTTCATTATTTGAGATGTGAGAATCGAAACGTAGAGCATATTGAAAATGCGACCCGTCGGGGGCCACTAAAATCAGGCCCGCTTCGCTACCAGTGGCCTGCGACGACCCGTCCACGAAGAGTGACCAAGGAGGCTGGTCGCTAATTGTGGTATTATCATCAGGAGAGTACGTGAATTCGACGATGAAATCGGCCACGGCCTGGCCCTTTATCGCGGTCCTAGGGCAGAATGAGATATCGTGCTCGCTGATCTCGAATGCCCATTTAGTTAACCGTCCGGAAGCCTCAGGTTTTTGAAGGACTTGTCGTAGCGGATGATTCGTTGGTACTAAAATAGCGTGGGCCTGAAAGTATGGTCGCAGTTTTCTAGCTGCCATGACTAAGGCCAGGGCTAGCTTTTCCATATCAGAATACCGAGTTTCTGCATCAACCATTGCTTGACTAACATAATAAACGGGCCTTGGCACCCCGGAATCTTCTCTTATTAATGCGGCGCTAACGGCCGTAGTGGACACAGATAAATAAAGAATAAGTTGCTCGTGTGCTATAGGTTTAGATAAAATGGGAGGTGTGCTCATGTATAGCTTCAATTGTTGAAAAGCCTCTTTACACTGAGGTGTCAATTTCCAATCAGACTTGGCCGTTGCACGAAGGAGTTTGAAGAAAGGTAAACACTTGTCGGATGCTCGCGAGATGAACCTATTCAATGATGCGATGCGACCAGCCAGACGCTGGACGTCCTTCAGAGTGGTGGGGGATTTCATCTCTATCAATGCTTTTATCTTCTCAGGATTGGCCTCGATTCCGCGCTGGCCGACCATGAACCCAAGAAACTTTCCTGCAGACACTCCAAACGCACATTTTTCTGGGTTTAGTTTCATTTGATACTTCCTCATAAGGTCGAAGGCTTCTCGGAGATCAGAAATATGATCATCTTCTATGGTGCTTTTTACGAGCATATCGTCAACATAAACTTCCATATTCCTACCGATCTGAGTAGCGAATATTTTATTGACGAGACGTTGATAAGTGGCTCCTGCATTTTTAAGACCGAACGGCATTACCTGGTAACAATATAGTCCCCGATCCGTGATGAAGGCAGTATGCTGGCTATCGGGTGGATGCATCATAATCTGGTTATAACCAGAGTAAGCATCCATAAAACTGAGCAGAGCGTGTCCAGCTGTTGAATCGACCAGCTGGTCTATCCGTGGTGTTGGAAAACTATCTTTGGGGCATGCTTTGTTCAGATCTAAATAATCGATGCACATTCTCCACTTGCCATTAGCTTTTCGGACGAGAACTACGTTCGCGACCCACTCTGGGTAATCAACTTCTTTTATGAAATTGACCATAAGTAGCTTCTCGACCTCAGCTTTAATCGCCATTTGCCTTTCTGCAATGAAGGCACGTCGACGCTGGTGTACGGGTTTATGCTTTGGGTCGATATTGAGACGATGTGCGATGACATTGGGGTCGATGCCTGGCATATCTTTATGAGACCAAGCAAACACGTCGTGATATTCGGTAAGAAAAAGGACCAGATCTTCACGATGGACGCTAGTTAAAGAGGATCCAATGTATACGACCCTGGACAAGTCGTCATTGGCCAAGTGAATCGCCACTGTATCTTCCCCTGGAGTTCCCGATTTTAGAGCACTTTCTCTCGGATCCAACGAGGTGTTGGAGGGTAAGTTGGGTGAACCTGGTGCTATCTCCATGACGGGTATTGCTTGAGCCTTCTTTCGATCTTGGAGAGCAATCTGATAGCAAGACCGTGCCTCCTGTTGACTTCCTCGCACGACCTCGACGCCATTCGGAGTAGGAAATTTGACACATAGATACGAAAGGTGCAAGGCAGCCCCGACCTTAGTAAGAGACGGCCGCCCCAAAATGGCGTTATACGCTGATTTTCGGTCCACTACGAGGAAGTTTATGAAGACGGTGGTCTTCACTGGGCTTTCTCCGAAAGTAACTGGGAGATCAATGCTTCCTTCAGGCGTCACTACCTCACCTCCGAAGCCGACGAGGGGAGTCGATACTGGCTTAAGAAGGCTTCTGGCAAGTGCCATTTTGTTGAAGGCCTCCAAGTATAGAATATCGGCTGAGCTACCTGTATCCACCATAATTCGATGAGTCAAATAATTCGATACCTTCAATGTGACTACGATGGAGTCTTCGTGAGGGAAGTGAATTCCTTTGGCATCTTCGAGAGTGAAGGAAATTGGAGGATGGCTGGTTTTTTACGAGCTAGACGTCTGTTCCAGCCAATAGATTTGCTGAGGTTCTCTGGATGCCTTTCGGGCGTATGCTTTCCTCGAAGCTTGAGAGTCACCCCCGCAAGCTGGTCCTCCGACGATGGTGCGGATTTCTCCCGTAGGCTCAGTGTCCTCTTGGTCAGTTTGATGATGAGGCGGTTCCTTTTGGCGAGATGAGGTCTTCGTCCTTTCTGGTGATTGATTTTTACGAGCAACATAATCCTGGAGATGGCCTTTTCGAATAAGGGCTTCGATATGGTCTCGTAGAGAGATGCAGTCCTGGGTTCTATGCCCGTGATCTTTGTGGAAGTAACAGAACTTGCTCTTATCTCTCTTCTCGGGATCGGATTTGATCTTTGCAGGCCATTTTACATATGGCTTGTGTTTAATCTCCATTAGAACCTTTTCATGAGACCGATTAAGAGGAGTGCAGTTATGGTATTTACCGGAGTAAGGCTTCTTGGGAGAATGATCGCGTTGATCACGACGATATTTTTTATCTGCAGAAGAGGTTCCCTCTGGCTTGCGTTTCTTACCCTGTGCCCCCTGACGTGTCAATGCGACTTCTTCTGCATTGATGTACTTCTGAGCTTTGGCTTGGAACTCTGCCATAGTTTTCGGTGGGCTTTTATCCAAGGCAAACCTGAATTTCTTGCTGGTTACTCCTGCTACGAGGGCTGCGAGCCCTTTTTCCTCAATGTATCCTTCAGTTTGAACGGCTTCAGCGGTGAATCGTACGGTGAACTCTTTTATTGTTTCCCCATGCTGCTGTTTTAGATTCATTAAGTGGGAAGCCGGCTTCTTGACGCGGATGCTTCCCATGAATTGAGAAAGGAATATCTCTGATAACTGAGAAAAGGAGCTGATGGAACGAGGCTTTAATCCTCGGAACCACGTACGGGCTGCCTCCTTCAACGTTAGGGAAAAAGCCCTACACATGATTTCTGAACCATGTCCCTCCAACTCCATGAGGGACCTGTATGTTTCCAGGTGTTCAAGAGGGTCACCAATACCTGTGTATGGGGTGATAACAGGCGTTCGATACTTTCTGGGCAACGGTGCTTCCATAACCTCGCTGGTGAAGGGGGACTCGGATTGATGTACCGCCACCATGACTGCGGATGGCCGATTTGCCTGGTATCGCTGTTCCATGACATCAAAACGATCATGGATTCTTTTAAGATCTCCTTCCCATGGTAGGGTATAGCTTGATGTTTCAGCGGTGGAGCCCTGCGGTTGAGGTTGTCGAGATGAACTAGAATGTATAGAATGTGGAGACGGCACAGGGGGATGGCTGCCAAGTGGTGGGACCTTTGGTTCGTCCATAGAATGCCTGGAGGCCACTGGTATGGGTTGCGGTGGTAAACCTTCGGAGGGTTGTCTTTGTGGTTCAGGGAAATGCTGATCAAGCCGATTCGCCAGGGCTTGAACTCCGGAATTTAGAGTCAGAAGAGTGTTTCCGAGGAAACGCAAGACATCGTCTTGATTTCCAGAGGCCTCCAATAATGGATTTGTTGATGGCATATTCGGGGCTCCTTGAGGGATATTCGTCGTGGGTGGAAGAGCAGGTATGGATTCCGTCTCATCGGGCGGAGGTGGTGCCTGCCTTGAAGTCGAAGGATGAACAGCCTTTTTAGGAGGCATCGCGGAAGGATTTTGGTCGGTAGAACGATTGATTTTGATGATCAAGTCGTTCCCACAGACGGCGCCAAACTGTTGATGTCAGATTTTGTAACAGGATCCTCCGGACGTTCACCTCCTCTCCATCGGAGATTTCCTCCGCCAAACCTGAAAGAAGATAGACAGCAACTAAGGGTGGCTGGGGTCCAGCCGTTAGCCCTCCGATGCTTAAGTCAGATCAAAGCAAGAAGAAGAGTAGCCAGGCAGAACGGGACAGAGATCGAATATTGTTGTGTCTTTCCCTCAATGGAGTCGTCCCTTTATATGAATCTGGAGCGGTTCAATCTGTTACGCAAGATATCGAGATCCCGCTGATCTCGTGTACGATACTGAGATCTTGCCAATTTCATGGGATAAGATCCGCATCTTTAGAGACGGGATCCAACCCAATGACTTATTGCGTTCCTTGATGACAATCCCTTGAGATCCGGAACCACCAGAGAAGGTAAGCTTAGAAACCGACCTATACGGGCTGCCGGTAGGCGTAGTAATAGCGCTGATCGCTCATGTAGAGCTGAAAACTGTAGTTGGAGTCATAGCCAGCGAAAAGGAAGGAGACGCAGACAAGATGGAAACCACCGAACTGGGTGTAGCCCTGCCTGGCACCGCAGAGGGATTCAACAAGCTGCCCGACGGGAATCGGGTGCTGGTACTGAAGGTTAAGAGATGTAGCCACAGAAAAGCTGTTCGCATGTTGGAACCTAGTCACGAGTCCAAGTGCTTGCTCATTTTGACGTAACACCTTTCAACAACTTATGAGAAGGTCTGCTCGCTGTTCAAGAAGGGAATCTTTGCTTCGCTTAATCTAACCATCGGATAGGGGAGCTCGAAGCCTTGGGAATAGGTGCTCCGTATTTATCCATCCTACGACTCTCGAGCATATGATCTCGAAAGTCGGATGGGCATCCTGCACTTACTCGATATGCGACCATCGATCAGATGATCTCGAGAGTCTAATGGGTTCTTCCGTACTTTCCCAATCTACGACTCTCGATCAGATGATCTCGAGAGTCCAATGGGTTCTTCCGTACCTTCCCAATCTGCGACTCTCGATCAGATGATCTCGAGAGTCGAATGGGCATCCGTGCACAATTTTTAATAGCTGAGCTGGTCTCCATTATTTTGTCTATAACAGGCATGAAGTAAAATATTTTTTATTTGGGTTCTTTTTCTGTTGCTGAATTTCCTCTGTTTGCAGATTCCTTTTGTCTCTTTGTTCTTCGCTAGTAAATGCTTCATAATACCGTGTGTCTACGAAAAATGATTCTGCAATTGTGTATGGTTTCTCATCGGCTGAAATTCTGTGCTGCACACCTTTTTGACAATACTCGAAGCATTGATGTTAAGTGGAAGGAACAATTCCATATCTGTGTATGCATGGCCTCCCCAGCAATAAATTTTACGTTGTTACTGCATTGATTACGTGACAAGTTACTTTGGTAACTAAATTTTCGATTTTCATCATCATGGTAATTATGCCTAGCGCTTTCTATCTGTCTTGATTGAACCTCTATATCATCATATTGCTGGCCCGCAGATGCTGTCGCTTCGAGAGCATATTTAATGGCATTAAGTTCACAGCGGACCCATTATCGATCATGATACGTTTTATCTATTTATCATTGATGTAGCCTGTAACCATGAGAGGTCGATTGTGGTCTTTCTCACCTAGGATCAGGTCTTCGTTCGTGAAGGTTATTGTCGACATACAATAGGCTGCCTCGACTCTTTCCGATATTGCATTCCAGCTTCTGTCTTCATCTTTCCTAGCGTCTGAAGTTTCCATTTCTATTATTAAGGCCTCTTGTACATTATCTTCTAATAAGGCTTGTATTAGACTCTATAAAAAATTCTTAGATAATTTTAGGGCATCATAGACGCTCAATCTTGCTGGAATTCTTTCCAGATCACTGATCACATCATATGTAACACTTGATGTCGACGGATCTTCTGGTTGTGACGATCTATCGATTCTTTCATTAACCCTTTCTTGACTAGATATGTGATCGAGAATATCTCTTTGTGATTCCTGCTGAGGTTCCTGGCGTAATTATTTTCTTGACCTTAATGTTATTATATTACTTTCCATTCCTCTGTCATTGAATAAGCTGCTCGAATTTTCTGATCTTTCTATAGCTTGGACTGTCGCAACATCACACAATTCATGATACTAAAGCACTAATGTTTTCAACAATTGCTGGAAGCTACGTGGGATCCCTTGGTTCCTTGCTATTAGTTGTTGTTTGAGCACGGTTACTCGAATGCATTCTTTTACCATAACATCTTCAGTCAGAGGCAATGTGTAACTGCAATCTCACATGTTCCACCATCGACATACGAAATCCAATACATCTTCCCCCTGGTGTTGAATTGCTCTTCAGAGTAATTCCCTTGATATTCTTACATCATATCTGTAAAACTGCATTATGAACGTTTCTTTAATATCTTGCCAACGTGCAACAGTTCTTTCTAGCAAAGCGAAATACCAAGTCATGGCACTACCTAAAATGGCCAGTGAATATACAAAGTTTCGCAATAAATATTCTTGAGAAATGTTTCCCCTGAAATAAGCAGCTTTTTCATAGTTCACCAAATGTTCTATGGGTGACTGGGTTCCTCCTCTAAAGAGTACGAACTTGAGGAATTTTGGGATCCATTCTTCCTTTCGAGAATTTCTTTGCTTCAACGAGTTGGTTCGAGCAGCGTTTAACATTTGTTTGACTTTATCGGCGTGCGTATTGCTAAAGAAATGTATCACTTATCGCTCTCGGTTCATTTCGGGTCCCATCATTGTGGCTTCTTTCATCAGATTGAACATAGTGTATAGCTTATATCTATCTATGGCCTTCATTCCCATACTCTCTTCACATGACCTGGCTATCTCTATTTCTGTATGTTCAAGTGAATTATACGAACTTGTTATTGCATTTCTCTATTTCATAGTGTACTGATACGGACATTCTCCTAGAGTAATTTCACATCTTATCAATTCTGTTAAAGGAACAGCTCTTCGTGGTACCCAAAATTTTAACATGAACAACTCATGAAACTGTTCCCAGATTCGTGTTTCTCACGGGGTTCTTGATTCATACAATTCTTTGGCTGGTCCTATCAACGTTTCTTAAAGCTATCTAACCATCTGCTCCTTACCGACTCCTTGGTAATCCCAATATTTTTCGTATCGGAGTAAATGATCAAGAGGAGAATCATGTACTGAGAATAACATCGTTTCGTTATTGGAGGTCTTACGTGTCCTGCGACGTCTTGGTGGACGGCGGGTTTTTACCTTTTGATACAGCACTAATCCTTTTTTGTCTTTGGCTTTCTTCTAGAGCAGCGGACACTGTCATGATTTGTACGAGCTGTATTTCTTGTTCCTCAAGTTCTGGACTAAATCACCCTGAAAGGAGTACTAAAGATGATTATTGCTGATGTTCCGTGCTTATTGTAGACACAGCATTCGTGATTGCTTTCTTTCCTTTATCTCTTTATTTCCCAATAACTATTTCTCCTCCGTCGATTATTCTTTGGAGAATAGCTTCGATGATATAACATCTACGAGTAGGATTGCCTATCATGCGATGATAATGGCACTAATCTCTGTCCTCTGTTTTATCTACTTCTTCGGGTCGTTTCAATTGTGGCAACTCGATTGTTTCTTCCGCGACCAATTAATTCATCATGGGGACGATATCTTCAATTGAAAAAGAGTACTCTTCTTGGCTGTTAAACCGTCAGTATCTTTTTTCAATAGGCTTATTAACAGAGTAGTTTTGCCTTTTTCTCCTGTTGTCCCTTGGTTTATCCCGAAATTCTTCCTTACTCTTTACCTTTCTCTGTAACATTGGCTGAAGACTTGTTAGAGATTCATCATGTAGACTCTGTGTGAAATGCGGACACTTTCTTAATCATAATTTCCAAAGCGTGAGCTCTTGTAGCCAGTTCTGGGAACGTGTGTATTTTTGCTCCCGTAAGTACAAAAGCAATTACTGGTTTCATGCATCCGATGCACATTTCTACTTGCTCAGCTTCTCTGGAGAGGTATTTGCATGACGCACTTAGGGCTCTCTAACGTGTAATAAATTTGTCGACGGATTCTATTTCCCTTTGTCGTACAACTACTAGCTTTGTTAAGCTTACTTCTCTTTCGGTTGAAAAGTGTTGAGCCCTCAATTATACATATTTTAACCTCAATTCATCACTCTTTATGTATGATTTATAATGTTAAAGACATATCTTATGCATGTGTTTGTGTTTGTAGGAATGAAAGAGAGACATTGTGAATTCAATGCCAAAAGACCGCTCCAAGACACCTTAAGGATTAAAGCAAGAAAGGTCAAGAATGGAAGAAAGAAGCCATGGAAGATGGAATCGAAAACTAAAGTAAAATATTAAAGAAATCATGTTAAAAGACATGAAAGGGCTAGAAAAACCAAAGTGCAAGTTGCAGGGCCGGAAAAGTAAATTACAGAAATTGCAGAAAACAACCCTATTGTTTCACGACTGACCGGTCGATGGCTAGATCCGACCGGTCGGCTCTAGGGTCGGGACAGGTCAAATTTTCAGATTTTTTGGCAAAAACTCACTAGACTAAAAAGACAGGTCAATGACCAGTTGCCTGAAACGTCGCCAGACCGGTCGGCCACGTCCAGAAAATAGAAATTTCTAATTTTGGTCCGATTTTTCCTGCGCAACTACGTAACCTTTTGCATAATTCTGAAACTTTCTGAGGCGGTGGAGCTTCCAATCTATAAAAGAACACTTAAAGGCTTATCTAAACTCATCATAGAAGACTGAAAATTTCATGAGAGGTAGAGAGGAGCGTCGTGGAGCGTTCGCAACTCCTCCAACTAGGGTTTTTATGATTTTTCTATGCTATTATAGTAGTTTCCATTTGAGTTTTAGTTTAATCTATTAATGGTTGGCTAAACCTCTTAGCTAGGGCTAAGAGGTGAAGCTTATAGTTATTTGTAATACTTAATTCGAATTAGTTAAAATACTTTTGGGTTTAATGAAGAACACTTATAGCTCAAGTTTGAAATAAAGTTAGTATTTTTAGTTAATCTTCTATCTCTTGTGATTTCTCTTACATGGGATGTTTTTATTACTGAGATTGCTTAATAGGGTGTTGATTTATAGGATTTTGGGTTGTAGAGATCTTAGATCCATCATGATATGTTGGATGCTAGGAGATATTACAAACCAAGTTTCTTATGTGCTTATCTAGAACTAAACTAGAAGTTCTTATCTTGGGATTGATCTGAGATAGATGTTCATGTATTGATATTGGTTTGATAAAAGTTCAATTCATGCTTTTAAATCAATTCTAGTGACAAGACTTGAGGAAGAATCATAAATGTGATCTCAATTGTTTTGTGAAGGATTGGGCTGTGTGAGGAAGAATCATAAATGTGATCTCAATTGTTGGTATGAGAAAACCATATCAGTGGATGATCCATCTATGTCAGATATGTTATGATGATTTAATTGCTCTATATTCCGATTGAGTTATTGGGTTGAATGGTTTGAATTGGCATTGTGAATGATTATAAGTGGATCCTTGTCGCTTTAGTGCTTATTTCCCTGATTTAAGTCTAAAGTAAATAGCTTTATGTTATTAAATTCCATCCATCGATACAAATTCGAATTTAGTCTATCTTAGTTATAAAGTTTAAAATTATTACGACAATCCCTGAGAATCAACCTCGGTCTTACCGAGAATTATTACTGCATTGTAGCCTTGCACTTGAAGCGAGTGAACAAAAAGAAGCTTGTCAGAAAAGCTTTCTGCATTTGTTCCCAAGTACGTATCGATCCAGGAGAAAGGGCTACATACCACTTGAAGGCTTTTCCAGTCAAAGTTACACTAAACAATCGTAAACAATATTATGATACGGCAGCATAACTTCCCATTACGGTTATGAAGTGCATCATATGTTCTTCTGGTGAGCCTTCCCCATTAAACTACTAAAATTCTAGGCATTTGAAGCCCACTTGGAAAGGAATATCATCAACTTCTCTTAGATACGGTCTCTTATACCGGAATCTTTCTTTATGCATCATTTCTCCTTCTGAATGGACAGTTTCGACAATAATTTGTCGTATTTCCTCTGTTGCTATTCCGGTATTTGTCATCAGGATAGACCCGTGTGACATGGTCTGAGGCGGTTGTGACCATTCAGCAAGATGTTCCATATTTTTCGTAGGGGCCATATTTTGTGGAGCGACGTTCTGGGATACTGTGTGGGCTATCATGGATAAAGCCTCTTGCATATTTCTACATTCTTCTATAAGGATTGCTCGTGTTCATGTCATTTCTTCGAGACGCATTTCCATTGATTGTCCAGCTTGACTGGTTCCAGCTACAAAGACAGAGACTCTTCTTTTGGATGTTTCTAACCCTGATGATGTGAATGAAGCAGTAATCGAAGGGGTGAGTGATATTGAATTTCTCCTCAACTCACAACTATTACATCGCGAGGAGTCGACAGACTTAGTATGTTCGGTTCTTTTTTGTGTAGTTCTAGCTGAATTTTCCTTTAAGCTTTCTGTTGGAGAGGGTTGATACGACATAAGAATTTGGTTCATCTATCTTTGCATAACAAGGGAGGCAAGAAGTGTAGGGAAATCTTTCTCAGCGAAATATATCTCTGCCTCTCCCGGAAATAGAGATGGAGGAGCCATAGCTGGGATTTGTTTAGCGATACTTCGTGTAATGGATCTTTGGTAAGTTCGAGAATGAGGTCCTTTGGTTGTAGTCTTGGTAGAAGTTTTGGATGATGACCTCTTTCTTTTCGGCTGTACCATTACCCATCTACTCAAGCCTTTTGCAGCGATGGGTGAGACTGAAACCACCATCGTATTTGCTTCAGTTATCATATTCTGAGTTGTCTTCATCTGGTGTTTTCTTTTCATACTTTAATCATTATATGAGACAATAAATCTTTCATTCGGCAAGAAATTAAAAGCTATCTTGTGGATTGAGTAAGTCATCGTAAGTATTTGATTGAATATTCGATTGGAGAATATAATGTACCTCAGATAAAAAAAAATTAGTCCTTTGAATCGTCTGTATATACAATCTATTCTAAAGATGAAGGGCGGAATGATCCAATTGAGAGTCGACATGTTGGCACTATCAAGCGCCAAAAGATGACGAATGTCTTTCTTATATTCTCTTATCAATGTTAGAACATAACTCTTGTTAAAAGAAAACTTTCCCAACAGAGTCCCCATTTTGTTTACACAACAAAATTGCTTTGTGTTTATGGAGGAAAACAAGAGTCACATTTCAATATTAGACAAGAGAGACAAAAAAACATTCATCACTTCATTTTATTCATTTACTGAGTTCTTCGTACATTCCGTATTTCCAACATCATTTGATTCTAGAATAGATTGTACATTGTACAAAATGAAATATATTCGAAAAGTAATTTCGGCAGAGCTTCGCCCTATTCTTCTTTCATCCTATTGAAATAATAGGGAAATGACTGGCTGATAATTTAAGCTAGAAATATTCTTCTATTCATGACTGAGGCGAGTCAACTAGACTAGGCTTCATTCCTTCGTGATCTTCATAGGATTTCACGATAGTATCACCCAACACATCTACCACTTCTAGGGGTTGTACAAAGTACGCTTAACCTGAAGTGAGAGAAAAGGGCCTTCTGCTCCATGTTAATGTCATCTATCAAGACATCCACTTACAGGGATTGTACAAAAGTACACTCGACCCAAATAGAGAAAGATAGGTCTTCTGAATCATCTACACAGTCATCTACTTACGGGGATTGAACAAAGTACGCTCGACCCGAAGGGAGAAAGATAGGTCTTCTGTTCACAAAGAAACAAACTCTCTAGTCTGGGTTGCTCTCTCTATATCGTTCATCTTTGCCACAACCTCAGCCTTCAATGCCCTTCGCGATTAAAAGGAAAATGGAGGATGAAAACAGCCCAACATCCTTTATGAAAGGAGAGAACAAGTGCTTTCAGGGCAGCTTTACGTGGGTTGCGGCAAGTTCATAAGCTTGCCGTGGGTCGTGTAAAGCACCTCCCAAGCAAACTTCACTTTTTCGATCTTTCTTCTTCATTCCGGCAGCATCTCCCTCTCATTCCTCTTCAATCTTCGGGGTCCGCACATTGTGCGTTCAACCCAAGGAGAAAGAAGAACTCGAGGTCCGCCCCGTACATCTGAAGTCTTCTGGAGCTCTGAACTTCAGAAGCAAGTACCAAATGAGGACCCCTGGGGGTATTTATAGGCAAAAAGTGGTGAATTTCGCGGAAAGACCCAATCATCAGATGTGCACTTTATGCGACCCGCGGCAAGTGCACATCTTCTGCACTCTCCTTCAATTTCGGTCTTTTCTCTTTTAAAAACTTTTTTTATTCTTCTTTCTTTTTTTATTTCTTCATTTTTCATGCTTCAACATATGCGTTCCCAATAGTTGGTCCGTTATGCACAAGTGCATGTGTAGCTCAACTACTCATTGGGCCTCAAATCAGGCGCATACCCAACCCATGTGTTGTAGGCAAATATAGTCTATCGAGAAGTGCAGGATCGCGGCCATAATGAATGCGAGCAGTCAAGCTCGTGCTCGTCAGAAGTGGTCGCATCTCCCGTATGCGAGCAGTCAAGCTCGTGCTCGCGAAGAGGGGACGCATATCCCGTATTCGAGCAGCACGGCTCGTGCTCGTCAGAAGTGGTCGCATCTCCCGTATGCGAGCAGTCAAGCTCGTGCTCGCGAAGAGGGGTCGCATATCCCGTATGCGAGCAGCACGGCTCGTGCTCTTTAGAAGAGGTCGCATCTCCCGTATGCGAGCAGCTCTGCTCGGGCTCGTCAGAAGGGGTCGCACCTCATGAATGTGAGCATCCCTGACACAAGCAGCTCCCGACATCAGAATAGTCCTGAGTCTTCATTTTTGGTTTGGATGGCCTTCATACTTCCAGCACCCGGTTCCCGTCGAGCGGTTTGGTCAATCCCTCTGCGACATCAAGCAGAGTTACACCCAGCGCGGCGGTCTTCACCCTGTCGGTGTCTCCTTCCTTTTCGGTAGCTATGACTCCAACTACGAGCAATCAACACTATTACTACGCCGATCGGCAGCCCGCATAGGTCGGTTTTTGGGCTTATCTTCTCTGGTGGTTCCGAATCTCAGGGGATTGCTATCAAGAAACGTGATTACCAGAAGAAGTCATCGGGTTAGATCTTGCCTCTAAGAATAAGGATCTTGTCCCACGAAATCAGCGAGATTTCGGTATCGTACGCGACATCATCGGGATTTTGATATCTTACGTAACAAATTGGGTTGCTTCAGATCTATATAAAGGCGGTGACTCCATTAAGAGAAAGGTACGCACACAATATATTCAATCCCAGCCTTGTTTTGCCTGATGCCTCTTCCTTCCTTCTTTGGCCTGACTTAAGCATCGGAGGACTAACGGCTGGACCCCAGCCACCCTTAGTTGCTATCTGTCTTCTTTCAGGTCTGGTGGTGGAAATCCCTGCTGGAGTGAAGGAGAAAAACCGGAGGATCTCGTTACAAAATCTGACATTAACAGTTTGGCGCCGTCTGTGGGAACGACTTGATCGTCAAAATCAATCGTTCTAACCACCGATCAAAATCCTTCGGCGATGCCCCCTAAAAAGGCTGTTCATCCTTCAACTTCAAGGCAGCACCACCTCCGCCTGATGAGACGGAATCCGTACCTGCCCTCCCACCTGCTCCGACGAATATCCCTCAAGGAGCCCCGAATATGCCATCAACAAACCCATTATTGGAGGCCTCTGGAAATCAAGATGATGTCCTACGTTTCCTCGGAAACACTCTCCTAACTCTAAACGCCGGAGTTCAGGCGCTGTCAAATCGGCTTGATCAGCACTTCCCTAAACCGCAGAGACAACCCTCCGAAGGGTTACCACCGCAACCCATACCGGTAGCTTCCAGACATTCTATGGACGCACCACAGGTCCCACCACTTGGCAGCCATCCCCCTGTGCCTTCTCCACATTCTATACATTCTAGTTCGTCTCGACAACCTCAACCGCAGGGCTCCACCGCCGAAACATCTAGCTATACCCTACCATGGGAAGGAGATCTCAAAAGAATCCATGATCGTTTTGATGTCATGGAACAGCCATACCAGGCAAATCGGCCATCTGCCGTCATGGCGGCGATACATCAATCTGAATCTCCCTTCACCAGCGAGGTCATGGAAGCCCCGTTACCCAGAAAGTATCGAGCGCCTGTTATCGCTCCGTACACAGGCATTGGCGACCCTCTTGAACATCTGGAAACATACAGGTCCCTCATGGAGTTGGAGGGACATGGTTCAGAAATCATGTGTAGGGCTTTTCCCCTAACATTGAAGGAAGCAGCTCGTACGTGGTTCCGGGGGTTAAAGCCCCGTTCCATCAGTTCCTTTTCCCAATTATCGGAGATATTCCTTTCTCAATTCATGGGAAGTATTCGCATTAAGAAGCCAGCCTCCCATCTGATGAATCTGAAACAGCAGCATGGGGAGACAATAAAGGAGTTCACAGTACGGTTCACTACCGAAGCCGTTCAAACTGAGGGTTACACTGAAGAAAAGGGTCTTACAGCCCTCATTGCCGGAATAACGAGCGAGAAATTCAGGTTTGCCTTAGATAAAAGCCCGCCGAAAACTATGGCAGAATTCCAAGCCAAAGCTCAGAAATATATCAATGCAGAAGAAGTCGCATTGACACGCCATGGAGTACAAAGTAAGAAACGCAAGCCAGAAGGAACCTCTTCTACAGATAAGAAATACCGTCGTGATCAGCGCGATCATTCTCCCAGGAAGCCTTACTCTGGTAAATATCATAACTACACTCCTCTTAATCGGTCTCCTGAAAAGGTTCTAATGGAGATTAAACACAAGCCATATGTGAAGTGGCTTGTAAAGATCAAATCCGATCCCGAGAAGAGGGACAAGAGCAAGTTCTGTTACTTCCACAAAGATCACGGGCATAGGACCCAGGACTGCATCTCTCTACGAGACCATATCTAAGCCCTTATTCGAAAAGGCCATCTCCAGGATAATTTTATGTTGCTCGTAAAAATCGATCACCAGAAAGGGCGAAGACCTCATCTCGCCAAAAGGAACCGCCTCATCATCAAACCGACCAAGAGGACGCTGAGCCCACGGGAGAAATTCGCACTATCGTCGGGGGACCAGCTTGTGGGGGTGACTCTCAAGCTTCAAGAAAAGCATACGCTCGAAAGGCGTCCAAAGAACCCCAGCAAATCTATTGGCTGGAACAGACGTCCAGCTCATCAAAAGCGAGCCATCCTCCAATTTCTTTCACCCTCGAAGATGCAGCGGGAATTCACTTCCCTCATGAAGATTCCATCGTAGTCACATTGAAGGTATCAAATTATCTGACTCATCGAATTATGGTGGATACAGGTAGCTCAGCCGATATTCTGTACTTGGAGGCTTTCAACAAAATGGCACTAGCCAGAAGCCTCCTCAAGCAAGTATCGACCCCCCTCGTCGGCTTTGGAGGAGAGGTAGTAACACCTGAAGGAAGCATCGATCTCCCAGTTACTTTTGGAGAGAGTCCAGCGAAGACCACCGTCTTTGTAAACTTCCTCGTCATGGATCGAAAATCAGCATATAACGCCATTTTGGGGCGGCCGTCTCTAACTAAGGTTGGAGCGGCCTTGCACCCTTCATATCTGTGTGTTAAATTTCCTACCCCAAATGGCATCGGGGTCGTGCGAGGAAGTCAGCAGGAGGCACGGTCCTGTTACCAGATAGCCCTCCAAGATCGAAAGAAGGCTCAAGCGACACCCGTCATGGAAATAGCTCAAGGTTCACCCAACGTTCCCTCCACCACCTCGTTGGATCCGAGAGAAAATGCTCTGAAGTCAGGAACTCCGGGGGAGGAAACAGTGGCGATCCACCTGACCGAAGACGACCCGTCTAAGATCGTGTACATCGAGTCCTCCTTAACCAGTGTCCACCGTGAAGATTTGATCCGTTTCCTCACTGAATACCAGGACGTGTTTGCTTGGTCTCTAAAGATATCCCAGGCATCGATCCCAATGTCATCGCACATCGTCTCAACGTTGACCCGAAGCATAAACCCGTACATCAGCGTCGACGTGCCTTTACTGCAGAAAGACAAATGACAATCAAAACTGAAGTTGAGAAGCTGCTCACGGCTAATTTCATAAAAGAAGTTGACTACCCAGAGTGGGTCGCAAACGTAGTTCTCGTCCGGAAAGCTAATGGCAAATGGAGGATGTGCGTTGACTATTCAGACTTGAACAAAGCATGCCCCAAAGATAGCTTTCCGACACCGCGGATCGACCAGTTGGTCGACTCAACAGCTGGACATGCTCTCCTCAGCTTTATGGATGCTTATTCTGGTTACAACCAGATTATGATGCATCCACCTGATAGCCAGCATACTGCCTTCATCACAGATCGAGGACTATATTGCTACCAGGTAATGCCGTTCGGTCTTAAAAATGCAGGGGCCACTTATCAACGTCTTGTCAACAAAATATTCGCTGCTCAAATCGGTAGGAATATGGAAGTTTATGTTGACGATATGCTCGTGAAAAGCATCGTTGAAGATGACCACATTTCTGATCTTCAAGAAGCCTTTGATCTGATGAGGAAGTATCAAATGAAACTGAACCCAGAAAAATGCGCGTTTGGAGTGTCTGCAGGGAAATTTCTTGGGTTCATGGTTGGCCAGCGTGGAATTGAGGCGAATCCCGAAAAGATTAAGGCATTGATAGAGATGAAATCCCCCGTTACTCTGAAGGACGTCCAGCGTCTGGCTGGTCGCATCGCATCATTGAACAGGTTCATCTCGCGAGCATCTGACAAGTGCTTGCCCTTCTTCAAACTCCTTCGTGCAACGGCCAAGTCTGATTGGAAGTGGACACCTCAGTGTGAAGAAGCTTTTCAACAACTGAAGCAATACATGAGCGCTCCCCCCATTTTATCTAAACCTGTAGCACATGAGCAACTCATTCTTTATTTATCTGTGTCTTCCACGGCCGTTAGCGCCGCTTTAATAAGAGAAGATTCCGGGGTGCAAAGGCCCATTTATTATATCAGTCGAGCAATGGTTGATGCAGAAACTAGGTATTCTGATATGGAGAAACTGGCCCTAGCCTTAGTCACGGAAACTCGAAAACTGCGACCATACTTTCAAGCCCATGCTATTTTAGTACCAACAAATCATCCACTACGACAAGTCCTTCAAAAACCTGAGGCTTCCGGGCGCTTAACTAAATGGGCGGTCGAGATCAGTGAGCATGATATCTCATTCTGTCCTAGGACCGCAGTCAAGGGCCAGGCCGTGGCTGACTTCATCGCTGAATTTACATATTCTTCTGAAGATAATATCACGACCAGCAACCAGCCTCCTTGGTCACTCTTCGTGGACCGGACGTCGCGGGCCACTGGCAGCAGAGCGGGCCTGATTTTAGTGGCTCCTGACGGGTCGCATTTTCAATATGCTCTGCGTTTCGAATCACGCGTCTCCAATAATGAAGCAGAATATGAGGCCCTGATTGTTGGCCTCGAACTGGCCATTGTCCTCGCAGTCCAGAATTTGATAATTCATAGCGACTCCCAGCTCATTGTCAACCAAGTTCTTGGTGAATTCGAAGCCAAAGAAGAAAGAATGGCCTTATACAAGTCTCGTGTCCTCATCCTGCTCGCCAAACTAAAGACTTATAAAATAATTCATATTCCTCGCGAGCAGAACCAACTTGCTGATTCCTTGGCAAAGCTCGCTTCTGCACCAGAATCGGAGTTATCACGTTCGATCCCCATCGAGCACCGTCAGAACTTGAGTATCGACCAAGTGACTCTCGAGCAAGTAATATCGGTACAATCGTCTCCATGTTGGATGGATCCTATCATCCTTTATCTCAGAGACAGATACCTACCAGAAGACAAGAAAGTTGCAAGACAAATTCGGCTTCGAGCTGCCAGGTACACCTTGCAAGATGGAATATTGTTGCGAAAAAGCTTCTCCTTACCTTATTTAAGGTGTCTTCATCCAGAAGAAGCACTTCGTGTTCTAGATGAAGTACACCAGGGGGCATGTGGTAACCATCCCAGGGGGCGATCCCTAGCATATAAAGCGATGAGGTAAGGATATTATTAGCCCACTATGAAAGCAGACGCCATCGAATTTTCTAAAAAATGCGACAAGTGTCAACGATATCTACCTATACCTCATGTACCGTCCGAGCGGATGACCCCAGTTGATAGCCCTTGGCCTTTTGCTCAGTGGGGGATCGATATCATCGGGCCCCTACCCATGGGAAAGGGACAGAATAGGTTCGCGATCGTGGCGGTTGATTATTTCACCAAATGGGCCGAGGCAGAACCATTAGCCAAGATTACTGAGAAACAAACTACTAAGTTTATATGGAGAAATATCATATGCCGTTTCGGACTCCCTCACACTATAATTACCGATAACGGAACGCAGTTCGACAACGTAGCCTTTGATGAATTTTGCGAAAAATGGAAGATACGTAATCTCCGCACTTCTCCGTATCATCCTCAGGCGAATGGGCAGGTCGAGGCAGTGAATAAGATCATAAAGCATCATTTGAAGACCAAGCTAGGTGAATGTAAAGGGGTGTGGCCAGAACTTCTGCCAGAGGTATTATGGGCCTATAGAACCACGACTTGTACATCAACAGGTGAAACCCCTTTCTCCTTAGCATTTGGTGTCGACGCAGTGGTACCAGTGGAAATTCAAGTGCCCTCATATCGGATCGAGCAGTATGACCCTGCAAGTAATCAGGAAAACCTCCGACTTCATCTCGATCTCTTGGAAGAGCGAAGAAATGCTTCCCAAGTACGAGTGGCAGCATATCAACAACGTATTGCTCGTTATCGGAATGCGAAGGTTCGGCCTAGATCCTTCCAGCTCGGAGATTTGGTCCTAAGGCAAAATCTTGGAGTTCCTGCTCGTTCATTGGATCCGAATTGGGAAGGCCCGTATCGGGTTATTAGGGTTGTGCGACCCGGTACTTATTATCTTGAAGACATGCAAGGGAAGCCTGTACGTCGCCCTTGGCACGTGGAGCATTTGCTACGATACTACCCCTAGATTCGATGTAGTTTATTACAACGTTTTATGAATAAAGTGAAAGATATCTTTTGGCCGCTACTCCATTTATATGGACCTGAATAGCCCTGAAGAGAGTGCTTACACATCCTCTTGGCCAATTGCCTACCTTTAGTAGGATTGAAATCGTTACTAGTTGGTTGCTTCTCCATTTACATGGACCTGAATAGCCCCGAAGAGAATGTATACCATCTCTTGACCAACCTTCTGCCCTTGGTAGAATCAAAATCTCAATCGATAGATCAATCTATCTCAACGCGGACACGGTCACACGACCCCCGGATTGAGTCTAATTCATTTTTTCATGAGTTAGTTGCTCGCGACTGGTGAGAGGAGGGATCGCACTCCGGAATGCGAGCACCGCAGCTCGTGCTCGAATTAGGGGGTCGTAGTCATATCCCTAATCGCGAGCACCGTAGCTCGGGCTCGAATCGCAGTCGTACACCTTAATTGCGAGCACCACAGCTCGCGCTCGAATTGTGGTCATACACCTTAATGCGAGCAGCGCAGCTCGTGCTCGAATTAAAGGGTCGCATCTCTGATGAATCCATTTGAGATCAACATAAAGCAAAAAATGAAAGAAAAGGAGAATACATTATAGAAACGGATATTCATTCAAAAAGACCAAAAGGTCGAGACAATTACAGATTTCTTCAAAAAAAAAAAAAGGAAAAATATACATGATATAGGAAGCTGCCGAGGTCAAGGTTAGTCATCCTCATCTTGCGCAGGCTCGCGGCTCTCAGCTTCAGGACCAGCCTCAGGAGCAGGAGCGGCATCTGTTGCCTCAGTGGCTTCGTTCTCAGCGGCAGCCCGTTCCTTAGCTGCAACCTCGAATGCCACCCTGTCGAACTCCTCAACGTTAAAAGTTGGAGCGATCATCTGCATAACTCTGACCGCGAAATCGCGACCAGCGATATACGCATCGTACCGCTCCTCATCGTAAAGTGGAGAAGTCCGAAACTCCTGAACTGCGCGAGGACCCTCATCAGATATCATTTGAACGAGGGCCACTCGCTCCTCTTCCCAGTGGATGGAATCATCCTTCAACTGGTGAAGTTGCTGCTGGGCTTCCTTGAGCTCCTTCTGGGCCTCCTCGAGCTTCTTCTGGGTCCCTCGAGCTTGGTCCTCGCATCCTTGAGCCATCCCTCAAGCTGGATCTTGTCCTGACGGAAGATCTCCTTCTCCTTCTCGCTCTTGGTATGGATTTCTTGAAGCTTTGCGAGTTGGAGGTCCACTGACTGAAAGCGCTCAGTCAGGGATTGGATCTTGACAAGGAGAATTTTCTTCTCTTCGTCCAGCTTGGAGATCTGAACCTCCAAGGCCTTCACCAAACGGTCCCTCCCTTGGACCTCGGCTTCCATAGTCTTCTTCTTCTTCTCCACATCCTCCACGCTGCGGCGGGCTGCTTCGACATCCCGCCTAACGCGGAGTGTGAGATCCAGGCTCTGAAACAAATAAAGAAAAAGGATTAGATTGCTAGTCATCTAATAAAATCCTGAAGAGATTGGTAGAAAGGGAAAAGGTTGTTACCTGAACCAGTCTCACTCCAATATCAGTAGAGAGAGCCTCTGGGCTTGGCTCAGGCAAACTCCCGAAGGAGTTGGGGGGAATGTTATCAAACATAAACTTGTATACAGGATGCAAGTGCGGGGGGATAACAAAAACCCCCGACCCGGAAGGTTGGGCCACCACCATCTCGCCAGAGCCCGTCTCACGAGCACTCACGGCACCCATAGAGGGCGTCGCAGACTCGCGAGCACCAGTAGGCTCGCATCTCGTATCCTTAGGAGGGAGGCCCCCCTCCATTCGATCGCCTTTCGACGAATTATCGGCAACTTTGATCACTGGCTGGCCGCGAGCACCTGGCGGTGGAGTCGCAGTAGCCGGAGGGGGCACGGCAGATAGAGGGGTCGCGATAACCGGAGGGGTCGTGGTCGTACGAGAAGTCATAGCGACCCCACCCGAACCGATCCCTCGCGATTGAGGACCGCGAGCAGACCCCTCTGCGGGAGTGGGCGCATTAGAAGGACCCCCCGCAGTCTTCTTTTGCCTCTTCGAGGCTGTGCCCTTCAGACGGGGAAGTGCCCCCAGTGCACCTCTTTTGTCTCCCACGTTCGCCATTTCGTCTTGAGAGATTAAACCCGCTGCACTGAGACAGTGAGGCTCTAGAGCAGCGTTGACGTGGCGTGCAGCCGCAGGGAGCTTGTAGACCTTGACAAGTTTCTCGTTGAGCCCTCCTCACAGATTGGGCTTCACACCAATTGGGATTCCTACGAGCAAAATAGAAGGTTCGTTAAATCGTCAAAGTAGTAAAGTTATTGTTTCTGTCGGACAAATAAACGAGCACTTGACCCACCTTTGCCAAAATGGCGATTAACGTTATGGCCTTTGGGGTCAGAGCCCATTTCGGACTCCCAGTTTCCGGAGACATAGAGCCACTTCTTTCTCCATCCCGGGCAGTTGGAAGAAGGGTTCCCCAAAATGAAGTTATTCCGGTGCCAGAAGCAGAGGTAGTACCAACCCTCGCTAGCTGGCGCCTTCTTCAGCTGGAATAACCTCAAAAATTCCTGAGCGGTTAACTCCTCGTTACCCGCCTGCTTCCAAAGGATGAAAGCACTCAGAAGAACCCGCCAGCCGTTAACTATAAGTTGGCCCGGGGCAATCTTGTAGAGACGGAGGAAGTTTCGAATAAAGGGGTGGAGGGGAAGATGTACGCCCACTTTGAAGAAGTATTCGTAAACAGCCACACACCCAGGTGGTGGTGCATCGGCTGTCTCCCCTCTCCCAGGCAATCTGAATAAAACAGAGTCTGGGACCCTATAAACCTCTCTAAGGTTAGAGAGTCTTTCCTCCGTCAAGATGGAAGAGTAACCGGAGGCGGAATATCTCCCGGCCGGTACCCTGGCGTTATTGGATTCGGAGGAGTCAGGGGTTTCATCTCCCAGAGGAACAATCTCTTCGTCAGAGAGTTCCGCCATTATAAAAGGGAGATGGGAGGAAGAAATGAATGAGGAAAAAGAAAGAAGGCTACCTCTGTAAAGAGGTTTTTTACTCCGGAATAGAGAAGGAAGAAGAAGAAGAAAACCTCGCAGCAATGGAATTCGGAAATGAAGGAATTTCTCTAAGTCCGGTATTTATACGCAATCATTCCGTCTGATTTGCTGGACACGCGGCAGCTTCTCATTCGGCGCACCAGACGAACGGACGCTAGCATTAAATACGGAAACACGTGGCGCCCGACTCTTCATCTCTGGCGGCGGAAAAAGCTGCGCGAAAGCTGGCCATCATAAATGCGGAAGCACGTTAAGTGAATCATGCGCGATTGTCTCCCAGCTGTCAGCACTAGCAAACCCTTGGCATAGTTCCTCAAATACCAAGGGTTTGGGGGGCATCTGTTGTAGGCAAATATAGTCTATCGAGAAGTGCAGGATCGCGGCCATAATGAATGCGAGCAGTCAAGCTCGTGCTCGTCAGAAGTGGTCGCATCTCCCGTATGCGAGCAGTCAAGCTCGTGCTCGCGAAGAGGGGACGCATATCCCGTATTCGAGCAGCACGGCTCGTGCTCGTCAGAAGTGGTCGCATCTCCTGTATGCGAGCAGTCAAGCTCGTGCTCGCGAAGAGGGGTCGCATATCCCGTATGCGAGCAGCACGGCTCGTGCTCTTTAGAAGAGGTCGCATCTCCCGTATGCGAGCAGCTCTGCTCGGGCTCGTCAGAAGGGGTCGCACCTCATGAATGTGAGCATCCCTGACACAAGCAGCTCCCGACATCAGAATGGTCCTGAGTCTTCGTTTTTGGTTTGGATGGCCTTCATACTTCCAGCACCCGGTTCCCGTCGAGTGGTTTGGTCAATCCCTCTGCGACATCAAGCAGAGTTACACCCAGCGCGGCGGTCTTCACCCTGTCGGCGTCTCCTTCCTTTTCGGTAGCTATGACTCCAACTACGAGCAATCAGCACTATTACTACGCCGATCGGCAGCCCGCATAGGTCAGTTTTTGGGCTTATCTTCTCTGGTGGTTCCGAATCTCAGGGGATTGCTATCAAGAAACGTGATTACCGGAAGAAGTCATCGGGTTAGATCTTGCCTCTAAGAATAAGGATCTTGTCCCACGAAATCAGCGAGATTTCGGTATCGTACGCGACATCATCGGGATTTTGATATCTTACGTAACAAATTGGGTTGCTTCAGATCTATATAAAGGCGGTGACTCCATTAAGAGAAAGGTACGCACACAATATATTCAATCCCAGCCTTGTTTTGCCTGATGCCTCTTCCTTCCTTCTTTGGCCTGACTTAAGCATCGGAGGGCTAACGGCTGGACCCCAGCCACCCTTAGTTGCTATCTGTCTTCTTTCAGGTCTGGTGGTGGAAATCCCTGCTGGAGTGAAGGAGAAAAAACGGAGAATCTCGTTACAAAATCTGACATTAACACCATGGCTCTCAATGATCAAGCCAAATGGGATGGACTTTACATAGGCCAGACGATGCAACCCAGATGCTACCTATTCCTAAAGTCTATTCCTAAAGTGTATGGACCTGACACAGGCCAGACGATGCAGCAGCCCAGATTCTCCCTATTCCTCAAGTGTCTTATGTCCATAAAATGGGGAGATGCAATTGTCCACCCACCAACATATTTACGGACTCTAATGATCCTTGCCAGTCAAATCTATAGTGACAAATATCACCTGATTTTGAAAATCTCACCATAATATCACAAGAAATACACCAAACAATATCATCACGATATCAATGCAATATTGACCTCAAAAATCACATAAACATTAATGAATTTGTTATACAAAATACATATATATGTATATATAAATTTAAAATTTATTTTACTAATTTATAATAAACATTTTTATTTTCAGTAAAAAATTTATTATAAAAACTCAAAATTTGAAAATCACGGGATAAATATTTTGGCTGAGAAAATGCCGAGAAGGAGATTTGTCACCATAGTCAGATCGCTGTCAAATCAGAATCGATAGTGAAACTCATGTGGGGCGAGAGAAAAAAAGGGGGCAAATTTAACAATAGAAGCTAAGGGGGAGGGAATGATACGAGTGACCTACCTGGCTCGCATTTTATTTGGCACTTGAGTTCGCAGCGTGCCATCAGCCTCGCTGGAAAGTCACAAGGAAAGAATTAGAATAGAAACGAGAGGTTTGCTAAATAAAATGCATCAGTTTTGAGTAATTCAAATGGGATGATGGACCGGGGCTATGACCTTTTTTGGCTACGGCCTTTTTTTTTTTTTTTCTTTTTTTTCAACAGTAGGACAAACAGGGTAGTCTACTCAGTGGATCAACGGCCAATAGTTTAACTCATACGACAGGTGTGCCCTGCCAAAGGACTGGATTTGCACAGGTAATCTTATGTGAAAGAGTATGTGATCAAAATCATGCAAACATTGAAAATCCCAAAACAAGCCCAATAGCAGGGTAGAGAGAAGGAGAAGCGTCAAACAACTCAACACGGTGCAGCATACACGATGGGGAAGTAAAGAAGGAGCTTACTGTCTTTCTGAACGCAGGCGGTACTGCAGGCATCGTAGCAATCAGCAGCAGAGGGCTCCACGCTACCCATTAGAGATGCCAAGAGAAATAAGAGAAGAACCACCGCTACTTTCTCTCTCATCTCTCTCTCTCCCTCTCTCTCTCTCTCTCCCCACCCACTACTTGCCTTCTTAACAGGAATCAGACCCCCAAATTGCCATTCGTCTTTGGTCCAACTACTGCAAGTCCCACCAGTCAACAAAGGTGACTCGCTCACGAGAAAGAAGTAAGGGCTTTTTCTTTCCCAACTTGCATACTCTCTTTCCAAAAAAAAGCTTATTTTTTGGGATTTTTACTGCAAGACGCCTATGTTTTAGCCTATTATATAAAAAATTGATACTTTTAAACTATTTCTCTAAAACAACTTTTCATTTGCACCGTTAACCTGGAACTGCTTGCCATGAGTCCCTTTGTTATAGCCAAAAAGTGGTGATCGAAGATATCAAAGACTCAAGACCCGCGAGCGCTATTTATATGGTGTTTAACCTGCGAGCCCTTATGGTCGAGGCTCGCATATCGTAAAAGTATGGTATACAATCCCGAACATGTGAGCTGGCTTGATCGCTGGTCATCGGATGAAGGTATTTTCATAATTCGTTTGTCTTCACTCCTTGGTCACAAAACAAGGGTCTCGCATGCGAGCAGCTCAGCTCGTGGTCGTTGAAAGGGATCTTATATTTACATGTGAGCAGCTCACTTTAAGGATGTTAGGCGAGGTTACCTTCGAAGAGAATAATTGCTACCTTTCAGCGTCAGTCTGTATAGATCAACTTTGGTTCGTCCTTATCCATAAATCGGAGCATCTCCATCAAGAGACGTAATCAGCTAGACGTCCAAGGATGCTAGGTCATCCCTTTATCTAAGGATTAATAAGATAAGCGTCTTATCCCCTGAAATCAGCAGTGATCTTAATGGCTTACGTAACAGACTGGATCACCTGGATCTGCATAAATAGATGACCCCACGGATGATAAAGGTACACAATTTCTAAGCTTATACCCCGCTTTTCACTTTACAACCATGTCCCGTCTGACTTAAGCTTCGGAGGGCCAACGGCTGGACGCCGGCTACCCTTAGTTTCCTCTTTTATTTTTTCATGTTTGGAGGGTAGCTTGTTTGAAGGAAGGTGAACGTCTGGAGGATCCTGTTACCAAATCCGACGTAAACAGATTGGCGCCGTCTGTGGGAAAGAGGTCATCAGAATTAGCCATTCTAATCACTGATCGTTATCTCCCACCATGCCTCCCAAAAAGACGGTTCATCCTTCCACTTCGTGACAGAAGTTACATCCGCCTGACATTACAGAACCAGCGCCTAATCTCCCTTATACTGCTTCGACTGGCATGCCCCCGGGAGAGTCTAACATGCCGTCACAAAACCCATTTTACGATGTATCCGGCAATCAAGAGGACATTATGCATTTCCTTGGAAATACACTTCTTACTCTCAAAGCCGGGCTTCAAACCTTATCTGATCGGTTTGATCAACACTTTCCGGAACCACAACAGCAACCTCGGGAAGGGCCGCCGGTGCAACCTATACCAGAAGCTTCCAGACATTCTGCAGGCGAGCCACGAACCCAACCAAATCCTCCTTCAAATCGAATGCCACTCGGCAATCGAGTCCCGGTACCTCCTCCACATTCCATACACTCCAGTACCTCCCGGCAACAACAATTTCAGGGGTCTGCCGTCGAAACTTCAAGCTATACCTTACCATGGGAAGGAGATCTCAAGAGAATCGAGGATCACTTCAACGATATGGAACATCGATATCGGTCTAACCTCCCAACTATTGCTCTTGCATCAGTCCATCGATCTGAATCTCCCTTCACCCGCGAGGTTATAGAGGCTCCCTTGCCTAAGAAATACCAAACACCTATCATCGCCCCGTATACAGGCACTGGCGATCCTCTCAAACATCTGGAGACGTATAAGTCTCTTATGGAGCTGGAGGGACATGGTTCAGAAATTATGTGTAGGGCTTTCTCCTTAACTCTAAAGGATGCAGCGCGTACATGGTTTTGAGGCCTAAAACCTCGGTCTATTGGATCCTTCTCTCAATTATCGGAGCTCTTCCTCTCTCAGTTCATGGGGAGCATCCGTACCAAAAAGCCGGCATTTCATTTAATGGATCTAAAGCAGCAGCATGGGGAGACAATTAAGGAGTTTACAGTCCGGTTCATTGCAGAAGCCGTCCAAAGTGAAGGTTATACGGAAGATAAAGGCCTCACCACCCTTATAGCCAGAATTACAAGCGAAAAATTTCGGTTCTCCCTGGACAAGAACCCTCCTAAAACTATGACGAAATTCCAAGCAAAGGCTAAAAAATACATCAATGCGGAAGAGGTCGCTTTAGCACGTCACGGTATACAGGGCAAGAAGCGTAAGTCCGAGGAGATCTCTCCTTCTAATAAAAAATATCGGCGCGATCGACGGGATCGTTCCCCAAAGAAGCCCTACTCTGGTAAATATCATAACTATACACCTCTTAACTAATCTCTTGAGAAAGTATTAATGGAGATCAAGCATAAACCGTATGTGAAGTGGCCTTCAAAGATCAAGTCCGATCCTGAAAAAAAGACAAAAGAAAGTTCTGCTATTTCCACAAAGATCATGGGCACAACACCCAAAATTGTATATCATTAAAAGATCATATTGAAGCCCTGATTCGAAAGGGTCATCTCCGAGATTACATGGCGCAACAAGGTCGGTCGCCTAAGAGAGCGGAAGCCCTGTCACAGAGGAAAAGGTCACCTCAGCATCACCCTTCACAAGAAGATGCTGAACCCACTTGTGAGATCTGAACCATTGCTGGAGGTCCATCTTGTGGAGGAAATTCTCAAGCGTCAAGGAAAGCACATGCTCGCAAGGCAAATCAGAAGCCCCGGCATATTTATTTTTGGCTTGAAAAATCGTCCGACATGACAAATCCTAGCCATCTTCCGATCTCCTTTTCTCTTCAAGATGAAGAAGGGATTCATTTCCCTCACGAGGACTCCATCGTGGTCGCGTTAAAGGTATCAAATTATTTAACTCATCGTATTATATTAGATATAGGTAGCTCCGCTGATGTTCTTTACCTAGAGGCTTTCAATAAAATGGCACTCGCCAGAAGTTTGCTCAAACCAGTCGCCCCTCCCCTCGTCGGCTTCAGGGGTGAAGTTGTAAATTAAAAGGAAGCATCGACCTTCCGGTCACCTTCGGAGAAAGTCCAACTAAAACTACTGTCTTCGTTAATTTCCTCATGGTGGATCGAAGATCAGCATACAATGCTATTTTGGGCCGACCTTTGCTCAACAAGATAGGAGCAGCTTTACACCCCTTGTACCTGTGTATCAAATTCTCTACTCCAAATGGAGTAGGGGTCGTACGAGGAAATCAAAAGGAAGCTCAAGCATGTTACGAAATCGTCGTACAAGATCGAAAGAAAGCCCAAGTAGCTCCTGTTATGACGATTACAGGAGACTCATCAGATCCCCCGATAGCGACAACGTTGGACCCAAGAGAGAGTGCTCTTCAACCAGGGACCCTGGGGGAAGAAACAGTCGCAATCCACTTATCTGAAGAAAATTCATCCAAGAAGGTTTATGTTGGATTTTCTTTGAGCGATGTTTTTCGTGAAAATCTGATTCATTTTCTCACCGAATATCAAGATGTATTTGCTTGGTCCCATAGTGACATGCCAGGTATCAACCAATGGTGATTAAAACTGAGGTCGAAAAGTTGTTGACCGTCAATTTCATTGAGGAAGTTGACTACCCAAAATGGGTCGCGAACGTGGTCCTTGTTTAAAAAGCTAATGGCAAGTGGAGAATGTGCATGGACTACTCTAATTTGAACAAAGCATGCCCGAAGGATAGTTTCTCGACTCCGCGCATCGACCAGTTGGTTGATTCAACAGCAGGGCACACCCTGCTCAGTTTTATGGACGCCTACTCTGGTTATAACCAAATTATGATGCACCCGCCCGATAGTCAACACACTGCCTTTATCACTGACCGCGGCTTGTATTGTTACAAGGTAATGCCTTTTGGTCTCAAGAATGCAGGAGCCACCTATCAACACCTAGTTAATAAAATATTCGCCGCGCAAATCGGTAGGAATATAGAAGTTTATATCGACGACATGCTCGTGAAAAGCGTCGTAGCAAATGACCACCTCGCAGATCTTCGAGAAGCCTTCAACTTGATGAGGAAGTATCAGATGAAGTTAGATCCAGAAAAAATGTGCTTTCGGGGTTTTCGTCGGGAAATTTCTTGGGTTTATGGTTGGCCAAGGAGGAATCGAAGCGAATCCCGAGAAAATAAAAGCTTTGATCGAAATGAAGTCTCCGTCCACTCTCAAAGATGTCCAACGATTGGCCGGTCGCATTGCATCATTGAATAGGTTTATTTCGCGTGCCTCTGATAAGTGCCTTCCTTTCTTTAAGCTTCTTCGAGCTACCGCAAAAATCGACTGGGTGTGGACTCCGCAATGCGAAGGGACATTTCAACAACTGAAGCAATATATGAGCGCGCCTCCTATTTTATTAAAACCTGTTTTACACGAACAGCTCCTTCTTTATTTATCTGTGTCTTCTACGACCGTTAACGCCGCATTAATAAGAGAAGATTCCAGGGTACAAAAGCTTGTTTATTGTATTAGTCGAGGGATGGTGGATGCCGAAACTCGATATTCTGATATGGAGAAATTAGCTGTCGCCTTAGTGACTGCTGCTCGAAAACTGTGACCATATTTCCTAGCCCACACTATATTGGTACCTACGAATCATCTATTAAGACAAGTCCTTCAAAAACTCGAGGTTTCAGGGCGATTGACTAAATGGGCAATTGAGATCAGTGAGCATGATATATCGTTCTGCCCAAAAACTGCCATTAAGGGTCAAGCCGTGGCTGATTTCACTACTGAATTCACATTTCTCCCTCCGACAATAACCCTGCGACCAGCGACCAGATCCCCTGGTCGCTCTTTGTGGATGGGTCTTCACGCGCCACCGGTAGCGGAGCCGGCTTAATCTTAATTTCTCTTGATGGGTCGCATTTTCAATATGCTTTGCGATTTGACACTCACGTCTCTAACAATGAAGCAGAATATGAGGCTTTGATTGTCGGCCTCGAACTAGCGAACGTACTTGCAATTCAGAGTTTACTTATTCATAGTGACTCTTAACTCAGAGTCAATCAAGTGCTCGGCGAATTCGAGGCGAAAGAAGAGTGGATGGCCTTATATAAATCCCGAGTACTTATCCTGCTCGCGAAGCTGAACAAATATGAAATAATTCATATCCCTCGCGAGAAGAACAAGCTCGCAGATTCCTTGGCAAAGCTAGCCTTTGCACCAGAGTCTGAATTAATGCAATATGTTCCCATCGAGCATCTTCATGCTCCAAGTATTAGTCAAATTACCCCAGTGCAAGTAGTCACAGTACATTCCTCCCCATGTTGGATGGACCCCATCATCCTTTACCTCAAAGATGGGCAACTCCCAGATGATAAAAAACTGCACAGTAAATTCATCATCGTGCTGCCAGGTATACCTTACAAAATGGAATTTTACTACGTGTAAAAGCTTTACTTTACCATACTTAAGGTGTCTTCATCCAGAAGAGGCGCATCGCGTTCTTGATGAAATACACCAGGGGGCATGTGGTAATCTGAAATTGCGGTTTTACCGCTAGAGAGATAAGCTTGAAGGTATGCTTACGTCCTTGAGGGGGGGTGAATAGGACTTTTTAATTTTTCTTGCAAATTCAAAAACTCAATTGCATTTATACTATAATATACCAATTTAGCACATGTAAATGATAGCAATTGATCACCCAAGATCCAACTCGATTGACAACTTTACTAAGAGAAGTATTTCATCAAACAGTTTATATGTATTCTTGTATTATTCATTCAAGGATGGCATATGAGCATTTTGTCAAACATAAGATGGGCATTCAGTTAAGCACTTATAAGATTGATCAACAAGGAACAAAATAGACAAAATGCATTCACAATATTGCACACGATGTATAGTGGTTCGGTTTCCCTACTCCACTCCCGGTTCACGATCTCAACTTATAAGACCACCGAATTTCACTATAGTAGTGGTTTTAAATCAGGTTAACCATCAACCTTAACATCCTTTGATCTAGGACCGCATTTACCATCCGCCGATGGCCCAAACTAGGGACTTGACGAGTTTGGATCTCAAACTCTCACCAATCCTAATCCAAGGATGGTCACGTATACTCCCGCCGGAGTTTCCCAATCCAGGGAATAGAGATTTAATAAATGGACTCTCAAATACTAGACATACCTAGACGATTGAGCCCCGATTCGATGCCTTTGATGAATAGCTTCAGCTCCACGTGCTTCAGCTCCTCTTCGTGCTCCCAAGATCAGCTACCGATGCAAATGATGAAGTTATGTTGATGCCGGGTAGTTGGGAGAGAGTTGGTCAAGTTCCTCTTGCCTATTCAATGCAATGGTAATGAGGGAACTACCAAACTTAAGTATTCAATGGCTATTGATGACCAAGAGATTCAACAAGATGGGTTAGGTCAGCCATGAATACCTTGCTTGAGTTCATTCTTCAAACCGAGCTTTGAATGCTCATTGAAGTGTCATGAATCACTTGGATTGAATGATGAACTCTAAGCAATAATGAGCAAAAGAAGGATAGATGATGTTCTTAATTGCCCCCTTCAATGCTCTCAATGGGTGTGCAAAGAATACCATTAAAGCCCTCAAGATATGCCTTTATAGACTTCAAGAATCGGGCTTCAACGGATATAAAACGGCTAGTTGTCGATTGATCTATCAAAGCACCAATTGATCGCAAGAAGTAATTTTCCAGAAAATATGCTTGCTGAATAGAAATGGCCTTGATCGATTGATCGCCCGACTCGGTCGATTGATCGCCTAGGCTGATCGATTGATCGCCCGTCCTGGTCGATTGATCGCCCAGGCTGATCGATTGATCGCCCGGCCAGCTGATCAATCGCAAATGTGATTTTTTGCTAGCTTTGCTTGCTGGACAAACTTGCTGAAAGTAGGCTGACCGGTCAAGACCGGTCGGCTATGCTTGCTGGACAGATTGTATATTGCTGGCCGACCGGTCGGCTGTCCATTTTCTTTTCTCAAGCAAGTTCTCTGATTTATCTTTGAAGTGCCTGGCCGACCGGTCAAGACCGGTCGGCTGCCCCAGCAGAAATTCCACAGCAAGGCTCTATTGATCTTTGAAATGCCTGGCCGACCGATCAAGACCGGTCGGCTGCCCCAGCAGAAATTCCACAGCAAGCTGCTGTTGGTGTTGAAGAGCCTGGCCGACTGGTCAAGACCGGTCGGCTTGTCTAGATGCTTTCATTTCAGCACAACTGCTGGACACATCTCGTAGTTCGTGGTTTTGTCACAGCGAGCTTGCTGGACCAAGTTCTTCAACACAGCAGCAGATCACTTCAAGTTATGAAGTGATTTAGTGCATGAAGTCCAGTCTTTGGACATATGATCATTTATGTTTAGCACCAGCCATGGACCACAAGTCTGATCAACTTGTGCAAGGGTCGAGAAGGAATGGGATAAGATATGTGAGTCATTACGCCATTCTTTGATGTTTTGGGTTTCCTATGGTCGATTTATATGCAACTTACTTGAGATCTTGATTCAGCATGAGCTTGAGCAATGGAAGAAGCACAATCTTCAAGTCTTGATCTTCAATTCTTCGACCGGGGCTCACACGACAAGACGCGATCAACCAACACGCCAATTGACAACAAAAGGTGTACTAACATAATCATCCCAAGGGACGCTCTTTAGCATATAAAGCAATGAGGCAAGGGTACTACTGGCCCACCATGAAGGCAGACGCGATTGAATTTTCCAAAAACTGCGACAAATGCCAATGATACTCTCCAATACCCCATGTACCATCTGAGCAGATGACGCCAATGGACCGCCCTTGGCCCTTCGCCCAATGGGGAGTCGATATCATCGAACCATTGCCCACTAGGAAAGGCCAGAACAGGTTTGTAATCGTAGCAGTCGATTATTTCACCAAATGGGTCGAGGCAGAACCATTAACCACAATCACCAAAAAGTAGACTACTAGGTTCATATGGAGAAACATCATATGCCGTTATGGGCTCCCCCACACTATAATCACCAATAACGGAAAGCAGTTCAACAACGCCGCATTCTTCGAATTTTACGAAAAATGGAAGATACGAAGTATTCGTACCTCTCCATATCATCCCCAGGCTAATGGACAAGTTGAAGCAGTCAATAAGATTATCAAACATCATCTAAAGACTAAGCTCGATGAATGTAAAGGCATGTGGCCAGAGCTTCTACCTTATGTCTTATGGGCCTATAGAACTACAACTCGCACTTCAACTGGAGAAACTCCTTTCTCTTTAGCATTTGGCATCGAAGCAGTTGTCCTAGTCGAAGTCCAAGTACCCTCGTATCGAATCAACCGGTATGTTTCCTCGAATAATCAAGAGGGGCTGAGGCTTCATCTCGACCTCTTGGAAGAAAGAAGGGACGCATCCCAACTTCGAGCAGCAACTTATCAACAGCGTATTTCTTGCTATCGTAACTCCAAAGTCCGACCCAGAGCTTTCCAGGTTGGTGATTTGGTCCTTAGACAGAATCTTGAAATTCCTGCTCGCTCATTGGATCTGAATTGGGAAGGCCCTTACCGAGTTATCAAAATTGTGCGACCAAGTACATATTATCTCAAAGACATGCAAGGAAGACCCCTACGTCGCCCCTGACACATAGAACATCTGCTTAAATATTTTTCCTAACATAATGTAAATCCAAACGATATTCAAATAAAGATGGATTGTCTTTTGGTCGCTACTCCATTAGTTGGACCCGAATAGCCCCGAAAGGAATATATGCATTCCCTTAGCCAAATCCTCTACTTTGGGCAGAGTCAAAGTCTCAATCGATAGATTAGTCTATCTCTATGTGGACATGGTCACCAAGACCCCTGGATTGAGCCTAACTCATTATTTCATGAGTTAAGTACTCAGGCATTCAACATACAACCAGCAAAAACAAAAAGAAGGAGAAACAACATACAAACCACCCATTACTTGTATGAAGTCATGGTATTGAAAAAGATGTATTCATTCTATTAGATAAACTTTGATCGTCTTACAATAGGAGCGATTGATTTTACACAAGAAAGAGAAAAGAAAGCGATGATCATCTTCAAACATTGCTTTGGGGAGGAGCACCGCTCTCGACCTCGGGGCCAGCTTCCGGGACCCCTGCAACTTGAGTAGCCTCGGTCACCTCGTTCTCAGCAGCTGCCCTCTCCTTGGCAGCTATGATGGCTTCAACCTTTTCAAACTCCCCCATATCAAATGACGGAGACATTCGTTGCACTACTCTTAGTGCAAAGTCGCGACCAGCGTCATACAACTCGTATCGCTCGTCGTCGTATAGTGCGAAGTGGGAAACTCCATGATAGCTTGGGGCCCTTCCTCAGACAGTAGCTTGACGAAGGCCACCCTTTCCTCCTCCCAGTGGATGGAGTCGTCTCGGAGCTGCGCAAGGGTGGATTGCTCTTTCTCCGGTGCATCACTGACCTCTTTTATTCGTGTTCTGCTTTCCGCGAGCTCCTCCTCCAAAGCTATCTTATCTTGGTGAAAGATCTCTCTATCTCTTTTTCTATCTTCTCCTTCATCTCTGCGAGCCTTGTGAAGCTTGTGTCCAAGGCCTAAACCTGTCGGTCAGGACTTGGACCTTTTCAATGAGGATTTTTCTCTCCTCAGTCATCTTCGCGATTAAGGTCTCGCGAGATTAATGACCTGGTCCCTTCCATTGACCGCCTTCTCCAGGGCAATTCTCTTCCCCTCAGCCTCATCTATAATACGACGGGCGGCGAGGATGTCACGCCTCGTTCGTATGATGAGATCCAGGCCCTGTTCAAAAGAGAAGAAAGATTATGAGATGACCACTTAAAAACCAATGAAGAAAGCAAGCATAAGTTAAAGTCGGAGTATTTTTTACCTGGACCATCCTCACTCCTGCGTCTAGAGAGAGGTCTTCAGGACTTGGTTCGGGGAGAGCGCCGAAGGTCTGGGGGGAAATGTTGTCGAAGAGAAATTTACAGATTGGGTGTAGATGGCTTGGAACGGTAAACGTCCCAACTCCGAAGGACTGGGCTACGACTAGCCCAGCAGGGCTCGCATCTTGAGCAACAAGTTGCTCGCGAGCAGGAATCAACTCGCGAGCACCTTCAGACTCGGGAGGTTCTTCAACTTGGGGGCAACTTGACCCCGCCCATTGTTCCTCGAGGAGTTATCAACAATATCAATGACCAGTGGTTCGGGAGGAACCATCGGTGTAGAAACCACTGGTGAAGCTACCGCAGTGTCAGGGAGGGGTTCACACGGCTGTGGGGGTTGGGCAGGCTCACCCGACCAATTAGACGAGTGAGATGGACCGGCAGACATCCTCTTTTGTCTCTTCGAGCCGGTACCCTTCAAGCGAGGCAGTAATCCCCTCTTCTCTCTCACATTCGTCATGGAGGTTTCTTCTTGAGATATCAGTCCAGCAACAGCGAGTCGAGGAAGTGACAGAGAGGCCTCAATATTCCTGTCACGAACTAATAACTTGTAAACTTTTACGATCTTCTCGTTGATTCCTCCCTTCAGACTCGGTTTTCCTCCCGTCGGAATACCTTTGAATATGAGCAGAGGTCAATCAAGTTAGTTGAAGTTCGAGATTATGACGAAAATCAGGGCAGAGTGAAGCTTCACCCGCCTTCACCAAAAAAGCAGCTCACATTATGACCCCCAGGGGTGGATCCCGTCTTAGACTCCCAATTCTCGGAAGCAAAAAACCAGCGTTTCCTCCATCCGGGGTAATTCGAAGTGGGTTTCCCCAAAACAAAATTATCTCAGTGCCAGTAACATAAGTAGTAATAGCCTTCGCTGGAGGGAGCTTTCTTAGCTGGTACATTCTGAGGAACTCCTCAGCGGTCAAGTCTCCATTACCGACTTGTTTCCAGAGAACGAAAGAACTCAAGACCACCCTCCAACCATTTACAATGAGTTGCCCTGGGGCAATCTTATAAGTACGGAGTACGTTACGAATAAAAGGGTGGAGAGGAAGACGTACTCCAAGGATGAAGAGGTAATTGTAGAGGGCTACGCAACCAGGGGAGGTGAATCCGGAGTCTCTCCCTCTCTGCGCAACTGAAAAATGACGGAGTCAGGAACTCGATATTTTTCCCGTAACTCGTTCAGCCGCTCCTCCGTCATTATGGAGGGATACCCGGACGCAGAATATTTACCCATCGGAACCCTCACATTGTTGGAGGAAGAAGAGTCCGGCATAGCGTCCCCCAGAGGGACGGTTTCCTAATCAGAATCTCTCACCATGGTTTTTTTAAGATAGGATGAGAAAAGGATAATACCTTGAAGGAAAAGAAGGAGAACGAAGTTACACCAGAGAGAATTGGGGGAACGAAGTTACACCAGAGAAGGGATAGGACACCAGAGGAAAAGAAGGAAGCAAGGAGAGAAGAAAAATTTCGAAAACTTCGGATGAAATTTTGAAAAATTCGCAGGCTCCGTATATTTATAAGCAATCATTCCTCAAGATTTGGTGACACGCGGCGACCATTCGTTTGGCATAACAGTCGAACGGGCATGATCATTAATTCCGAAGATACGTGGCGTGCGTCTCTTCATTTCCTCTCTGCCAAAAAGCTGCGGAAAGCTGGCGTTCATTAATGACACTCCAATCATGTACGGCTTCCCTTCCAAGAAACGCATTAAGCGGTTATGCATGCTGATAAGCAAGTCCTTCCCTTAGACTCCTCGACAGCAAGGACTCGGGGGGCATCTATTATAGCCAAAAAGCGGTGATCGACGATATTAAAGACTCAAGACCTGCGAGCGCCTTTTTTATGGTGTTTAACCTGCGAGCCCTTATGGTCGAGGCTTGCATATCATAAAAGTACGGTATACAATCCCGAACATGCGAGCTGGCTTGATCTCTGGTCATCGGATGAAGGTATTTTCATAATTCGTTTGTCTTCACTCCTTGGTCACAAAATAAGGGTCTCGCATGCGAGCAGCTCGGCTCATGGTCGTTGAAAGGGATCTTATATCTACATGCGAGCAGCTCACTTTAAGAATGTTAAGCGAGGTTACCTTCGAAGAGAATAATTGCTACCTTTCAGCGTCAGTATGTACAGATCAACTTTGGTTTGTCCTTATCCATAACTCGGAGCATCTCCATCAAGAGACGTAATCAGCTAGACGTCCAAGGATGCTAGGTCATCCCTTTATCTAAGGATTAATAAGATAAGCGCCTTATCCCCTGAAATCAGCAGTGATCTTAACGGCTTACGTAACAGACTGGATCACCTGGATTTGCATAAATAGATGACCCCACGGATGATAAAGGTACACAATTTCTAAGCTCATACCTCGCTTTTCACTTTACAACCATGTCCCATCTGACTTAAGCTTCGGAGGGCCAACGGCTGGACGTCGGCCACCCTTAGTTTCCTCTTTTATTCTTTCAGGTTTGGAGGGAAGCTTGTTTGAAGGAAGGTGAACGTCTGGAGGATCCTGTTACCAAATCCGACGTAAACACCCTTGTAAGTTTCACCAATTTATTATTGTTATAGAATAAAGTTGGCCGAAGGTGCATACGATCAGCAACTCTCTCGAGCAGCTTTATATGGTTCACATATGACATGCAAGCGCCTCCTTGGTATTATAAACTGCGAGCAGGACAACAAAATATATCGTCTAGCGAGCCGGGTTGGGCGTATCTCGCAATCCAATTAAATCTGCTCATTAGCCAATCACTCATCTAAATTCAAGCAGCTCTGGTCACTAGTCGTTTGATGAAGACATTTGCCGAGTCGTAGTCCTAACAGCCCATACAGTTCAGGAGTTGGCCTAGATTATAGATCCGTTTAGATCTATTCTTATTCGCCAGTTCCGGATTAAAAGGAATTAACATCAAACAACGTGATCGTCGAGGTTTCTAATAAGATAAGATAACGTTTTATCCCTTGATAACAGGAAGATTTCAATTACTTACGTAACAAACTACTCCATCCGGATCTGAATAAATAAAGGATCCTAAGGATGAGAAAGGTACGCAATATCTTAGCCTACGTTTCAAACTTCATCTTACTTTCAAGCCCATCACTAATTTAAGCATCGGAGGGCTAGTGACTGAATGCCGACCACTCTTAGTTTTCTTCATGATTTTCAGGTGAAATGAAGGAATTTATCTTCAGGAGGATCACGCATCAGGAGGAGAGAAAGTTGTTACTAGTTTTTGACGTTAACAGATTGGCGTTGTCTGTGGGAACGATGTTCAATTTGTTCTCACTATTATATTCCTTACCCTCCAGCATGCCTCCAAAGAAAACCAACCATCCTTCCACCTCAAGGCAGACATTGCGTCTAGTGGAAGCCCCTGAACCAAATCAAAATCCCCCTCAATCCATGTCAGGAATTCCTCCACTGCAGCCCAATCCGCCTGACCCTGTGGTCCAAAATCCGTTCCAAGATTTATCCAGCGGTTTAGATGGTGTTATGCGTTATTTAGGAAATACTCTCCTTACTCTCCAAGCCGGATTTCAAACTCTTTCAAATCAATTCGATCAACACTTTCCTCAACTGCAACAAGTTTGGAAGGACCTCTATCAAAACCTACACCTGCGACCTCCAGGCATTCTTCAGGCGAACCCCAAGCCCAACATAACCCCCTCCAAACTGTATCTCCTGCGACAATCAAGCCCCAATCCAGCGTCTGCAGTCTATCTGTTCCAGCGTGTCTAGGCAACGCTAGCCGAAAGTGCCTGATGTCGAAACTTCCAGTTACACTCTACCATGGGAAGGAGATCTCAAAAGAATTGAGGATCATTTTGCTCATATTGAACAACGATACCAATCCAACCTCTCGGCCACGACTCTCACATCAATTCATTGAGCAGAACATCCCTTTACTCGTGAAGTCATGGAAGCCCCTTTGCTCAAAAAGTATCGAACGCCCAGTATTGTCTCGTATACTAGTATTGGGGACCCTCTCGAGTATCTAGAGACATACAGGTCTCTCATGGAGTTAGAAGGATATAGCTCAGAGATCATGTGCAGAGCATTTTCTTTAACCCTGAAGGATGCTACGCATACTTGGTTCCGTGGTTTAAAACCCCGGTCAATAGAATCTCTCAATTGTCGGATCTCTTCCTATTTCAGTTTATGGGAAGCATTCGCACAAAGAAACCAGTGTCTCATTTATCAAATCTGAAACAGTGCCACAATGAGACGGTTAAAGAATTTATGGTTCGATTCACAACCAAAGTTGTTCAAACCGAAGGTTAAACCAAGGATAAAGGCCTCACCACTCTGATTGCAGGTATAAGAAGCGAAAGGTTCCGCTTCACCCTAGATAAAAATCCTCTGAAAACGATGGCCGAATTCCAAATTAAGGCCCAAAAATACATCAACGCCGAAGAAGTAGCCCTCGTTCGACATGATGGCCAAGGGAAGAAACATAAATTCAAAGAAGCATCTCTCTCCGACAAAAAGTATCGTTGTGATCAACATGATCGTTTTCCCTGAAAGCCATTCACAAGGAGATATCATAATTATACCCCTCTCGATCGATCTCCAAAGAAGGTGTTGATGGAAATTAAGAATAAATCTTATGTCAAGTGGCCTCCGAGGATCAAATCTGATCCTAAAAAGAGAGATAAGAGGAAGTTCTATTACTTCCATAAGGATTATGGGCATAACACCCAAGACTGTATATCCCTTAAAGATCAAATAGAGACACTAATTCTCAGGGGGCATCTTCGTGACTATGTTGCACAGCGAAATCATTCCCCTCAGAAACTCAGCACATCAACGCTTCGAGACAGTCAACTTCGGAGGGAAAGGTCGCCGCAACATTGTCAATCGCAAGAAGATGCAGAGCTAGCTAGCAAAATTATAACTATTGTGGGCAATCCTGCTTGTGGAGGTGATTCCCATGCCGCAAGGAAAACTTATGCTCGCAAAGCATATAAAAACCTTAACATGTTTACTGGATGGGGAAATCATCCAGCTCACAACATCAAGAAATCAACCAATCCCCTTCTTCGAAAAAGACGCCGAAGGAATTCACTTCCCCCATGAAGACTCCATTGTGGTAACATTAAAGGTAGCTAATTATCTAACCCATCGTATCATGTTGGATACAGGTAGCTTTGCGGATGTGCTCTATTCTGAGGCATGTTCGCTCGCTGTTGAACCTCCAATTTATACATTGCATTGCCCATTACACTACATAATTTGCATGATTTTCATGGTTAAAAGGCCCACATAACATGTGTTTTGTGATTGTAGAGATGAGAGGGGATTTCATCTCATTGGAGTCAAAAGATTACATTTGAAGACATTGGATGAAGTCCTAAGATGGACCAAGGAAAGAAGAAGAAAGAGAGAGAAAAGAGAATGAAGAAAAGAAGAAAAAGATGAAGGAATACAAGGCTGACCGGTCGTCCGACCGGTCAGCCACATCACAGGAAAAAGAAGAAGAGAGGCCGACCGGTCATGACCGGTCGGCCATACACACTGGATCAAGGCAATAGATCAGGCCGACCGGTCAAGACCGGTCGGCCATGAAGGCAGAAGACATTGAGGAAGGGCCGACCGGTCGTGACCGGTCGGCTATAGGCTCTGGACGAAGAGGAAACAAAAGCCCGACCGGTCATGACCGGTCGGGCATGCACGCTGGATGAGAGGGAGGTCAGTCCGACCGGTCTTGACCGGTCGGATGCACTCACTGGACGTTTCCAAGAGCTGGTCCGACCGGTCACGACCGGTCGGCCCTGCGTAAGAAGTTTCCTTTCTAAATTGGGACTCCGAAAATTGCTGCGCAATGCGAAGGCTTTCGCAGAATCCGACGCAAGGGGGGCTTGTTGCTATAAAAGGCCACCTAGGGGCTCTCCCTAAGGCATCAGAGAGGAGAAGGAACGTGAGTTTGGAGGCTGAAGGCGACTGTGGAGCGTCTGCAACATCTATCTTCGGGTTTTTTTTTAGTTTTATGCTTTATTTTTGACTTTTTAGTTGTAGCATGACTATGCTCGGCTAAAACCTCTCAGCTAAGGCTGAGAGGTGAAGCTTGTAGCCAACTCTATGTTAATTTCAGTTTGATTCAAGTACTTTTAATTCAAAGTTGGATTTTTCTTAGGTTTCAGTCCAATAGGTGGTAGTTTGAGATGTCTTATCTGAGTTCATGTGCTTCGGACATGAATTCCTTTTAATTCTCTGAGATTATCACAGGTAGCTTGTTTAGATTCGAATTATAGTAATCCTTGAGCAGGCCATAGTCCATAGGCATGGCTGTTACTCCGCAGGCTATGAATTTGAATTCTACATTGATTGAATGGATTTGAACTTGGAAGTTCAACTTGAATTGGATGAATGTGTGTGAATGCTTTATTTTCCAACTAGATGAGAGATAGGACTTCAAATCTAGTTGTGTTCTTTACTTGGATTGACTGAATTGACATAGAATTGCTACAAGTGGATCCTTGAAAGCCTTAGTACATTTTATCTCTGATTTTTCATTAAGTTACTGTTTTAATTAAACATCCTATAGAAATTTAAATTGCTCTATTAAACTGAGTTGCTGAAGTAATTAGGAAGCTGTTACTTTTTCCCTGTGGATCGACCTCGGTCTTACCGAGATTTATTACTACGTCGCAGCCTTACACTTGAGGCGAGCGAACAAGTTTTTGGCGCCGTTGCCGGGGATATTAGATAATAGTTTTCAAATAGTTTCAGTGGCTGTAGAAGTAGATAGGTTTTTCTGATTTTTCTTAGAACTAACAAAGTTTTCTGTTTTGTAGGAATTCTTCTTTTAGTTCAAGCGCATCAGGTGATACCTTTCTAACTTAATTTTTAGAATTTTCAGATTGCAGTTTTCTAGGTTAGGATTAGTTTTGATTTCTGATTGAGTGGTTTATGTCCCGTTGGGAACGTAACCATTCAAATCGTCTCCAATCTGAAGGTGGTTTAGTTGGACCATTGTCAGTCCATAGACGAGTCCGGAATTATCAAGAGCATTGTGAAAGTTTGGGGAGTATGGAGCAAACACCCTTAAGGAATCCTCCACCCCCTACTCCAACCACAAACGCAAATCAGGAAGGAGTAGGAGAGAATGAGGTACATAATGTTCCTCCAATGAGATCACTACGGGATTACCTACAACCTGCTCGTACAATTACACCTTCTTGCATAGTTCTGCCAGCTAACGGTGGGACCCTTGACATAAAACCGGGAGTAATCCAACTTTTACCTAAATTCCATGGGCTAGACTCTGACCGCCCATACTTACACTTGCAAGAATTTGAAGAAGTGTTGGCCACCTTGCATTATCCCAATGTTTCTGGGGATACAATCAGACTTAAACTTTTTCCCTTCACCTTGAAAGAAAGAGCCAAAGATTGGCTTCACTCTCTTAGACCATATTCGATTGGGTCATGGGTTGAGATGAACCGGGAATTCTTGAAAAAGTTCTTCCCAGCTCATAAGACAAACACTCTTCGAAGGGCCATAATGAATTTCTCAGCAAAAGAGGGTGAATCATTCTTTCAATGTTGGGAAAGATTTAAGGAACTCCTGCTTGCTTGCCCACATCATGGCTATGAGAGTTGGCGAATTATAAATTTTTTCAATGATGGATTAAGTCCTAATATGCGCCAATTTGTGGAAATGATGTGCAATGGCGAGTTTATGAGTAAAAATCCAGATGATGCTTGGAGTTACTTGGACATGTTGGCTGAAAATGCCCAATCTTGGGACACCTCGGATAAACCCAAGAACCCCAAGCCTACTCAAGAGAAAGGAGGGATATATGTCCTTAAAGAGGAAGACGACGTAAATGCAAGGATAGCCAACCTCACAAGGAAGGTTGAGGCCATGGAACTTAGCAAAAATGGAGTTTCCAAGTCCAAGGAAGCTGTTGAAACCACGTGTGGGATTTGTCTCACCGACTTACACGCTACACAAGATTGTCCCACAATTCCTGCATTTAAGGAAGTGTTGCAAGAGACAGCCAATGCCACATATGGTTATCAACGGCCCTTCAATGGACCAGTAGGTAATACATACAATGAGAGTTGGAAGAACCACCCGAATTTCAGTTGGAAGAATGCCCCAACAGGCAATCCTACCAACTCCCAAAGAGGGCCACCCATGCAAAATATGGCCCCACCTCAAGTCTCATGGGAGGATACTTTGAGAGCGTTTATGCAAGGGCAAGCGCAAGTAAATGAATCAAATCAGCAATTGTTCCAAGAGCTGAAAGTCTCGGTTGATGAGATTAAGGGACGCTTGAATGCTAGGGAAGGGACCTTTCCGGCCCAACCTCAGCCCAATCCTAAGCAAGTACATGAAGTAAGCATCCTTAATCCTTCCAACCAAAACATGGAGCAAGCTAAATCCATTACCACCCTTAGAAGTGGTAAACAAATTGACAAAACTATTCCGGTGAAGGCCGATGAGCCTAATGATCCGGTAAATTCTGAGGATGAAAATGGATCTAACCTAGCCCCACAACAACCGGAACGCATTTACAAGCCCATAGCACCATTCCCATCGAGATTGGTTGCCCCAAAATCTCTCCCAAATTCTCAAGATATTCTAGAGATTTTCAGACAAGTCAAGATCAATATCCCTTTGCTTGATGCCATCAAACAAATTCCCTCTTATGCCAAGTTTCTAAAAGACCTATGCACAACAAAACGCAAATATAATGTGCAGCAAAAGGCCTTCCTAACTGAGCAAGTTAGTGCCATCCTCACTCAAAAGACTCCCCCAAAATTCAAAGATCCCGGTAGTCCCACCGTCTCATGTATCATTGGAGACTACCGGATTGAACGTGCCTTGTTAGACTTGGGGGCAAGTGTGAACTTGATCCCGTACTCGGTATATGAACAATTGGGTCTTGGTGAATTAAAACCCACCAAAACCACATTGCAACTCGCTGATAGATCTATCCGTGTACCAAGGGGGATAGTTGAGGATGTTCTAGTCCAAGTTGACAAATTCTACTACCCGGTAGATTTTATAGTCTTGGATACACAACCGGTTTTGGATGCTAGCACCCAAATACCGGTGATATTAGGCCGCCCATTCCTTGCCACATCAAACGCAATCATCAATTGCCGGAATGGGGTGATGCAATTATCTTTTGGAAACATGACACTAGAGGTGAATGTATTTCACCTGGGCAAAAGACATAGGGATGTCGATGATGATGAGTTCTTCGATGTAAACATGCTTGAAACCTTTGAAGAAGAAGAACTCCTCCAACTTGAACCACTAGAAAGTTTGGAGACATGCTTAGCACACTTCATGGATTCTAAAGACCCTATCATTAGTGAGATTGTGCATGCATTAAATATAGAAAGACCGGTAGTTGATACTAGCCGGTCGAGGCCCCATTTCGAAAAATTGCCACCAACCACATCAAGGCCTCTACCGTCTAGCATCAAACCACCGAAGCTTGACCTCAAACCATTGCCATCCGAGCTTAAATATGTATATCTGGGTCAAGAGGAAACTTTCCCAGTTGTCATTGCCTCCCACCTAGAAAAAGACCAAGAGCTCAAGTTGATTGAGTTACTCAAAAAACACCGGGAAGCCATAGGTTGGACAATAGCGGATCTCAAAGGAATAGATCCTTCGGTTTGCACTCACCGTATACACCTTGAAGAAAACGCAAAAACGACTAGACAACCTCAAAGACGGCTAAATCCAAACATGATGGAGGTTGTCAAAGCCGAAGTGTTAAAGCTATTGGATGTGGGTATCATCTACCCCATCTCAGATAGCCAATGGGTGAGTCCATGGCGAAAATGAGAGCAAGACATATCTTCTCGATTGCCGAGTAGTTAAATTCGGCCCCTACCAGAGTGCGGCTCAAGTAATATAGAGCGTTCTCCTTCTCTTCTTCGTTCTTCTGTGCCAGGAGTGCCCCCAGTGAGTTATCACCCACTGCGATGTATAGAATCAGCGGCTTTCCCTTGATTGGGGTGGCAAGGACTGGAGAATTCCCAAGCATTTCTTTTAGTGAATCGAAAGCTTTCTGACAAGCGTCATCCCATTCAAACTTAACGTCCTTTTTGTTGAGGCGGGAGAACGGTTGACAACGACCAGCCAAGTTCGAAATGAATCTTCTCAGATATACCACGCGACCTATAAAACTCTTCAACTGTTTTAGATTTTTTGGTGCTGGTATTTCTCTGATGGCCTTAATCTTGGCGGGGTTGATCTCTATGCCCCTGTGCCTGATAACAAAACCCAAGAATTTGCCGGACACGACCCCAAACGCGCACTTTAACGGATTCATATGGAGACTCTTCTTGCGCAATTGCTGGAATACTTGTCTCAGATGTTCCCTGTGTTGTTCATGATCAGCCGACCTTACAACCAAATCATCTACATAATACTCAACGTGCTTGTGCATCATATCTTGGAATATAACGTGCATTGCATGCTGATATGTTGCCCCTGCATTTTTTAATCCGAAGGGCATTACGCGGTAACAGTAGATGCCGAGAGTCGTACGGAAGGCTGTAGCTTCTTCATCTTCCGGGGCCATGCGAATTTGATTATATCCCGAATATCCATCCATGAAGGACATTATTGCATATCCTGTGGTGCCGTCAATCAACAGCTTTGGAATTAATTGGGAGGGGAAAATCGTCTTTAGGGCAGGCTCATTTAGATTTCGGAAGTCAACACAAGCCCGGATCTGCCCGTTCTTCTTCTTGACTGGCACGATATTCGAAATCCATCGGGGGTATTTCACCTCTCGAGCGAACCCGGCCTTAATCAGTTTCTTGATTTCTTCTTCAATCTTAGGTACAATATCAGGATGAAATCGTCGTTGAGGTTGTTTCACTGGCTTCTTTTCCTTCATGATACTCAGCTTGTACATGGCAATTGTCGGACTGAGCCTCGGCATTTCTGAATATGTCCAGGCTAATATGTCCTTATTCTCCTTCAATAACTACATGTATCTCTCTCTTTCATTTTCCGGGACGTTTCTGCTCAAATATGTATTCCTGGGTTCTTCGGGGGTGCCCAAATTCACCTCTTCAAGTTCATCAATCGTCGGTTGTCCGCCATCTTCTAGTTACACGGGTGCGACTCTTGGCTGGATAATATCAATAGGATCTTGCACTTGAATTTCTTCCATCAGGCCGATGGTCACCATGTTCACGCTCGCCTTGGTTCCTAGGCCTTCTCCGTTTTTGTATACTTGCTTATATTCTTCAAATGGAGCTAGCAATCTTTTCTTTGTGTCTGAACCTTGACCGAAGAATTCCATATTCCTCATAATCTTCCGGCTGGCTCTGCTATATCTCTTCTCTTCTATCAGTCGGGGTTGGCAGATCCTCTTCCCTCTTCCCTCTCTTCTGATGGTACTGGCTGGCTTGGCCCTGAGTGAAACTTGATATCTTTTTGGGTGATATCTCTTGAAGGCACGATGAATTAGCTTGGAGCTTTCGGGAATGGCTTGGTTCTTCCTATCTTGGGTATTGGCATATTGAAGCTGGATTTGAGCATGCTCATGTGTTGATCCGAAATCAGTTTTAATACGGACTGTCCTGGCTGACGCAGATGTTGCGGTACCACATAGAACTTCTTCGTGATCGGCTGAGGTTGATTTTCCAACTGATGTCGGGGTCTTCCCTGAGTGACGGGCTGGGGTTTGCTCTTCTGCCTAAGCTTCTCAACTCAGGGTCTTGCACCTTGCTCTCTCTTCATTACATCGAGCTTTTCACTGGTTTCGCCGCTATCGAACAAGTTGTAATATTTTGCATCGACCAAAAATGATTCAGCTATCGTATATGGCTTTGGATCTGCCGCTACCCTGTATTGGGCCCCGTCTCTGTTGTATTTGAAGCATTGAGATACGTTGAAGGGATTATGCGATTCTGATAGAGCCAGGGCCTCCCCAAGAGGAGGTTGTACGTTGTCACTGCATCGATTACCTGACACGTTACTTTTGTCGTCAGTTCTTCAATCTCTAACATCACCGTGATTGATCCAAGTGTGTGTTGACTGTCTTGATTGAACCCTTGAATCATCATGAGACTTGTGCGTAGCGCTGATTGCCTGTAACTCAGTTTCTATAATGTCTTTAATGGCATAATATTTACGGCAGACCCGTCATCTATCATGCACCTTTTAACCTTCGTGTCCCTGATTGTTCCTGTGACCATCAACGGACGATTATGGTCTATTAATTCAATCGTACGGTCTTCTTCTGAGAAAGTGATTGTCGAAGGATGGTTGACATGCATGACTTGTGACACTGGCATATACCCCTCCTAAAATTTGTCTGTATTATTCATTTCTTCTTCTATCTCTATCATCATGAAATCCCTGATTTCACTATCAAGTAAGGCATTGATTAACATTTCTTTGTATAGTTTTGAGAGACATAAAGCATCGTATATACTTAGACGGGCGGGAACCTTCCGTAAGTGTGACACCATATCATACGGCACTGGTCTTGGGCTTGGCTGACCGGTCGTGGCTTCGGCGACCTTCTCTTTCGATTTCTGCAGGCGGGGTCTCTCTTGTGGTCTGTTAGGGGTACTGTCTTCTTGTATCAGGTCGTCTGGTCTTGGAGGGGTACAGTCAGGCATTTGCTTTCCTGATCATAAGATGACCGCGTCAACCTCTCCTTAACTGCTTGTGGGATCTCTTCGGTCGGTACTTGTTCGACGAACGACACCATTCCGCAATGTGCCATGTCTGTCACGGGTTGTACCTGCCCTTGTAACATTTCTCTCCTTCCTCCTCCTCTGTTCTTCCTTCGGTTAACAAGCCTTCGTCTGTTCTCAAGTCCTTTCTTGCTACTGACCAGGGTCCATGGTTCCGTCGGCTCAGGGAACGAGGTCGATCGGTTGGTGTCATCTTCCATTGGGATTGCTGAAATCATCCCAGCTGTCTCCTTTGCTGTCTCAGGTACCTTCATGCTAATGACCCCTTGATTAATCAACCATTGTATCCTTCCTTTCATGGAGAAGCAATCTTCTGTCTGGTGGCTGATGCATTGATGATATTTACAGTAGGAATCATTTATTCGTCCGACTTCATGGGGACGGACAGGTTCTAGTAGACGTATTAAGCCTTCTTCGATCAATTGTTCCATGATCGGAACTAGATCGGCCATATCGAATGTGTATGGGCCGTTCGCCCTTTCTCTCTCGGCTATTGATACGCGTTTGGGTATATAGGGCCTTTTACTCTTGTCTTGTATGACTGTTGTTTTCATCTCTGGCCCATAATCGGCAGTGGGACATTTTCGTTCTTTCTGGTCCCTGCTCTTGTCAACCTGGTGAGTCTCTACTACTCTTCCCACCTCTATCTTCTGTCTCTCGGGTCTGAAGTTTACCTGGGATGCTGTTTCCTCCACCAGATGCGCTTTCGTCGCCAGCTCGCGAAATGAGTTGAAGGTATTGCCTGACAAGCCATACGAGATCATCGGGTCTAGAGCCCTTAGACACATCTTCATCTGCTCACCTTCGTTAGGTAATTCACGACATTGAGCCGCTGTGGTTCCCCATTAGTCGATGAACTTCTTGACTGGTTCACCATTTCTCTGTTTGACCATTGCTAGGTCTGTTAGCGAGATTTCTCTCTCTGTCGCGAAGAACTTTGAGATGAAGGTGTCCTGCATTTGCTCCCATGTCCTTACAGAGCCGGCCGATAGCGACATGTACCATTGAAAGGCCTTCCTTGTCAGGGTAGATCCGAACAGCCACATGTAGTACTGCGGGACTGCAGACCAGTTTCCTAACGTAGTCAAGAAGTGGTGATGTGCTCTTCCGGTGATCCTCTGCCGTCAAACTTTTCGAAGTCCGGGCATCTTAAATTGGCCGGGAATGGTACCTCTTCTACCTCTGGTGTGTATGGGACCCAATATTTGTAGTTGCCTCTCCTCTCTTTCTCTTTTTCTTGCTGCATCATATGGGCTATTGTTTGGGATAACTCTTTTCGTGATACGAGAGACGCGAAAAGCGGCGCACGTCCTATTGGCGCAACCCTGAGTTGGATGGGCGGCTCAAGCTCAGCAGGACCTTCTGCTACCCCTTGAGAATCCTCTGCCGACTGACGGGTGGGCGGCGCGATACTTCTAGTGGCATTCTACGCTATCAGAGTGGTCAAGGCTTCTTAGATAGCCCTCATTTAATCGTTTATCTCGCGATTAGCCTCGACCAATTTATCGATCTGATCTTGGAATGGGGGTAATTCTTCTACCTCATAAGGTTCTTCTTCTTGTTCGGCCACTTAGACCGTTACTACTTGCGCCAACGGGATTTTCTGAGCCGATCTCTGTTTCGATTCAAGGGTCGTTGCGGGCTTGGATTTTACATGCGTGGGCTTAGTAGTCTTTTACGATGTGCGAGCGGCTTTGGACAACGGCGGGAACTGCTCGACTGTCATCGCGGGCGCTGCAGGCTTGGCTGATATGACCTGCCTATTGATAAGGATCTTCTGCTCTTGCTTCCGCTGCCACTGTCTCCTGATTACGGGGCGAGGTCGTGCAACGTTTGCCTTCCTATACGCTGTTATAATGACAGCTTTCTAATGTTCCCTCTTCTGCCTTCGGGTCTCAACCAACTGCCATTCTGAGCTTGGGTTTGTAGTTGCGGTGGAACGGGGGAAGCTGAAGCCTCCGGTGGCAAGGAAGGTGCACGAACTGGTCATCAAGCATGCCATTTCTTTTGTTTGTTCTAGCATCTTGCTAATTCTGTGGTGTCAGAAAATCATTAAAATAGTTCATAAATGCGGCCGGGAGCGTGAACACATCGATCGCGGTGCATAAACTAATAGTAATAAGCAAGAAGAAGACAAATGCGTGTAGTTGTGGAAATTTGTGGGTTTGAAAACCTTTAATTTATCGTCTATTGCCTTAAAGATGAAGGGAAGAACGTTCCCGTTGAGAGTCGCCAGTTTGGTGCCTGAGGGCGCCGAAACATTATACCTTGCGATAAACATCTTACGTATGCGTTCACGTTTACAAATGATTAATCTTAGAGCGCTTCTATACTCAGACATAACCAGAGATTCTGGTATGTTGTAAGCCATCCCCAGCAGAGTCGCCAGTTTGTTAGAACTAGAAAATGGACTATTGACATTTTCTGAATGTATATTGTATATTGTTGCTCTGGGGTTCTGAGTAATAGAAACATTCATAGACAATCACAAGCATTCACAAAAGTACACAAGAAGAGATATCGTAACGCGAATTTTTATTCCAGAGATCCTGAGATCTTGTACATTCCAGGCCGTGATCTTACACGAGCCCTTAATTACATCGAATGGTCGATGACCTTTGATTAAAAGGCAAAAGACTAATCAGTGGGGACTATGGTCTTAGAATTTAGGGTCGTAGAGACCTGTATTTGTTTTGTTATGGACTGAACAATCTTTGTATTAGTCAGATGTCTATGTCCCATGTTGTGACCGGAGATCCGGGCTGAGACTATCAGGGTTTATGACTGAGAAGGACGACTCTGGGCCCACGCCTGTAATGTATGGACAGGTGGCCTCGGGAAGTCCAATTTACAATTGTGTGTACCTGAGTAGGCCGACCGATGGATGCCGTTCGAATGGGTAGGGCATCGACTGTTATGTTGTGGTAGTTCATAACATTTGCTTTGCAGTGAATTGAAACTCTTTAACATGGTTTATCGTGATAACCATAGTCCCATTTGTCCAGCTTTTGACCCAAATCGGATCACATCTTTGCAGTGGATATAAATGATGACATATTTGCGTAGTTCCGGATGATGGCGGCTTCTTTTCGAGAAGTCATTTCGTTCAACACGTCGAATCAGGTCGAACCTTGAAGATGCGCAGTTCTGCTCGTTTAGAGATCCCGAAACGTCCATTTGACCGTTCCATTGCGTCCGGAAAGCTTGAAATACCCAAAATAGGCCCAAACGGAACTCGAAAACACTTAAAATTGAGTCCGGTGCACCTGCAAACACATTCTGTAATTGGTTGATTTTTTGGATGCGTGGGACTTAATTTATGGGTGTGTGGGCTCCAACGCACCTTTAAATTAGAGTACCAGATTCTTGATGAATTTATGGATGCTTGGGGCATTTTTCGGGTGCGTGGGACTGAATATGCAAATTTGAATTTTGTCAAATTTATGGACGCATGAGACTCGAATTTATGGACGCGTGGGCCATTTTTCGGGTGCGTGGGACACCAATATACAGATTTAAATTACATCGAATTTATGGATGCGTGGGCCATTTTTGGGTGCGTGGGAGTCCGATGCACTTGTCTGATTTATGTCGAATTAATAGACGCGTGGGACCCAAATTTATGGACGCGTGGGCCATTTTTCGGGTGCGTGGGACCATTTTATGGGTGCGTGCCCACACTTAGTGATTTTTAGGATTCAGACCTGCGGTGGAGAATCTCGACGATCGGAAAGGTATTCCGGTGACTGGGCAGGGTTTCCGGTGATCGAAAAAGTATTCCGGCGAAGGTTTCCGACAGGGATTTCGAATACCCAGAGGATGACAGCTCTCTCTCTCTCTTTGAAAACGTCAAAATGACTTGTTGGAAGGGGTATTTATAGCTAAAGATACCGAAACTCCGCCAATGAGGGGCTGCCACGTGCCACGCACCCCTAAAATACCCTTAACGCACCTTAAAATTGACCTGCGGAGGTCCGACGCACCCAGAAATAGGTTTCGCAAATATCTGATTTTTTGGGTGCGTGGGACCTTATTTTTCGGGTGCGTGGGACTCCGAAACACCTTTAATCCAAGTCCTGGAACGTGTGGAATTTCAGGGTGCGTGGGTCTATTTTTGGGGTGCGTGGGGCACCAAAATACCTTTAAATGAAAATCCTGAAATCTGTTGAATTTAAGGGTGCGAGGACCCATTTTTTGGGTGCATGGGACTCCATGCAACCTCTAAATCAATTCCTATTTTTGCTGATTTTTCGGGTGCATGGGTACCCGAATTTATGGGTGCGTGGATGATGGACTTTTGCACGTTCAAAATTGGGTTTTGAATTCTGATGAGTTTGTAGGGCTCGTTGGATGGTGCGATCACATGCATTGTTCATCATAGATGATAACGAAGTTATAGGTTTTTTATTCCGGACGGTTCTGATCATGGTGATTCGCGGGGCCCGTTGGAGATTTCAGCCAGAATTAACTAAGGGAATTTTTATAAATATTCGTTTTGCGTGCACCGAAAGGCATTTTTGTTGTATTCTTTCGGAGTTGTGCGGTTATTGTGCTTGTTTTGAGGACCCTTATATTTTGGGACCCCAACACCTGTTCAGCAATGCAATGCGACCAGCTAATCGTTGGACATCTTTGAGAGTGGATGGAGACTTCATTTCGATCAAATCTTTTATTTTCTCGGGATTTGCCTCAATTCTTTGTTGGCCAACCATGAACCCAAGAAATTTTTCGGCAGAGACCCCGAAAGCACATTTTTCTAGATTTAACTTTATATGATACTTCCTCATCAGGTCGAAGGCTTCCCGAAGATCTGCGAGATGATCGTTGGCTGCGACGCTTTTCACAAGCATGTCGTCGACATAAACTTCCATATTCTTACCAATTTGTGTAGCGAACATTTTGTTGACCAAACGTTGATAGGTGGAACCTACATTCTTAAGACCAAAAGGCATTACTTTGTAACAATACAAGCCTCGATCAGTGATAAAGGCAGTGTTTTTATTATCGGCGGATGCATCATGGTTTGGTTATAACCAGAGTAGGCGTCCGTAAAACTGAGCAGGGCAAGCCCTGCTGTTGAATCAACTAATTGATCGATATGGGGAGTCGGGAAACTATCCTTTGGGCATGCCTTGTTCAGATCGGAGTAGTCCACACACATTCTCCACTTACCATTAGTTTTTCGGACAAGGACCACGTTCGCGACCTATTCTGGGTAGTCAACTTCCTCAACGAAATTGACGGCCAATAACTTTTTCGACCTCAGTTTTAATTATCATTTACCTTTCTGCGGTGAACATTCGTCGATGCTGATGAACAGGTTTATACTTCGGATCAACATTCAAGCGGTGGACTACAATGCTGAGGTTGATACTTGGCATGTCTCTATGAGACCAAGCAAATACATCTTGATATTCGGTGAGAAAATGAGTCAAATTTGCTCCAAAGACATCACTTAAAGAGGATCTAATGTAAAACTTCTTGGACGAATTATCTTTGGATAAGTGGATTTCGATTGTCCCTTCCCTCGGGGTACCTAATTGATGAGCGTTCTCTCTTGGGTCCAACGTTGTTGCTATCGGGAGATCCGCTGATTCTCCTGTAATCGTCATAACAGGGGCTGCTTAGGCATTCTTTTGATCTTGTACGGCGATTTCGTAGCATGCTCGAGCTTCTTTCTGGTTTCCTCGTACTACCCCGACTCCGCTTGGAGTAGGGAATTTGATGCACAGGTACAGGAGGTGTAAAGCTGCCCCTATTTTGGTGAGTAAGGGTCGACCCAAAATGGCGTTGTACGCTAATCTTCAATCCACCACAAGGAAATTAACGAAGACTGTAGTTTTGGCTGGACTTTCTTCGAAAGTGACAGGAAGGTCGATGCTTCCTTCTGGTGTTACGACTTCGCCCCCGAAACCGACGATGGGAGTGGAGATAGGTTTGAGTAAATTTCTAGCAAGTGCTATTTTGTTGAAAGCTTCTAAGTAAAGAACATCAATGGAGCTACCTGTATCCAACATAATACGATGAGTTAAATAGTTTGATACCTTTAGTGAGACCACGATGGAGTCCTCGTGAGGGAAATGAATCCCTTCAGCATCTTCAACAGAAAAAGAGATTGGATGATGGTTAGGATTTGATGTATCAGACGATTTTTCCAGCCAATAAATATGTTGAGGCTTCTGGGACGCCTTGCGAGCATATGCTTTTCTTGAAGCTTGAGAATCTCCCCCGCAAGCTGGACCTCCAGCAATAGTTCGAATTTCACCAGTGGGTTTCGTATCCTCTTGTGTAGGATGGTATTGAGGTGACTTTTTCCTTCGTGACGGGGCATCGATTCTTTTAGGTGACCGATCCTGTTGCATAACGTAATCCCGGAGGTGTCTCTTCCGAATAAGAGCTTCAATGTGATCTTTCAGGGATATACAATCTTGGGTGTTGTGCCCATGATCTTTGTGGAAATAACAGAACTTTCTCTTGTCTCTTTTTTCAGGAGGCCACTTCACATAAGATTTATGCTTTATCTCCCTTAATACTTTCTCAGGAGATTGATTGAGAGGTGTATAGTTATGATATTTACCGGAATAAGGCTTCTTAGGGGAGCGATCCCGACGATCACACCGGTATTTCTTATCAGAGGGAGAGATCTCCTCAGACTTACGTTTCTTCCCTTGTATGCCGTGACGTGCCAAAGCGACTTCTTCTGCATTGATGTATTTTTGAACCTTGGCTTGGAATTTAGTCATGGTTTTAGGAGGGTTTTTATCCAGGGCGAACTAGAATTTCTCGCTGGTGATTTCTGCTATAAGGGCAGTGAGGCTTTTGTCTTCGGTATAATCTGCAGTCTGGATGACTTTTGCAGTGAACTGAACTGTGAACTCCTTAATTATTTCCCCATGTTGTTACTTTAGATCCGTTAAATGAGATGCAAACTTTTTGGTACGGATGCTTCCCATAAACTGAGAGAGGAAGAGATCCGATAATTGGGATAAGGAGTCAATAGATTGAGGTTTTAAGCCTCGAAACCATGTACATGCTGCATCCTTAGGAGTCAAGGAAAAAGCCTTACACATAATTTCTGAACCATATCCTTTTATCTCCATGAGAGACCTATAGGTCTCCAGATGTTAGAGAGGGTTGCCGATACCTGTATACAGGACGATGCTAGGCGTTTGATATTTTCTAGGCAGAGGGGCCTCCATAACCTTGTGGGTGAAGGGAGGTTCAGATCGGTGGATTGATGCAAAAGTAGCAGGTGGAAGGTTAGACCGACACCGTTGCTCCATATCGGTGAAGCGATCTTCGATTTCTTGAGATCTCCTTCCCAAGTTAAAGTGTAACTCGAGGTTTCAACAGTGGATCCTTGAGATAGTTGTTGCCGTGAGTTACTGGAGTGTATAAATTGTGGAGGAGGTACCGAAACTTGATTGCCGAGTGGCATTCGATTTGAAGGAGGGTTTTGGTGGGTTCGCGGTTCACCCAGAGAATGTCTGGAGCCAATTGGTATAGATTGCAGTGGCGGCCCTTTTGGAGGTTGTTGTGGCTCAGGGAAATGCTGATCAAACCGATTAGATAAGGTTTGAAGCCCAGCTTTGAGGGTAAGGAGCGTGTCTCCGACGAAACGCATAATGTCACCGTGACTGCCAGATACGTCGTGAAACGGGTTCTGTGACGGCAGGTTATACTCTATCGGAGGAATGCCCATCGATGCGGTTTGAGGGAGATTGGACGCTGGTTCAGGGATGTCAGGCGAAGGTAACATCTTCTTTGAAGTGGAAGGATGAACCGTCTTTTTGGGAGGCATAGTGAGAGATGACGATCGATGACGAGAATGGCTAATTCTAAAAGAGTTTCCACAGATGACGCCAATCTGTTAACATCTAATTTAATAATAGGTTCCTCCAAAGCGGTCACCTTCCTTTAAGCAAACTCCCCTCCAGACTGAAAGCCAAAGGAGAAAACTAAGGGTGGCCGGCGTTCAGCCGTTGGCCCTTCGAAGCTTAAGTTAGATGGGATGTGATAGTAAAGTAAAATGTAGAATGTGGATTCAGAGGTTGTGTACCTTTATCATCTATGGAGCCATTTATTTATACCAATCCGAGTGATCCAGTATGTTACGCAAGCCGTTAAGATCACTGCTGATTTCAGGGGATAAGATGCTTATCTTGCTAATCCTTAGATAAGGGGATGACCTAACTACTCTAGACGTCTAGCTGATTACGTCTCTTGATGGAGATGTTCGAAGTTATGAACAGGGACGAGCCAAAATTGATCTATACGGACTGCTGGTACTAAAAAGCGGTGACTATTCGGGCTCGAAGATAACCTCGTTTAACAACCTCGAACCGAGCTGCTCGCACGCCGAAGTGCGACCCCTTTTGACGACCACGAGCTGAGCTGCTCGCATGCGGAAGTGCGACCCCTTTCGACTACCACGAGCTGAGCTGATTGCATACGGAAGTGCGACCCCTTTCGATGACCATGAGCTGAGTTGATTGCATGCGAAAGTGCGACCCCTTTCGATGACCATGAGCTGAGTTGATCACATGCGGAAGTGCGACCCCTTTCGATGACGAGGAGCTGATCTGCTCGCACGCGATTAGATGGTGTAATCGACGTTATAAGGTAAAGTATGAATGGAGGGCTAACCATTAAGAAGGCTGGTTGCGGCTCTTATTGAGTGAAGCTTTTTCCACGGACAACTTTATTCCATGAGATACGGTGTCATACGTTATGTTGCACCAACATTTACCACGTGAGGACGTTCCATTTTAAAATCTGTTTGTGATGGGAAAGAAGGGACCTCCCATTAATGGCTAGTCCCGCGTACACGCCACTATGTTGCCACGTGTAGCCGGTGAATGTCTTCTGACACCATATGCAAGGGTTGGGATTGATCGAACCAAGTCACGTAGGAGAGAGTGAGATGAGAGCAAGAGGAAGGGGATAGATAACGAGAGACAAGAGAATGACAGCAAAGAGAGAGAGAGGCTGCGCGCGCGGAGGCGCCCAAAAGGAGAAAGAAAACAATAGAGAGTAAAAGAGGTTCTCTATTTTAATCTTTCGCCCTCTCCTTTTTGAGTAAGAAAAAGGCAGGGAGAGGCGGTGGGGCCAGGACACGGCTAGGTCCCGCTGGCAAGCTCCACTTCTCGCCAGCCCCACCTTCCCGCTGGGCCCCACATCCACACGCAACAACCGTGTTAGAGGAAGATCCCATCCATCCCCTTCTCTGTATCTCTGTCTCTGCTCCTATGACGCGTTGAATTTTCAAGCCCCTTTTGGATTCTCTCTCTCTGCGGAGAGTGGAGAGTGGAGAGTTGCAGCAGCGTCTTTTTGTTTTTTTTCTTCGTCTGCTCCTACTCGTGTCATTCAATTCCTCTCTCCATCGACATTCGCCACCACATTACACAAAACGCGTCTTGAATCTCTACGAGAGAGAGAGAGAGAGACGGGTAGTTCTATGTAGTTTTTCTTTTTTCCCTGTTTAGAGAGAGAGAGGGGGAGAGGGAATGGGCTTTTGAGAGAGAGAGAGAGAGAGAGAGAGAGAGAGAGAGAGAGAGAGAGAGAGAGAGAGGTTGTTGATGGACACAAGAGGGCGTCTTGTGGCGGGTTCTCACAACAGGAAGGAGTTTGTTGTCATCAATGCGGATGAGATCGGTCGAGTAAGAATCCTCCCCAAAATCTCTTCTTTTCCTTCCCCTTTTCTCTTGATTTTTGCAACCCCCATTTCTGCATTCCTTCTCTCTCTGTTTTTTTTTCATTCTTTTAAATCTGGTTTTTTAGAATTTTGTGGAGGTTTTTTTTCTCATGTTTATTTTTGAGTTGATCTGTTTCTCTGATGACAAAAAGATGCGTATTTTCAATCTGGGTTTGGATTGGAAATGTGGTTTCTTTTGTTTTGATGATTTTGGAGGTTTGTTGGGGGCCCGTTTCTCAACTTGTGATGGTTTATATGATTGTGGTTTTTATCATTATTTTTTTTTTATTATTTTGAAGTTCTGAGAGAAAATCCATTTATTAGATTTTCTACTTGTTTTCAATTTTATGGTTGATTTTTTCCGCTAATGTATGGATTTTGGCTTTTTTATTTTCTTTGATTTTGGAGGAGGGATTGGTGAATGTAACTGTGTAATTATTGTTTTCGTAATATGGGTTGAGATACCCACTCTGCTATTCCAATCTTCGGGTGGTTTTCTAGTTTTTTTTTTTTTCTTTTTATCTTTTTTTTTTAAATTTCAAAATTTTAATTTTTCTGATGTGGGTGTTTTTGGTTTTTTATCCAGGCTAGATGCATGCAATCCTCTAATTATCGTTGTTGGTATTTTTTTCGTTATATGTGTCGAAATACCCTCTTCTGCAATTTCAATCTCCTGTTGCCTTTTGGCTTCTTCTTCTTCTGTTTTTTTTTTTTTAATTTCCTGATGCGGATTTTGATGGGATTTTTTTTTTCTTAATTTGCAGCGAAAGCCATTGCTGGATTTAAGTGGGCAGACTTGCCAGATTTGTGGGGATGAGGTTGAGATAACAGTGGATGGAGAGCCCTTTGTTGCCTGCAATGAATGTGCTTTCCCTGCATGCAGACCTTGTTATGAATATGAGAGGAGAGAGGGAAATCAGGCTTGTCCTCAATGTCATACCAGATACAAGCGCCACAAAGGTTCATTTTCTAACCTTTCCTTCAAAAAAAAAAAAAAGGAAAAAAAAGGAAAGAAAAACACACACACACACACACAAACAACCTTTTCAGTGCTGCATTTCTTCTGACACACATAAATTGTTTCCGGGAAAATTAAAGTGGTGAAAATATGAAAATATCGGGCATTATCAGGTAGTCCTAGAGTCGAGGGTGATGAAGAAGAGGATGATGTAGATGACTTGGAGCATGAGTTTGATTTCGGGGTACATGATGGAAGGAGAGATGCGCAGGATGCCAGAGAGGCAATGTTTAACGGAGGGCTCTGTGTTGGTCGTGGGCTCCAAACCGATGATACAGTATTCGCTGCTTCTCAGCTGCCAGATCAAAATTCTTCTCTTGATCCCGATATTCCACTCCTAACCTATGGCCAAGAGGTGAATTGATCAATTATGGGAGAGGCATGAGATGTACTTACTATTTTTATAACCTTTGATTTGCAGTTTGGTGATGTTTCCACACTCTTCTGATATAGGATTGTGGGATTTCTTCCAATCATCGTGCTCTTATTATTCCGCCATTTTTGGGACGTGGAAAACGGATTCATCCAATGCCCTTCCCTGATTCCTCTGTTTCTTGTAAGTCAAATGGATCTTTGAATTTTTTTTCTTCCCCTAGTTTGGTTATCCATTTTTTATGGTTGTTTGGTAACTTTCGGGGTTTAACTTAAACTGGTATTATGACCTAATAACAGCTGACTGGACATTACCATATGTAACAGCTGTTATGAAACAGAAAATGGGGAAAATGGAAAAAAACAGAACATGCCTGGTGCATGAGAAAATAATGACTCATTTTTACCAAAAATGATTTAATATATCATACGCAATGCTGTTTAAAAAGTGGTCCTTTGTAAATCATTTTTGTTATTCCTTTTGTATGAAGGCCATTATTGAGACAATGGCATTTATTAGCTTGAAAATAGCGGCCGTTGTTTAATATGCATGTTTTGTTATAGAACACTATGTCGGTTGATCGTTCCAGTTATGATGGCCATTATAGCAGCCATTATGACTTTTTCTTTCTTTCTTTCTTTCTTTCTTCTTCTTCTTCTTCTTCTTCTTTTAATCTAAATATTCTCTACGCTCTACATTATTGTTGTTTCAGTGCAACCCAGACCGATGGATCCTAAGAAAGATCTAGCAGTTTATGGTTATGGAAGTGTTGCATGGAAGGATCGAATTGAGGAGTGGAAGAAAAGACAGAATAAGCTGCAAATGGTTGAGCTCCAAGGTGGAAATGTTGGAAGCTCTGATGGAGATGGACCGGATGATCCTGATTTGCCTATGTAAGATTCTTTGGTCTGTTTTCTGCTATTTGGAAATCTTTTCGGGTTTTAGTCTTGTTCCTTTCTTGAGCTAGTAAGATAGGGACCTCAGTGTAAGACTACTATAAATGAGTGCGTTAACACAACTTGAGCTTCAGGTGAATGTTGACCTTTTTTTGGGGTTAAATTCACATGAGTTGTTACTCTTATATATATATTATGTATGTATTTGAGTTGACAGTTAGATTTTATGTTGTATGGGGATGGGACAGTGCTTCCGATTGATATCTAGTTGATCGACTGGTAAATGACTTGTTTTCTTAATTGTAAGTTGAATTACTGTTCTGGGTTGCTTCTATCTGTGTCACTGTTTTAAGAAATGATTGATTAATTCATTTTGGGAGATATCTGGTCTAGCCCATCCGACTCTATCCAATAAAAAATAATAGATGATGTAATTAACAGGTTCATTAGCTCCACACAGCTTCTCCGCATGCACCTTTCCACTCAGCACGCATGGCAATCTGGCAAGTTTGTGGGACATCTGAACCGTGCATTATATGGCCTCTGATGTGTAGATTGATAATGCGCAAAAAGGAGACTGATCTAGTCATTTAGCGGACTACAGATGTACAAAAAGTATGCATGGTTTAAATAAAATTGCCAAGTCCACATTCAACATACTCGCGCCTCGTGGCCTGCCTGATTTTTGCATGTTGTCATCTTCATGCTGGGGGCTGCCTTATGCACCTCTTAGATTCTGGACACACTTGCCATGTTGGCATGTGTGCTAAAGGTGATGTGGAGAGGGGGTACAAACGTCTTTAGTTTATACAAAGATGTGTTTTGTCACTTTCTATCTTTCTTCTTTCGTATTGCTTTTTTGTTCTCTCTTTTTTGTCCTTTCCTTTTATATGTATGAGAACAAGATGGCAAAGAAACTGAATGCATGGAAATGATTGATAATGGGAAAATTTATCTTCCTCTCTCTCTCTCTCTCTGCCTTTTTTTTTGGAGGAACATTACTGATACTGCATTAAATCAAGGGAGGGGAATGGATGCCCCTGAGCATAAAGGAGTGGCAAGTGCCCTTATCTATATTGAACACAATGTAATCAGCAACCCTGACTGACTTGGTAAACGAAACGGAATTTTTTAGGATTATTAAAAATTTTATGTGCGTGTCTATGCAAATTTATAGATCTCCCTCTTGTTTCATATGCCAAATAATTGACTCTTTTGATGTGGTTTCTGTTTAGCCAATCTTGCCCACATTTGGGCATTCATGGTATTAAAAACGGTTATGTAATGGCCGTAATAGCCATTACGTAATGGTAACGATGGTAACCATTATGTGTTATGGAAAAAATGACCTATAGCGGCTGTAATGGCTCTATAATGGTCCGTTACAAGCCGAAACGGGCTCAAAAAAGAGAAACAAAAGAAAAAAAGAAAAAAAAGAAAAAGAAAAAGAAAAAGAAAAAAGTGGCCCGTAACGGCCGTTTGGTCCATATCGTGATGGTAACTGCGGTGGTGTTATAGCCACCATTACCTTTATGGAATGCCTTGTCATAGACCCTTGCCAGGAAACCCCTCTCCGGATTGAGCTCGGCCAATAACCAGTTTGACCTTTCAGATGTTGCAATATTAGAGTGTACTTGGAAGAATTGGTTACTTTCGTCGCAAGCAATTTGATCCAAGCTGCTGTTGCCCTTTTAGTAGCAGAATAAGATTAATCGAGGATATTGTAGCCAAGGATCATGATTACATGACATGTTTGTTACTATTATTTTTGTATTTTCATTCCTATGTTACTTATTTTTCAGCCTATTTTCCTCCAACAGTCATGCTATGTTCTAGGTGCTAAACTGAGTCATCTCAAGCTCCTCACTTCAAGCGATTATAAGATGTGTTCAAGTGTTAGATCTTTCTTCATCAGTAGCTTTTGTTATTCTGATTCCTCTTTTAGTCAGTCATGGTTGTATTCCATACTTCCTTTATGATCCAGAAGCTCTGATATGATGAATTCGTGTTTCAGATGGATGAAGGCAGGCAACCACTGTCTAGGAAGTTACCCATTCCTTCTAGCAAGATCAATCCGTACAGGATGATAATTATACTCCGCCTTGTGATTCTTGGCTTCTTTTTCCATTATAGACTCCTGCACCCAGTTCCAGATGCATTTGGATTATGGTTGGCATCAGTTATTTGTGAAATATGGTTTGCTGTGTCATGGATCTTGATCAATTTCCAAAATGGTATCCAATAGAACGCGAAGAAACCTACCTGGATCGACTATCACTGAGGTATTGCTTATATCATATATGCATTAAGGGGCGCTTTTTGATGGTGTCCTCCCCAAATCAATATCCAAACCAGTATTTTGGTTCGAACGGGTAACAACATTCCATCCTGCTTTTGGGGGGCAGTGTGGAAAACAGGAACCACGTATCTGGTTCCCCTTTTACCCCTTTCTCTTCATATCGGTATGGGAATGTTTCAGACCTGACTTTAAATTTAGGTAAAGTTGGATTGGATAGAATGGTGCTCACTCGAAAAAATTGGGACTTCCATACGCAGCTTCATGTCCTAAGTCTGTTGCATGGGTCCAGATTCATTTCACCTTAGAGCCTGTATGGGCAACATTTTTTTTGCAGGTATGAAAAAGAAGGGAAGCCTTCTGAGTTAGCTGATATTGATGTCTTTGTAAGTACAGTCGATCCTCTGAAAGAACCTCCGCTCATTACTGCAAACACTGTTTTATCCATTCTTGCTGTGGACTACCCTGTCGATAAGGTTGCATGCTATGTCTCGGACGATGGTGCTGCCATGCTTACTTTTGAAGCGCTCTCTGAAACATCTGAATTCGCAAGGAAGTGGGTCCCTTTCTGCAAAAAGTTCATTATCGAGCCTCGTGCTCCAGAATGGTATTTTGCTAAAAAAATTGACTATTTGAAAGACAAAGTTCATCCGGCTTTTGTGAGAGAGCGACGTGCTATGAAGGTTTGATTATTTCCTGCATGTTTGATTGTTGTCTTTGTGCTTATATAAAAAAAAATGGTCGTGTTTGCCATGCTCAGATTTTTCATTACCAATGTTGTTGGTCAGTATCTTACAGACTGGATATGCCATCCATAGATTTGTGCTTTATTTTTCTCCACCATGGATGCCTCTTAACATTGAGGTTTGCCAGACAGCTGATAAAAGTTCCTTTTTTTTTTTGGAGGTTTGCTAACTCTGCATTAACCCTTTTTAGATACACCTTTATAGGCAGAACACATCCCAACCTGATGCGTATGTGGGACTCGGATATCTTAGCCGCTGCATGAGGTGGACCTCACCTTGAGATGACCTGATGAAAAAGTAGTTATGGTCCATTCATCAGGATGGCCACATGTATACGTGGAATGTGGACTGCTAGAAAGTTTCTTTCAAACCAACCATGTTTACAGGAAATGGTGGGCTGCACCGCGATGGGACTGACTCGATTCTTTGTGTCAGGCTGTCTGCAATTTGGGTCCACCTTATCCATGGCTCGGATGTGGAACAATCCAGGTTGGCATGTATTCTATGTGTGAAGGTAAGTGCAGGACCAGAAAAGATTTTGTGATCTGTTGACCACAACCGTCAATCCTGAACTATGACCTGATTCTAATCTGGTGTCTGTATCAAGATGAAGGTCATATGATAGTGATTGTGTTAACCATGTTTTGCAGAGAGATATGAAGAATTCAAGGTTCGTATCAATGGCCTGGTTGCCATGGCACAAAAGGTTCCTGAGGATGGTTGGACTATGCAGGATGGAACTCCATGGCCTGGAAACAATGTCCGAGACCATCCTGGAATGATCCAGGTGAGGACGTTTTTGTATATCTCAGGATATGTTAGGTTGCATTTCCAAGTCTGAGCTTGTATTATATTTTTCCAATTTGAAAAAGATTTTGCTAACCCATCTGTTCATTCAATGCAACAATTTCTATTGATGCTGGAGGTCTTGGATAAAGTTGGTCGCAATGTCACCTAAAACATGGAATACCCTGCGTTTTCCATTCTAGATCGAGCGATCTATGGGTCATTTGCATCAAGATCGATATTTTTGACGACCTGAAGTCTTCATTCTTATTATTGATTAGGTTAATGCAAATTTTTATTTACAATTAAGAGATTTATACTTTTATTTATTTAGTTATTAGTTATAAAATCACACTAAGCATGCGGGATCTTTAATAGTAACATTCCTCATTTCATATATAAACTGCAGTTTGAATTCATAATTTCATATATAAAACTATATTGCATACACAATATGTATTAGAGTGACACACACGATCCTACCCCTAGCGTACCTCGTATTGGCGGGGAGGTAGCACACGGCATACCTGTTCCTGTACCATGTAGCAAAGCGACCTATGATCCAGTTAACCTTGGTTGGTCGTGGAGAAAATTTTTACCACTAAAGAAAACGAACATAGAAAATTATTGCCTGCTTTGCAGTCTTTTAAGTCTGTTTCATCTATTCCTAAACTGAAACCATCGATCTTCCAAGTGTACTTAGGCAGGTTACTGAGGTGATGCTAACCAAGCTAGCTTTTGAAGGTGGGGAATTGAGAGGAGAATATCTCTTCTATGCATGAAATGGGATGCATCCACCCCTGACATATTACATGCAAAAACTACTTAAAGAAGGGACACGTGATGCTAAAAACAACGAAGCAGTTGAAAGAGCTAGTATTTAGGGGCTTCTGGTAATAAATTTAGAAAAGTGAAGAAAACGCCAAGAAAACCTCTCTGGTGAAGATGTTTTAATACATGAGACGACAATATTCTCATCAAATGCCAATGAGATCTCACTTCTAT
>PVNU02002406.1:0-62569 GCA_003013855.2 Liriodendron chinense
TCCCACCATGAGCGTCTTGGGGTACACCTAATGTTTATTTGCCATCCAACCTGTTAATAAGGTCACAAAGGCATAGATAAAGGGACCACAAAAATATCAGCTTGATCCAAATCTTCTTATTAGGACGATAAGAAGTTTTTAATTGGCAAAAGGGCCACATATATATTCTTCATTTTCATTCTGAAGAAGCCTATTAAATGGCAATTACATTTCCTAATTATCTATTTTTAAATATTTATATTCTCACTTTTTTTTTTTTGGCTTATTTGTGTTCCTGGTCATTTGGCAACTCTGAGTGAGGACTGTGTATTTTCTCAAGAGACTTCAGGTGTCTGAATAGATCAGGCCTGACTGAGTCCGAGTTGACTCAGATGAGTAGCATCTGACTCGGACGAATCATTAATCAAAACTACTTAATCTTTGGATGATCCAAACAGTATTGATTCCACGATGGATGGTGATCCTAACAACCCCTTGGGTAGGGGCTCCAGGCCAGTCAACCAAATGAATAGTTGAATTACAGTGGGCCCCACATCCCGTTATCTCACATGTGGCACAGAATTACATGCTTACAGCTATCTAGACCAATTCAAAACGACACTGATAAAGCAAATCTTAATCAACCAAGTAAAGGCTATCTATCAAATGAATGGTTAGGGGGGTTGTGAGTGGTTCAGATTAGAAAGAAATAAAATAAAATCAGATGGTTCATATTATCCTCGGACGCGGATTAGCTACTGACAGGTTGAGTTGCAATCTCGCTATTGAAGTGATGTCAGTGGGCCCCACCGTGATGTGTGTGCTTTATCCACACCGTCCATCCATTCGGGAGAGATCATTTTAAGGTATAATCTAATGAATGAGACAGATAAAAAGCTCAAGTGGACCCACCAAAGAAAAACAGTGGAGACAATGATGCGACCGTGAAACCTTCCAGGCCACCATGAGTTTATTTTAGATCCAACCTGTTCATAGTTCACACAGACATAGAAGAAGGGAAAACACAAATATCAGATTAATGGAACACTTCTGTGGCCCCAAGAAGTTTTTAATGGTAGGAGATCAATCCCCACTGTTTTTTTATTGGTGAGGTCCACTTGAGCTTGGATCTGCCTCATTATTTGTATAATGCCATAAATGTATCTCTCAAAATGGATGAACGGTGTGGATACAAACACACACATTCATGGTGGGAACCACAGAAATTGGTGACGTCACTTCAGTAGGGAGATAGCTACTCAACGGTCAGTAGCTAATCCATTATCCCCTAGGTTATGCTACTTTCAGAGTAATTAGGTCAGCAATTTGGCTGGTTTGGATAGCTGTAAAACAATGACACGTGCACGGTTCGTCGAGTGTTGCCGATATGATCTCAATCGGTCAAACACAAAACACGTATCTTTCAAAACATTGATTTTGATGGGCCAACCACAGATGCAAAACGTGATCGATGAACAGAAGATCCTACAGCCCAACCTTTGGTGGGCATTTTTCCCATCACATATGCATATCTCTACCATATAATCTTCAAGGCAATTAGTTTTTGGGATGCCTAAAACCAAGCATTAATTAATAAAGGGCAACGGTAGTTTTTTAAACTCAACAAAATGGCAGTTTACATAAATTCATTTCCTCATACAGAAAGAGATGGAGTAGAGGCGATGGCAGCCTCCAAGGATGATGATGATGATCGATGGCTTAGAGGACAGATGAGTAGACAAATATCAGGTATCTACATCTCTATTGATTTTTCCATCTTTTCACCTATTCAAAGATTTTCTTTCTTGGTCGGCGTGAATTTCTGTAAAACATTTTTGGAAGGTGCGGAAGTGGAGTAAGTTGCAGGTTGAGGCGTTCTCCCCAGCCAGCCTGCTTAAAAATAAAATATGATTACCTACAGGGATGGGGATAATGGTAGGCCTTCAATCCCCCACTGTTTTCTATGGTGGGTCCACTTGAGATTTGAGATTTGGATCTGCCTCAATGTTTGTCTCATGGGCTAAAATGTTCTATCCAAATCGATGTATGGTGTGGTGCAACAGTGTGGGCCCACAGAATTTGGTGCAGACGTCACTTCAGTAGCGACCTTGGTATTGAAGTTGTCAGTATCTAATCCGCATCCGTCCTGCCGGCACCACTCCTTTTAGAATCAGGATCCCACATTGAAAGGGGATTGGCTGGTGCACACTACACCAGCGACGTTTGCTGGTGTGGGTACATGGCCGGTGTATACAAGTGCGCAGCCCTCAAGCACTGTGCGGGCATATACAAGGGCGCAGTCCTTGAGCACTGTGATTGCGAACGGTATAAAGAAGATTAAGGCTCTGTGGACCCTACAATGATGTATTTAGTATATACACACCACACCACACCACAAAAGGCATCCACTGGATCTGTGGATATGACACGTACCTCATGGTGGGACTCATAGAACTTGATAACCTCACTACACCATCAACGTGACTAGTGTAGGGTGCACCAGCGGTACTCCTAATTTTAGTACACGATCCAAAATTACATGAAGATTCAAATCTTTGGTGGACCATACCAATAGAAAGAGTAATGAATAATCATTAAAAGCATTTTAGGGGCCACAAAAGTTTTAGATCAACCTGATATTTCAATTTTCCCTTCATCCAGACCTTCCTGACATTATGAAGAGCTTGGCTTGCATATTAACAAAACCTTACGATGGGCTCTTTGGAATTTTTAATCGTGGGCACTCAATTAGCACTGTTTCCAGTGGTATGGTTCACTTGAGATTTGAATTTATATAATTTTTTTGAAAACCATCCTAAAATGGGCTGGAGAAACGAATGGACGGCGTAGATATACTATCCATGTGGGCCACACGAAAGGGGTAACACCCACTAAGCTGTTCCTGGGGTAATAATTTGCTCCCCCTCTACTGAAGTGACGTCACCAACTTCTGCAGGCCCCACCATGATGTATGTGTTGTATCAACACCGTCCATTCATTTGTAGAGATCATTTTTAGGGATGATCTAGAGAATGACACAGATCGAAAGCTTAAGTGGACCCCACCAAAGAAAACAGTGGGGACAATGACCCCGGCCGTTGAAGCCTTCCTAGGGCCCAGCATGATGTTTATTTGAGATCCAACCTGTTCGTATGTTCACAAAGACATGGAAGAAGGTAAAACACAAATATCAACTTGATCAAGAACTTCTATGGTCCCAAGAAGTTTTTAATGGTAAGAGATCAGTGCCCACTATTTTCTTTGGTAATGTCTAGTTGAGATTTGGAGCTTCTTTATTCTTCAGTTCATACCCTAAATGATCTCTCCAAATGATGGACGTTGTGGATACAACATATACATCATGGTAGGGCTCACAAAAGTTGGTGACGTCACTACTTCAGTAGCAATATAGCTACTCAACCAGTCAGTAGCTAATCCGCGTCCTTGTAATATACAACATTTCTAGTCATTGGGTGCATTAGATATTCTTTTACTCTTTTCTTTATTATTATTATTTTTTCATTTCTTTCCCACCTATTTAACCCATCCAATGGATGAAAATGATCATCTGAACGACACAGTGGGGTGCAGCCCATTGTAGGTAATTAGTTATCCTTGATAAGTGGGTCTGTGTTTCAGACTGGACCCAATCCACCGACATCTAGGTTTGATCTGGGTCGGTCCTCTTGCGCCCAATTAAATCAAATAGGCCTTTCAAGTCCTGCTTGATGTTGCTAACCAAACTAACCTTAAAAAGTAATTTTTTTTTTTTTTTTTTTTTTTTTTTTTTTTCTGTTACTTATGTGGTGATATCAAAACAGCCCTTCCAAGTTCCTACCATATCATGGGCCTAATACATCATGCCCAAGCTTTATTCTAAACAATATATATAGGTGATATAGCGGAAAACACGGATTAGTTACTGATGGCTGATGGCTTCAGTAGCGGTCTCCCTACTGAAGTGACGTCACCAAATTCTGTGGGCCCTTCCATGATGCATGCATTGTATCCAAACCGTCCATCCATTTAGAGAGATCATTTTAGGGCATGAGAGAAAGAATGAGGCAGATCCAATGCTCAAGTGACCCCCACCACAGAAAACAGTGGGGATTGAACGCCTACCATTAAAACCTTCTTCAGTCCACAGAAATTTTAAATCAAGCTGAAATTTGTGTTTTCCCTTCATCCATGTCTCTAAGAATTTATGAACAGGTTGGATCTCAAATAAACATTAGGGTGGGACCTAAGAAGCTTTCAACGGTAGGTAGTTGTCGATGTCCCCACTGTTTTCTGTGGGGTCCACTTGAGATTTCCATCTACATCATTTTTTGGTTCATGACCTAAAATGATATCTCCAAATGGATGTACGGTGTGGATGTAACACATACATCATCATGATGGGGGCCACAAAACTTGGTGACATCCCTTCAGCAAGATATCTAGTACTGTAGCCGTAATTAGCCGATCCGCGTCCTATAATGGACGCATATGAAGTCAAGTCGGGATGGATTGGTATAAAATGAGTGAGTGTGGATCGTCTGTGTTAAAAGGCACAGAAAAATGCAGCGCCATCTATTCTCATTGGTCCATGTGACGCTGCTCATAAAACAGACCGGTTTCCTCTCTCACCAGTGGATTGCGTACCACACAATCCCACTTTTATACTGCAAAATTTTTCTGAGCTTCTTCATGATTTATCTGTTAGATCAACACCGTTCATCTATTTTCTAGATTATTCTAGACAAAAAAATAAAAATAAAAATGAGGTACATCCAAAGCTCAAGTGGACTTCACAACGGAAAGCATGAGATTAAACGACTGACATTGAAACCTTCCTACAGTCCACTGTGAGGTTTATTTGCCATCTAACCTCTTCATAATGTCACTTAAACCTAGATGAAGGAAAAACATAAACATCAGCTTGATCAAAGCCATCTATGGCCCTAAAAGGTTTTCAATGGTAGGCATCCAATTGCCACATTTTCCTATCATATGGCCCACTTGAGCCTTGTATCTTCCTCGGCTTTTGTTATGGTGCCCAAAAAGGCATGAAAGAAATAGATGGACTGCGTGATCTAATACATACATCATGACGAACCCACGGAAGTTTCACATTTCAACCGTTTGGGTTTTCTTCTCTCCACCGAGCAGAGGAGTTTCTTGGCGTGTAAAATTTACGTGGGCCCCATGATGATTTATTTCTTTGATCTACACCGTCCATACATTTTTTAAGAACTTTCCAAGATATAAGCTTAAAAATAAGGCAGATCCTAAGCTCAAGTGGAAAAAACCATAGAAAGCAGTAGGAATTCATACTACTGTTGAAAATTTCGTAGTGCCACAGACGGCTCTGATCAAGCAGATATTTATGTTTTAGCTTCATCCAGTTATGGCCGTACAGGTGGCCTCATGAATAGGTTAGATGTCAAATAAGCCTCATGCTTGGCCCTAGGAAGGTTTCAACGGCGGTTTGTGTAATCGCCACTGCTATTTTAGCTAGTGTGGTCCACTTGAGCTTTGGAAGTACCTCATTTTTGGAATCAGGCTCTAAATTTATCTGAAAAAATTGATGGACGGTGTGGATGTAAGACAAAAGTAATGATGAGGGGCGGAGAAGTTTCACACGTTAAAAGTAGTGATATTAGGAGTATTTTGTGAGCTGGAGTTAACGGAAATGACGTGGGTGAATGAGAAGGGTCGGCACTGGAATTTTCTATGCTTTCAACACAGACGATCAGGCACTCAAAATGACTTGATCCAAAGCATAGCCCATCCGCTCATTTTAAGGAATTTGAATTTTGCAGAAAGAGATGGTGCGGAGGCGGCGATGGCAGCTTCCACGGATGGTGATGATCAACAGCTCATAGGCGGAGGAGAGGTTGTGAGCTCTTCGTCACGACACATGAGGCAACAGATATGGGATTGCTTGAGAGATGACAATATTTCAGTGTTCTCAGTATGGGGATGGGAGGGAGTGGGGAAGATGAGGATCATGAGACAGGTGGTTGCAGCGGTGATGGAGGAATCCAGAGAATCTAGCCGTCTGTTTGATGTGATCATACGAGTAAGAGCACCAGGGGTCGAGAGTCTTGCAGAGAAGATGCGGGAGAGAATCAGAGGAGAATTGGACCATTTACGAGACCGGTGGAAGAAACGGCTATTATCGGCATTGGATGAAAATGGGAGAAGGAATAGGTTGATGGAGGTACAGACAGGAATCAAGGAGGCATTGGAGATACCAAAGTCCATGAACTTCTCCGAAGCTGCAAAACAAATCTCGGCTAAGCTAAGCGGCCAGAGGTTCCTCCTTGTCTTAGAAGATGTTTGGGAAAGCATCAACTTGGAAGAGATGGGAGTTCCAGCTATCACCAGCGGCAGCAAAGTCGTGATCACGACTCGATCCCATGAAGTTTGTTCCAAAATGGGAGCCCTAGTAAACATCAAACTGGGGAAGTGGTCTAAAGAAGAAGCCTGGGATTTTTTACAGGAAGAGGCGGCCGATGTGGCCACCAGCATTGGTTTCTCAACAACCGGAGACATGGTCTTGAAATGCTTCTCTTACGTCTCCTTGTTCTGTCAAAACGGACACTCCATCGATGGAGATTCATTGATAGAAGAGTATTGGAGGTCGGAGGGCTTTTTAGATGGATCCTTTAATGAGGAGGATAATAAAGAAGCGGCTTTCAAGGGACCGGGGAATGTACTGCTCAAAGAGCTCGCAGAGAGATGCATGGTGCTATTGTCCCTGGTGTCATCAAACCCAGATAACATACGCTCCTTTCTAAACAGGTATGATGAATATTATTCAACCTCTTTGAACGTTAAATCTATGGAAGGGGAATTTAGGTTGAAAGCTCAATCTGTAGAAGGGGAATTTATGGATTGGCTACAAGAGCAATTTACAATGGAGGGATCTTCAGGAGGACGATATCATGTGGATATGAATTCTCATGTGATGGAAGTGATCAACTCTCAGACGTTCCTAGTGAAGTACAACTTAGATAGGGAAGAATCATGCCAATGGATCTCATTATCCAATAATCAGTTAGAAACACTCCCATTCTGCTCTCCAGATTGCCCTCTTCTCTCAACATTGTTGCTCAACAATAATGATCGTTTGCAAGAAATCCCAGATGGTTTTTTCCAGAACATGACCAGACTCCGAGTCCTCGACCTTTCATCTACAGGCATCTCTTCCCTGCCATCATCCATGTCCTGCCTTTGCGAACTACGGTTGTTGAAGCTCCGATGGTGCCACAACCTAGAGGCTCTTCCTGCATTCTTAAATGATATGCAGAAGCTCGAGATCCTCGATCTCCATCAAACTCCCTTGACGAAGATGGTGGAGGTATCCTTCCACAACATGCATAGCCTCCGACGTCTCGACATATCAGGTGCCTGCAACCTCAGCCGACTCTCGCTCAAGGGTTGTCGCTCTCTACAGACACTAGTTAGCATGGATAAACTTTCAAAACTTGAGGCACTTGATCTTTCAGGCACGAAAATGGAAGAGCTCCCGCACGAAATTTTCAATTTGACTAGCTTGCGGTGCCTGGACCTGTTGGGAATGGAGCATCTCAAGAGGGTTGACTGGAGAAAGATAGATCGACTTCCAGATGAATTGAATTGGCTGCATGAACAGCTCCCAGACAGCAGCATACGTCTTATCTCAGTCAATGATGCTAATGTTTTCAAGTACTCTGGACCAAAGCTCGAAACTATGGAAATCCTGCTTTCTAAAATTTTATTTCTTGGTCTGTCCCTGCAAGGGAGGGCGGAAGGATATATATGCTCGTTTTAAAAGAAACCGATTTCTCTACCAGCATATTTATACTCAATTTGAGCAGTCTTTGAGTTATGAAAGACGACTGGAGGTTTGCGGTGGTAAGAATTCCCTGGAGGGTGTTAGAGGGGTTCTCTCAATGACAGAATTCTTTCGTTTGTATGGTAATGCTTTCGTTAAGGCACTGTCCAATCTCAGCATGAAGATGGACAACCTTAAGGTATGCTGGATTGAGAAATGCCATCAATTGGAATATCTGTTCGTAGGAGGAACGGTAGACATCGGTGTGGCAGATGCTGATGCAGCGGTCTGTTTAGAAAATCTAAGGGTGTCCGATCTTGCCAAATTAAAAACAGTGTGCCAGGGGAAGTTGGGAAGAGGGAGTTTCGCATGCCTAAAGCATATACATTTGGAATGTTGCCCGAAGCTCATCACAGTCTTCTCTTCGAGGATTCAGTTGCAGAATCTTGAATTGCTTGAAATAAAATTCTGTTGCAGACTGGAGAAGGTCTTTGAAGAAGATAGCCTGGCGGGGGAAAATGCATTTCCACAGCTAGTTGATTTATGTCTTTGGGAGCTACGCAAATTGAAAACCATTTGTGGGGGGCACTTACCGATGCTGAAGAAGTTGAAGATAAGAGGATGCCCGATGCTGGAGAGGCTTCCTCTCCATAACACAAATGCTTCTGCAGCAGAAGTCCAAATCCAAGGCGAGCTGAAATGGTGGGAAAGCATAAAATGGGAGGGCAGCCTCAAGCCAAGCAACATCCGTTTCAAAGAATGGCGTCCATCAACAAAATGATTCTACCCTGCTTAAACTACCTCTTTTTACTACGTTATTCTTCTCTTCCTGAACTGCTGTAATTCTCTTTTATTTGTGTAACAATGTGGTAGAAAGACAAGGATGTTCCATTAGACTTGGGTGATTTACTCTTAGTGGCTTCAAATTATGAATTTTAGGAAGAATTTGGTTGTGTTGCTTTTTTCCATGTATTTTAGAAAGGTAAACTAGTACTGTATTTGTTTGGCAAATCATGCTTGCATCGCTGAGCAGGACTAATTTTTTATTTATTTATTTATTTTCTCATGATCTTTAACCTTAAGCAGTGGTAGCTTTTTTTTTTTTTTTTTAAATCTTTTAATTTTACCGTTAGATGATTTTTTTGTTATGGGGCTTGCTATTTTGTATGAACTTGTTGGGTTTTACGGATTTCATTTATGTTCCCTTAATGTAGATGTAATTTTCTATTATATCAATAAAATTATATATATGATAGCACCCCAACAATTAAAAATAATAAGGCTGAAACTTGGAAGAGGCTCATCCTTATCCGCTTTTAGAAGAAGTGGTTATTTGACACAGTAATAAGTGGAAGTTTAATTGTTCGAATCCCACAGGCAGCAAATATGCCTAGGGGCCAGAAAATCAAGTCCAACCTTTGTCCAGTATGTTCCCCTGTGTAAAGCTGGGCACGGGATCCAGGCAACTCGACTTGTTCAATTCAGTTCACACCCAACTCAATTTGAATTGAATGGCTGAGACGGTCATACTCCATTCGATACGAAATCTATCAGACCCGAGTATAAGCAGGAGAGTATGGATTATACTGGCTTCAGATCCATAAAAAGGGAGATATAGAGTACTCTACTAGATCTCGATCTAGATACGGGCGTAGAGCATCATAAACCTAAACTACTAGTGTCCACTTGCAAGAGTACTTCCAATACAACTCTCCTCACATGTGCCAAATGAAGAAATTGATTATGACCACAGATCAAGTAGATCACCCTGTTCCTTACATGGTCACAAGATTTATTTAGTGAAAGATGGACCACGCATATATAATACATATATTTCCCGTTCTAGATGTGAGTTTTATATATATATATTTCATCTTATTTTTTATTCATAGAAAAGAAATATTGGGGCCCACAGGATGAATGGCTCAGATCATACACTTTCTAAATGTATTACCATGTGCATGAATACCTGTAATGTATCTTAATTACATGCCGAGTAGATTTTGTTAATACAACCTAGTGAGGCCAATAGAATTGGGTGTTTTACAGCGTAAAAACAGGTGTTGTAGACAATTTCAGTCCCTCTCTACCCTCTTCAGTTGTTCCTTTTCTCGGGGAGTGAACTCACTTTGGGAATCAATACCATGACCCAGTGTGACTAACAGAGTGGATGGGTGTACTAACACTGGGATGTGTGTAAAAACCCAAAAAAAAATAATAATAATAATAACTTAGTACATCTCGGTGAGCTTGCCTAATACGTGAACTTGAGTAAAATGGGTGAAAAATCGCAGCCGGTCGCTTGGCCGTTCTCACCATTTATATCTTCACACAAGTATGACCAGCATGATGAACATATTTGCAAAAGCTTGAACTAAACCCAACTCAGTGCTGACTCGATCCGACTGGTTACCTGCATGTGATCGGGTCGTACTCTATCCAGTTTAGTCTAGGCCATGACCAAGTCAGATCAGTTCAGGCATGCCCGACTACCGAGTCGGGTCTTTTCCCAAACCGAATCGGTTAGGTCAACCCTAACTTGGTTCGACTCGATGCCCAGTTCTACCCATGTGGAGTTCCGCCATGCAAATGCAGGGGAGTGTTAAAGTCCCTTGATTTCCCTTTTTTTTTTTTTTTTTTTTTGTTAATCATGCAATGCACACCCACCCTGTTTGTTGGGTAACACACCCACAAGGTTAGTCACTGCTCGAGCTATTAGATCAAGCGGTTATTTGACAATTCCAACCCAATTGTTCCATGGTGGGGATCTTTAATTCTTTATCAAAGCTTAATCATGTTTATTCAATCAAGAGAAACAAGCACTGTTGGATAAAAGTTAGGGTTGGGTTATGTGAAAGGTTGAGTTGAGGTAGGTCTGACATCCCTGATCATAGATCGACCATTCCCAGTATATCCTCTCAATTAGTCAACTCTAACCTTCCTGTTATTAGCATGCAAAAACATGGTTAAAAGAAATGAACAAACAAACCACATTCACTAGATAGGGCCTTCGGGCTGATACGGGCCAATACAGACCAATACGACCCTGATTCCGATACACAACCCCGTATCGTATCATTTTTCCATGGGGCCCATTTAGTTGACTTTTAATATCATGTCATATATGTTCAATTTGAGCCTATTTAGTTGACTTTTAACAAGTCAAATCGACAAACAACATTCTCACCAAAAGAATGATCTGATACATCATTGAATATATGGTCAAAACACAAAAGAAAAAAAAATAGATTCGTAAATATCTGATTTTTTCCTTCTTTTTTTTTTTCGCTTCAAAAAAAAAATTCTGAACTATACAGGCCAATATAGATGATACGACTCCAATTCCGATACGCGACATCGTATCGTATCATTTTTTCATGGGGCCGATACGGCGGCTGATATCGTCATTCAGAACTATGGCCCTATCCAACTGTAGGTGATTTCATTGCTGCTCTGATTTTAGCAGCCAACTTTTATCTTTCGTTAACTAATCGTTGTTTTTTTTTACCTCTGTTTGAAAACTTCCAAAAATCTCAGTCCATTTGAAACACGACTGCATCTTGGTAGTATTCATGTCCTGATGCATCCGCTGCCGAAAATAAACTCTACCTTAATATATAGAACCCAATGGAATCTAAATGTCTCCTTTCTTTCTCAATATATTCACGTTTGTTTTCTAGGATTAGAAGTCAACCAGACAAAGTAGCATGATGGGAGATATTCATTTGCAATTTGCATAGGAAAATAGGAAAGATAAATACTATTTTAAATGGGTATTGGTGAAAACAAAATAACATGATCATTAGTAATTGGAGCTGAAGTAGTGGATGAGTTGGGAAATCTAAATTCTGTTTTTTACAGCAATTTTAGAAGTTACCGGTATTGTCTTTTTAATAAAAAAAAAAAAAGAGTTTTGAATGATACAAATTCTTGTAATTGATTCATTGTTTGAAATATCAAGATGAAGTTGATGTCTCATTTAAAATTGATGAGGAAGTGATCATTTCTAAGATAGTGAGCTTTCTATTTTGTCCTCTTACACTGGAGTTTTTTTTTTTTGCAACTACATTCAACTCTTCAAAAATTTCTCTTCATTGTTCCTTTACGAAAAGCATGTTCGTGTTCCAATAGTAATAGATGGTGCTTGCTACTGCAATTATTACAGCTTGGTGATTCCTACTTCGATTATGAAATAAACACGTTGATTTGAGGCAGTTGTTGATTTGGAACAATTTGGACGTGAGAGTGAGTTAAACAGTTGAAAAACTTATAAACCATGCTGCACTGTTTTAATTACCATAAACCATGCTGCACTGTTTTAATTATCGTCTATGATTTTGGTGTAATGATTATAAAACTGATACTCATTTCATATATGATATAATGGTGATTTGTTATTTACGAGGCTTGCAATTTTTATTATTATTTTTTTTGTGTGAATTTAATGACTACCAGGTGCAACATATTAAAAAAAAACAACAAACAACAAACATACCGCTATTTTTTTTTCAACAGAAATTTAGCGACAGATAACATCCGCCGTAAAATTTTGACATCAGTAAACTGCGACGGAGCATTCGACAATTGAAGTCCGTCGCAAAGTTGCTGTTTTGGCATAGTGAAAGGTCATCATCTCCCTCATTCATGAAATGTCGAGCACCTCAAGGTCTACTATCCGTGATCACCTCAGCTCATCTACAAACACCAATGATCTAGTCTACCCTAAGCACTGTTTTCACAACAATGTCCTTGTAAGTTGGTTTTAAAAAGTCAATAAAAGCAAGCTTGTTTTCTCAATTCAGCGTGATATTCACAAAGGATGACTAAGAAGGGCTAAAGCCCAAAGTTAGCATCCAATGATGTAAAGGTCGAAACACGACCATGCCTACGAAAATGCTACCTGAGTAAAGGCGCACCCTAGCCCAAACGGCAAAAGCCTCACAAGGCTATGTAGACCTTCGATCAAGTCAGATGGGGCTACGAGGTCCTCGTACCCGTTCGCCAACGACGGTAATAATGAAAATCCAAAGAAAGCTGAGGTCATCTATTACCCTTAGTTGTACTGAGTTCTACTCTTGAGCTAAGTAAGTCAAACTTGAGAGTAGGGGGGCTACTGTTATGGGTAAATCCGGGGTAACCTTAGGTCCGAAGGAAAGCCCATGAAGCCCACTGGCCCGTAGGCCTGAATATAAGTCCTCTGGCTCGCTCATTGAAACTAACAGCATGACGGACAGAAGGCAAGAAGAGAGTCGAGGACCAGAACCGATAAGACGATAGGTCAACCTTTACGATGGTCATTTTAAATATATCAAAGATAGACCCGAACTAGGTTGTCTACTAACATGGCCGACGAGCAGAGGGCTCGACCTTGGCCTACACCACCAACGGACTGACTTGGGCCACAACCGTTATAAAGGCGGGCAAGAGTCTAGGGATAGGCCTAGAGAAGACGAACATGTCTCTGACCGTTACCCGCGTGATCAATGTCTCCAAAAATCACGCCACCCAACGGGCATTTCTCCCATGATTGCAACTATGATTGTGGCTCACGATTGCTATCTGATGACCTATAAATAGAGGGTTCACCCCTAACCTAAGGTACGCATAATCTACCTACAATTAACTTTACTATCTCCTTTAGACTCATCTGACTAAAGCATCGGAGGGCTAACAGTTGGCCCCAATTACCCCTTAGCTTTCTCTGTGTTCTGCAGGATCTCTCTCAGATCCAAATGGTCATTTCACAAGAGATCAGTGGCATCCATCCATCTATCTATTGTCCAAGTTTTAGCAACAACATCAACCATATTCCCCACACAAACTAATTATTCCAAACAGGGAACTCGGGCCTCAAATGAAACACACTTTGGCTTCCCTCTTCAATTGCAAAGAGTGCCAAAATTGCTTTTGACCCAGAGGACGTCCCTGTCCCTCTCATGGAAGGAAGCGTCTACCTTTCTCTTTTCCTTTCTCTTTCATGCGTGAAGCATCCACTTCTCCCTCACACTTGCCTTCATATCTACCTCTGTGCATCTGGTATAAACCTATGCAATATGAAGCTTTCGGACTTGTATATGATAAGATCTCTCTAAATTTCTACGAATCTCAAACCTCTTCTATATATTTCAGGAATTGTTAGTAAAATAAAGAGGACTTTACAAAATATTAACTGTCAAATGGTTACCTTAAGTTAGTTTTTTTTTCTAACATTTGTCTATTAAAAGTATGATTTTCCTAAAATGATATAACTGCCCATCAATTAATGCAGTTACTTAAAAGAAGAATTAAATATGTATCAAAATGTAAATATCATTAATAACGTGTTATTATAAAAAAAAAAAATTACCAGAAAAATCGTTATAAAATTTAATATTATTGCAAAAGGACTTTAAATTCCATATTTATGAAATAATGTTTCCTACTGTATAGGTGACAAGATAACATGACTTTTCCACCCATTCTCATTCATCCTCTCCCGCCCACACTGGTAACAACCGAATCTTAACAGCCAAACTTGTCATAGTGGTGAAATATCCACGCTGCCTCGTTGGTAGACTTTGCAGAGTTTTAACAAGGGGTCTAGGTTTTGAAACCCATCAGTAGAGAAATATCCACACTACTCTCCACTTCCAAAAATTTCGTCCATATGTCTATGTGAAATCCACTCCAACCATTAGACATCCTGACTTGTTACTCAAATGGGCCACACCAAATGAAATAATTGGGAGAGAGGTCCACTTGAATTTCTATAGAGCCCCACCCTGATGATTATTGAAATCCACTCGAATAATTAGATGCCACAAAAAAAAAAAAAAAAAAGAAAAAAAAAAGAGCAAGGTCCGAAATTCTGAACAATTCGTGATTTAGGTGGGCCACACCGAGGGAAGTAGTATGGATCAAGGGCATTACCCTTAAGTTAAAGATCCACATAGTCCAGTTTTTTGAAGTCCTAATTATCTTCAGTGCATGGCGGGCCTTTGTACATGCTTATAATGCTTTATAAGGGTAAATTGGGCTTTTCACTTACTATCTCTAAGATTACGTAAATGTTTTGGCATATATGAAAGTCCAAGGTGTTCTTGGAATCTAATCAACTTGGACGAATTTTGGGGTAAAACATCTAAATTTTTTTTTTTCCTAAAATAGGGGGAAAAAATCAAGATTTTTCTCCAGACGCTCAACAAAAAAGAAAACAGAAAAAAAAAAGAAAAAAAGAAAAAAAAAAAAAAAAGAGTCCAAGACGTTATTCACGGGGGAGGTAATGGGCTGGGCAAGGCCAGGCTAGTCGTGGACCCAGCCAGATGCGTAAGGTTGAAGGTTGAGCACAAAATAGGCCTAGCAGAACAGGCCCAAGCTTTAGCCCAAATATTTGGTTGGTCCCGGTCCCATCCTGGCTCAGCCAAAAAACTGATAAAATCCCCATTTCCCACTCGAATTTCCAACTGTATCCATTGATCAAGTGGGCCACACATGACAAAGAAGTAGACAAATCGATGGTCTACATTCAAGACGCATGGGTTGCCTAATCAAGGGTTAGTGCTGGGTCAGGCTAAAATTACTTGAGCACAAACACAGCTGGGAGAATTAATCTGGATGCATTGCCCGGCCCATCGGCAGCCTTACTCACAAGACAAGGAATTCGAATTTTGCAGGATAAATCCGGCGTTAGGCAATGGCAGCTTCTAGGGACGATGATGATAGACAGCTCAAAGGACGAGGAGAGGTTATGAGCGCTTGTTCACAATGCATGACGCAGCAGATATGTGATTGCTTGAGAGATGACAATATTTCACCAGATATGGCAGTGTCCCAACAATTAAAAAAAAAAAAAAAAAAAAAAAAAAAAAAGGCACAAGCTGACGACCTCAGGCCAACGCATGGATAAGGCTGAAACTTGGTCCAGGCTCATCCCAATCCCGACTGGTCCAACCCAATTGTTCCATGGTGGGGATCTTTAATTCTTTATTAATGCTGTTAATCATGTTTATCCAATCCAGAGAAACAGGCACTGTTGGATAAAAGTTTGAGTTGGTATATGTGAAAGTGGAGGTAGGTCTGGAAATTGGGTCCCAGCACATGCCCGATTTTCAATCTTAACCAGTGAGCTATGTAATCGATCTGGAGATCTCGAGTGTGCTGAATTGAGGTAGGTCTGGAAATTGGGTCCCAGCATATGCCTGATTTTCAATCTTAACCAGTGAGCTATGGAATCGAGCTTTGGTAGGCTCACCAGCCAAACACTCTGCCCACCAAAGCGGACTCTTGTACTGAGCTTGGATATCTCGAGTGTGCTGGAAAATTCTATTACAGATATATTATTAGGTTACAAACTGATGATCTACTGTTCTCGGCATAATGAATTATGCTATAAGAGATCATTTTGTTTTCTAACTTCTTGTGTGGACCACAATCATCCAAATAGGCCCTCAATTTTTTCTACTTTTGGTAATAGTTTGATGTAGAGATCTCACATTTTAATCAGTCCGTTAGACAAAATTTCATATGAAGTTCATTGCTCAGACAAAAATTTCATTTTGTTGTTGTTCTTCTTCTTCTTTTTCTCGCCGAAAGCACCAGTGTCTCCGTCACACATTTATGTACAACACTGGTCCATTTATCAGGTGGCCACGAATGTCTAAAGGGAGACGGAAAATGACAACCAATGGTATACTTTTAACATCGTGCTGTGCTTAGCTAATAAGCAGGCTGCATGCCGGGCTGCTCACGCTTGGAGTGAAAGTGGCTGGTGTTCGCCAAAACAAAGTGGCAATTGTTAAATGGAGAAGACCATCCCCAGGCTGGGTTAAATCTCGTTCAACACAAAAATGGAGTCAAGAGACATTTTGAACGGTATCAAGATAAGTAAACAGGTTAATCTATCAAATATAAACATTGAATCAGATTCCCTAGCGGCAACAAAGGCCATTCTGAACCATCATAGCATCCCCTAGAAGATCTGGTATATTGTGGGTGATATCAAGAAGGAGCTTGAAAGATTAAACTTCTCCATCTCACATGTTTATAAAGAGAGCAATGCAGTGGCCCAATATACTAGCTCGTCTAGGAAGCAGTGGTGCGGTCGACTGAACATACACAAGTTGCAGTGATCTCCCTATGGAAGTTTGGGGTCTCTTAGCAATGGATGGCATGGGGCTGGGGCCGCATTAGAAGCAAAGGCTGATCCAATTAGCAGGAAGCATGTCTATAAGGGCTGGGAAGTGGACAATGTCCTTAGATTTCGGATGATCTCTCCTACCTTGCAGAAGCATCTGAATCCATGGCTGAGCTCCCCTTGTGTAAGACCACCTGCAGCAGGCTTAGAGGAATGGACTTATCTGCAGTTAGTTATGTAAATATAAATATCAATGAATGGGGCCAGTAGCTGCTGTGGTTTTCTGTTAATAGAAGTGCGTGAGTGCGTGCGTGCATGTGTGTGTGTGTGTGTGAAAGATGCAGAAGCTTCAAAGGTGAGTTGGGAGTGTGGTATTGTGTTAGTGTGTTGGTGGGCAGGGGAAGGGTATGTGTGAAGTCAAGGTGTGTGTACTTGAGTGTTTTGTGTCTAAATGTAAATCGATGCAGCAGCTCCATGTGGGTCTCTGTTGCTAGTTGGTTCAGGTAGTGGTTACAGATGCCTCTGTTTGGAGGGGTTTTAGCTGATGTTGGTTGGAATGGGAAAGCTGTTCCTGCTAATGTTTGGAGTGTGATCAGCTGCTTCAGTTGGATTTGGATGAATCTGGATTCAGGTTTTTAGATGAGGCATTTTTCTTCAAATCTAGGAGCTAGATGATGAAGTCTTAAATGGAGAATTGGAATTAGGATGTTCTCAGCATCGCCAAATTGGAGTAACGCTGTATTGGTTATTCTCAAAGTTGTGTTCCGGCAAACCTGCTAGCAATTTTGGATGCTTCTGGTTCTGATCCTCTAAATTGCTCTGTCTGATCATTGTCCTCTGCTCCTGTTATGCTGTGAGGGGTGGTCGTTGTTGCTATGCCTGTTTGCTTCAGGCACTGCAGCTGCTCCTGGTTTTGCGGGACATGTCTTCATCCTTCAACCTCCTTGCTGCCGTCCTGAAGCCTCTACAGTTTTGTCTATGTCTCCACCTGCGATCCAATCTGTTGATTGGGAAGGAAGGCAGTAAGGGCTATTGAAAAGGCAATCTACCACAGGAGATACAGAGAATTCCATATAGTGTCATGCAGCTGTTTGCTTATGAATCTTACAAGTATTCAGTTTGTGATGTCCGAACAAGTGATCTATCTTTTTCATCTTGGTATATAGAAACTTTTCAGAGGAAAGGATGGGGAGCTCTCCATTGTTGGGTGATTGGAAGCAGGGGCTTGTGCAGGGATGAAATCCACCCTTGTCATATATCCTTTAGATGTCTTGCGGCTAAAGATAGTGGTTGAAACTGGATCCAAAATGATGTCTGAGGTTGCACTCAACATGCTAAGAGATGGACTTGGCTCTTTTTCAGTGGGTCTTGGACCTTCTCTTCTTGGAATTGCACTGCACCTTACATAGCTGTGAACTTTTGCATTTTCAACTTGTGACCTTATGGTCTGTTGGATTTTCCAAATACTCTGTAAATAGCTTGTAAATAAGTAATTATTACTTTTTTACCCTTGAAAATGCGAGCTTATGGGCTATTGGATTTTCCAAATCCTTTGTAAATAGCTTGTAAATAAGAAATTATTAACCCCCCCCCCCCCCCCCCCCCGAAAATACATACGCATGTATTTCTGCTGGAGAACCGGTCAGAAAAAGACTAGTATAAATTTGTGGGCCCCACCATTATATATATGACATATCCGCACCGTCCATCCAGTTTACCAGAACATTTTGAGGCTTGAGCCTAAAAATGAGCAGATTCAATTCTCAAGTGCCCACAACAAAGGAAACAGTGGCCCAGGAAGTTTTCAATAATAGGTATTTGATTCCCTTTTTCCTGTGGTGTGGTCCACTTGAGCTTTGAATCTGCCTCATTTTTTGGCTCATGCTCTAAATTCAGCTGGCATAACGGATGGACAGAGTGGATAAGCCATATACATCATGGTGGGCCCCACATATTTCACAGCCTCCTCCCTCTTACTGTTTGATTAAATATTTCACAGCCACATACATCATGGTGGGCCCCACATATATTTCAAATTACTGAAAAAATAATTATTACTCATTTGCAATGGAATTACAGAAGATTTGGAAAATCAAAAGTCCTTTTATATCTACCAGATAAAAAAGCCTATGCATTCAGGGTTTCATAACACTACAGTGTTACATGACCATTGCAACAAATATCACCGAGATCTTGAAAATCTCGCGCAATATTTAATCAAACAACATGTTAATATCTTGAGATTTTCAAAATCTAGCAGCTTTTTAATTTTCCCTCATTGATGAAGTAGAAGGAGATGGGCAGGCCCGGTCTTGGACATCAGGCCTGCTTGCGATGTAGACCATGCGACCCAATGTGATTTGGGTTTCCGTCAGCCAGTGACTGTGGGGCCCATTGTGATGAATATGTTTTATGTGACCAAAATCCCACTATGTTGTATGTGTTGCATGTGACCGTGGTGCCCACTGCGACACAGGGGGGCTCTGTCAGGTTGTGACCGTGGGGCCCATCATGATTTATGTGTTGTATATTCAGGCCTTGAAGTTGCGGCCCACTGTTATGTAGGAATTTCATCAGGCAATTATCGTGGGGCCCACTTTTATGTGTTGTATATCCTGGGACGTGAAGGCGGGGCCCAATCTTTTCCATTTGTCCATCCTGTTGGTCCTACCTTCATTGGTCTGTAATGCTTTCATCCTCATTTTCCATGGCATGTTGTCACAAACATGGAGTGACATGATGGAAAAGAAATACTCTTTATTTTCTACTATACTTCAGATTTTCTTTTCCACTCTTTATTTTTATTTTTTTCCTAGTATTCTACATATTTGTTTTCTTCTCATTTGCCATGACCTTAGGAACGATGGGTAAAATAGGACTTGTAAAGCCAACCTTAAATAGTTGTGACAAGACTATCATATGCCCAAAGGTTGAGCCTCTGTATATGTCTTTTGTTGCAATATAATCTTTTGATAAAAAAAAGAAAAAAAGAAAAAAAGACTATCATATGATGACAACAGTGATGATTTTGAAGAACATCAACATATCACTACTTGATTATGCAGAAGAAATGTCTAAATAGAAGGCATATTATCCAATAGAACAAGGTCTTACGTAACAAGAAACATGGAGAAGAAAAAATTAACATACCTGGGGAACATAAAACCCAATTAGAAGTATAGGCATGGTCAAAACATCCAAATATAGCTTGTAGTACTGGGGAAAAAAAGTAAAACTAATTCGTTTGAATTTCAATTTAAACATGAGATACTCTTAAATATAAATACAATTGTCAGTACATTACTGTGCAATTTCACATTTAGATCTGGACTAGCATTTCATTCATTCGTACAAACATTAAACTTAGTAACCTGGTGAAAATAATCTTGGTTAGTGATTATTGGATATGCTTAGATTTGGGCTGTGGTTGATGTCCTAAAGAAATCCTGTGACCAATATTATCTTCTGTCCTAGTTCATATCAACCACATTTTAGGTCTGGACTAGAACATTTTTTATATTGAATTGAGGTGAAGACATCTATAACAAATAGGATCTCACTTAGTTTGATCCCCATAGACAATTTCAGACTGGCAGTAATGCCCTAGCAGATCTCAAGGAAAGAAAATGCTGGCTCTACTTTTGCCAACATCCACTAATGAGCTCTCTCCTCAATCACGGCACCTTCTCTTAGTTTCTTTTCATTTTCTTTGAGAAACTAAATTTGTTAGAGGTATGGTTAGTTTTTACTCTCATTTTTTTAGAATCCGGCCTTAACCTGTTTAATTACTAGCATCTTCATGAATATACAATTATACTTCATCGCCACAAAATTGTTTGGCAATTGTCACAGGCCCACTGCATTCGCATGAGTCGATAGTCATATATGCTAGACATGATTTCAGTAATGGAAAGGAAACACTGTTTTTACATTCCAGGTTAATGGAAAGGACAGATCTTGTCAAATCTTGCACAACATGCAAGGTGGAGGATATGTCTCATTCACGACATCTTATAGAGATTAACTCAGAATTGGAAATACATGAAATAAGAAGCTCCAATGCATCCAGGGAAGATCTAAGCAAGGATGATAAGGTATTGAACCTGGAAATTGGAATGGAATTTGAAATAAAGAAAAATACATACGACTTCAACAATAGTTGTGGAAGGAAAGTCAGTTTTAGTGTTCGGATTAATAGTAGAAGTATGGACCACAAGACGGGAATATTGAAAATGAGGAAATTTGGATGTTCTAGAGAAGGTAAACGGTTATTTGATAAATGCGATGTCAATGTGATGCATCACTGTGATGAAACAAGATCAGGTTGTGAAGCATACATGATCATTAGGTTGGGAGTTAACGGTAGATGACCCTCCGTTCATACTTAATCCTAATAATATAGCAATGTTATGGGGTTTAATAAATATTCTCTTTCCTCCAAGGATGAAACATTTGCTTTCTTTATCCCATCTACCAAGAATAGTATTTAAAAATGTGTGTTGAACTGTCGACCTTGGAAAACGCAGAAATTCCTTGAAGGGAGTATTTTCTATTGCTTTGTTGTGTTCATCTTTAAATTGTAGTTGACCGATAAAATATAAAAACAAAAATTGAAGGAGTGCATCTGGTCCTATATTCGAAGTTTGGTGATTGAATTGACTCTTGCAATCACCAGAAACAAAAACTATTAAGGTCCTTCCATACATTTCAAATTTCATTTTAAATTTGATCAACATAATTCTAAATATAAGGAGAAATAACTCGCCATATTAATTGCAATATGGCATGAAGAAGCTGTCAAATTATGAGAAAATTGGCAATTTGGGTGGGGCTAGCACCTGCAACTAGTACATTAACACAGAAAATGAAACATCTAAGCGTCATTCATGTAAGACTACCTCAAAAAATACCAGAAAAATAAATTAAAAAATAAGGCCTTGTGGGTCACCATGTTGTCTTTGGAACATCCAGCCCATCCATCATGTGTGCCACTTGATGCTAGGCGCAGGGGCCAAAAAGTGAGCTAGAACAAAGGGGAAATGGTATTGGGAAACCATCCACATGTTTGTGTAGCCGCCATGGTGTGTCTATTTCATCAAACCTGTTCATCATGAGTGAATCACCAAAGAATTAAGGGAGAATATGAAAACGAGCCTGATTGAAAACTTACAGGGGCCACACTATGTGAACTTAAAAACATTTTTGGCACGATTTTATATTGTTCCCATTAATGTGGCCAGTCTAAGCATTTGGATTTACAGTGAACGTAAGGGTTATCACCTGGTGAACAGAATTGACCTCATAGATATGACATCATGGTCTGCACAAATCTCCTTTTGTAATCGGAATAAGACCGTTGTGAGTAGATTCCTCGAAATCCATTGGAATCGGGGAGAAGAAGGAGGTAATTGGAAAATCCCTCATCTCCATTTTTTTTTCCTCTTATACAATTTTTTTTCTTTTTTCTTACCTGTTGCTGACATGGCCGATTAGTGGGCGTGGACCAATTGTAATCCAGGAAACATGGATTCTCTGTGCCCTGGAAACAGAGGATCCACCCATGTTTAGACGTAAACATAAGACTATAGTGTTCCATTCAGGTTTTGTAACACTACAATGTTACAAGATTTCTTATAGACACCCCACCTTCACTACAAGGCTGGTTGAGATAGCTGGATGGATGGAGGAATATACCCCCAAACCCTATATCTAATCCTAGCTAAATACCCTTGCAAGCCCCAAATCCATAGCACAATTCAAGCCTAAATCCAGTTGACTCACCTCAAACATCAGTCTGAAAAACCATCCATAGAAAAAAATTAGTACAAAATCCTAAAAAGTCAAGCTTAGTGAGTCAACCCGCCAAGTCAAATCACTTAGTTAACTCACTGGATCAGTCAAGCCCTTGCACCCAGTCGACTCATCTTGTCAAACCCATCTTTCAAACCTTGTTGACTCACCTAGTTCCGAGCCACAGCTTCGGAGCAACTCCGAACCTCGAATCTAAGGCTTTCTTGCTTTAGGTTTGGAGGTCGTATGCTCTAAAACTAGAGGGCAAGGTGGTCGTACGAGCGGCCCTTAGATAGTCGCCCGTCCATATTTACAAAAACTGCCACTTCTCGCAGCTATAAATACCCTCGTCCCTTTTCATTCTCAATATCCAGAAAACTTCTCAACATCCCAAAAAATCAGAGTCCATCTCCATTTCTTTTAGCCCATTCCTCCACCAAGGAGAGCCCGAGTGAGAAGAATCTAGCCCCAGCCCAGCTCAGCCTGACCCTGGTTCAAGCTTCTCAAGCCACCTAAATCTCGATCTTAACCACTCGAAGCCAACCCCTGCGAAACCTCCGTCCATCCAGCTACTCTTATACCAGCATCATCTCATTCATATTTAGCATAGTGTAACATTTATTATTCTTCCAATCACTCTGTTTGTCATTCCACTATAAACACTTAGTCAAGTCTTAGCGTATGCTCTGAGGCTTGCCGGTTCACCCGGAACTTACTCATCAGAAACTCCGGCCGATCAAACACACAGCATGCATCTCACATAAAGCACCTGTCAGTCGAGCGTATGACTTGGGCTTGCCTGTTTGATTGGAACCTGCCCATAAGAAACTCTTACTGTTCAGATTTATATTCATGCATCATATCATCCATGAGAATGTACGAGGAATAATTCAGACTTTCAAGTATTAGTTCAATTCTATGAAGTAAACACCATACTTCGGTATGGGCGGAGTGTGTGTCTAACACTTTCTCACCCTGTAACCGTGATCCCTTATCCCAAATCTTTGACCACAGATAAAAAAGAGTCATTTTAGAGGAAGGAATCTTCGGATTCCCTTCTTTAACGTTTCTACAAGGTCTAGCTGACTGTAGATTCGAAGTAATTGGCTAGTGGTGACTCTGGTCTTAAAACTCATCCAAACATATCAAGTTTAATCCAACAATAACACGACAACTGAAAAAGCTCTAAAGAAAGAGGTGAGTTAGTGGCAAACAGCGATTCACGCAACCCCTTTTCGAAAGGGAGGGTCGAAAGTGCGGAAAGGCGAACATCCACACTACTGTAACAAATATCACCCGTGTCTTGAAAATCTCGCACAATATTAATCAAACGAATCCGAATTGTCTACTGGTATTCAACAGGATTTTCCTGTTTGCCAATGCCTGAATGGTCCAGCTCAACACTCTTAGGCACTAACAGCATTCAATGCGGCATTGCTGACAATGCTAGTGTTAAGCCGACCAATCAAATGGGCAGCCAACAGAAAAATCTTGTTTAAGCCAAGTAGGAGATTCAGACTCTAACCAAACAAGATGTTAACATAAAACATATCCAAAATTTTAAATAATCATTACATACATACTTATTGTTGGGATTGGACGCCTCAAATATTCAAGCATGAAGACCACCGACCGGCCGGCCGGCCGGTCGGTCACGTTGGAGATTAAGACAGCAACCACGTTGGACCCTTTCTGGGCCATTCGACCGGTCGGCCGACCGGCCGGTGGGAGGGTCTGACCGGTCGGGCAGTTTCCTTTTTGGACTTGGTTTCTTGCGCGGTTTTGCGCAAGGAGTTTCTAATTCCGGTTTTCTCCTATTTAAGGAGATGCAATCCGAGATTAGGGTTGCCGCCAGTGGCCGCCAATGGGCCAAGGGATTGAGAGGGTTCTAGGGTGAGAGAAAAAGCTAGGGAAGAAGCTTGGAGTTCTCTGGGATGAGGGAAAGGGCTGTGTTTGTCCTTCTCATGTGAGAATTAGCTTCGGGTAGCTTGGGATTTCTCTTGTGGGCTGTGATCCATGGTTTTCTTCTGTAATCTCTTGTAACTTCTGATTCATAGTGGATTGGTGTCGCTTTGTGCCGTGGTTTTTACCCTTGAGGGGTTTTTCCACGTAAAAATCGGTTTGCCTTCTTGTGTGTGATGATTTGCTTGTTGATTGCTATGGTGGTGTGTTCCTCGCCTGCTTTGATTGCTTCCGCTGCGGGGCTCCTAACCCCAACACTTATATAATAATTTTAAAATGATTTATTAGTTGAACTTCTAAATTTCTAAAATTCAGTGAGATTTTTGTCGTGATAATTCAAAAAAAAAAAAAAGAACAAAGAAAAAAGAAAGAGCTGAAAATATCCTGAGAGCTTCCTGAACTGACAACTTGCCGATAATGATTAGATAGTTTTTGAACGTTAATAGATGAAGAATAATATAATCTATAAACCGCTACTTGTTAATCGATGAAGCTTGTTCTATTTGAAGTGAGCTTTCTCTGCATTAGTTTACAGTCTCGATTCAAGTGGACCTGGAAGCTTTCTCCGCATTAGTTTACAGTCTCGATTCAAGTGGGCCACAACAGAAGAACCTCTGATGTTCTTGAAAGAGCAGTTGAACGCCCAGCAGAATTTGTATGTTATCTGGAGATGTTCTGTTCTCTTGCTTTTTTTTATTTTTATTTTTCCAAAATCTAATTAAAAGAGCGACTCAAAGGAATGAAACTAATCTTTAGAAAGTGATAACTATGAAAAGGTATAGAATATTGGTTTTTGTGGGATATGAAAATGTTTGATACTTGTAGCCGAACATCTGAACCATTGATATTATTAGATCTTTCTGTTAGAATCTTCAAGATGATGTTTCACAGGCATCTTCTAGCTAGCTTTGACATTTTCTTGTTAGATCTGATTGCAACATGGACTAAAATATCCGAGCCTAAATTCATCGGTAACGTAGATGCACATGACAGAACATCTATTGTACCATGCTTGGGACCATTTGATTTCACCATGTGGATGGGCCATATCCCCAAGGTCAGATCAGCAGTGGGACAAGTGACATTTTGAGCTAGAAACTTGTATTTGATAGCATTTGCTGCCATCTACAGGTCAAAGATGAAGGCCCATCAGCGCTCCCTTAAGACCAGAGTGACAAACCCTGCTCTGGACAATTTCTTGAACCAGAAATTTATCAGGAGATATTCAAAATTGGAGGTTTTACTAGGGATATTATTTGAAAAATCTCATTGAATATAAAAATATTTTTGTAAATAAATATCTTTAAATTTAAATATATATTCACACAATAAAGATCAGCAGAAATTTTGAAAAGCTCGCAATAATGTAGTTCAGCATACGCTTTGTGATGTTATCCAGAGTTTTTGTCAATATGAAGAACAATAAATGGCCAAGGGCAACTCTTAGATGCACCAAAAAGATGGTGACCATCTGCCATTCAAAATGAGGATTGCAATGGTAAGGATGTAGAATGGGCGCCAGGCTCAATGTGAATCTAGGTGGGGCCCACCATGGTGTTTGTGTGAAACCCACCCCATTTAACTGTTTTTTCAGATCATGGTAGGACATGAGCCCAAAAATGATGGAAATCCAAAACTCAGGCGGGTTGCATGATAGAACGCCTACTATTAAACTATTCATAGGGTGGAAAAAGTTTTGAATTGGGTTAATTTTTGTGTTTACAGTTTATCGGGTAGGAATGACCTTATGAATTGTATAAACAGCGTATAAACATCATAGTGGACACAAAGAGGTTTCAACATTAGGCATTTACCTACCCACTTTTTCTTGTTGTACGGCCCACTTGAGTTTTGGATTTTTTGCGCCCATGTCCTAACATGGTCCTGCAAAATGGGGGAGCTCCCTTTGAGTGGATCCCTATCTGAGTGGCATCCCTGATTGTAGGGCCCATCGTGATTTATGTACCTTACATCCACACTTTCCATCTATTTTTACAGCTCATTTTAGGGCATGATCCAAAAATGAAGCAGATTCAAATCTTAGGTGGACCACACTGTGTGGTGATTGAATCCCCACTATTAAAAGCTTCTTGGGGGCCACTGAAATGTTTATTTTGCATCCAACCTTTTGATGAGGTAACAAAGACATGGATGAAGGGCCTGTACAAATATCAGTTTGATAAAAAAACTTTTATAGCCCACAAGAAGTTTTTAATAGTCAATCACCACTATATCATGTGGTAATGTCCATCTAAAATTTGGATCTAATTAATTTTTGGCATCTTGACCTAAAATTACCTTTCAAAATGATTGGACGGTGTGGATGTAGGGAACACACATCACTGTGGGCTCCGCAGTCAGGGATCCCACCCACCTCGGTGGAGCCGGGTATCCACTGAAGCCGCGCCCGGAAAATGGATCCACGGGTGGATTTCCCTCAAATATCATGGTGGGCCCTAACTAGCTTCCTGTGGCAAGAAGTTCCGCATTCCAATGGTAGCAGGTAAGAGCTACTAATTGCATCTAATGATGTGGAAGGGTCCATTCCTCTGAAATTTGAATGCATCCACCCAAGTTACTAGAGTTCTATGTACTCAAGCATCTAATCCCTATTGTTTACACGCACGTTATAATGAAAAAGAGGTTTAGTTCCCTATTGGTTTCCGAACTTGGTTGGTAGTCTATCCAAGCCATTGATTTGATGTCCTTGATCATGGATGGACCAATTCCAGTATATTCTGTTAATTGGTTAGGTCTAACCTTCCCGTTGTTAGCATGCAAATACATGGTTAAAAGAAATGAACAAGCCAAACATTTGATGGCTAGGATCTTCCAATTTGGGATATTTTGAGGGAATTGTCCATCCATGATGGGGGCCAATAGATCAATGGCTTGGATAGATCAACCATTAACCCCACATCTATAAACTAATTCCAAACCAGGAACTCAACCTCCAAGCTTGGTGGTATGTTACCATGCTAAGGGTTTAATAGCCTAACTTTACATGTTTCATGAATCCTAGGGCTTTCGGGGAATTAGCTAGGCTCTTAATAATTGGTTTAAGAGCTGGCAACATAGTGTAGTTGCCATGCCCTAGAAAAGGCTACCTAGAATAGAGACAAGTCTGAATACTACCACAAAGTGTGCCACTGTGAACACCACTACAGAGGGTGGTGAAACATTATGATACCAATACAGTTTTCATCAGTTTTAGGGCTTTTGGCGCATTGGTATCACTTGCATATAGACTTAATTTGTGCATGGACCATTCGAAGGAAGTGTGCAATGTAAGTAGAGGTGGCAATGGGTCGGATCGGGTCGGGTTCGGGTCGGGTCAAGTTCAGGTCGGGTCGTTTCCACCTCAACCCTAACCCGACCCAAATTGAATTCGGGTTGGATTTTCCTAACCCTTACCCAACCCAAATTAAATCGGGTCGGGTCGGGTTGACCCACATTTTAATGATCAACTAACTAATTTGTAGATTAAACTAAATGCATATGACACTAGCATTCAATTGAAAGCCAAACCATCTATGTTTGATAGGTACATGAGTGCATAGGAAATGGTACTATGATGTTGACCTCATGGGAACTTTCATGAGATTGAGCTGTGTGGGCCCCACCATGATGTGTGTCAAACATCTACCCCATTAGTCAGATGCACCATTTCATGGTGGGCCACGGGCTTTAAAGTCATGTCAATCCATGACTTAGATGGGCCACACCACAAACAAAAGTTGAGAGGGGTAATCCGCCCATTAAAGCCTTCATGATCGATTTTTTGGCCCACTGAGATGTGGTTCACAAATTCAGCCCATCCATTGTATGTGTCCCACTTGGATGAGGGGTCAGACCAAGTTTCAGCCGCATCCAAAACTCAAGTAGGCCCCACATAGTGCTTTTAGATGTTTTAGGCATGTCTTTGCATGGTTTTAAATGGTATGGCCCACATGAGTTCTGTATACGGATGATTTTTGGGATATCCCATGACCTAAATGGGACCCATCAAATTCACAGTATTGATGTCTGACATGTGGGGCCCACACAGCTCTTCCTATGAGGTAGACTAATAGCACCACTTCCCTATATATATATATATATATATATATATATATATATATATATATATATATATATATATATAAACCGAGGTTTTTTATAGAGTATTTCTATTACGTAAATACTGAAAGAGAAAAATAAATGGATAGAATGGATCAATGCAGATTTAAAGCATACCTCTTTAAGCATCAACATAGTTAGAGTAATGGGATGATGCTTCAGACACATCGATCAAGTTTATTGAATTAACAGACATGTGGACCGTTCTAGCAAGGTGTGTGTGAGAGAAAAAAAAAACTGTGTATTATTTAACTAATTAGAAAATCAGTATATAATAGTCTTAGGGACCACCGTAATGTTTATTAAATTGATAGACATTGGGACCGTTTCCAGCTGGGTGTGAGAGAGAGAAAAAAACTATATATTATTTAACTAATAAAAAAATCAATATATAATAGTGTACTTAACCCCTATATGATCCGGGTCGAGTCGGGTCAACCCAAAAATTGAATTCGGGTCAAATTTTCCAACCCTAAACTAGAAAAAACCGGGTCGAGTCGGGTCGAGTTAGCGGGTCGGGTCGAATTTTGCCAGGTCTAAGTGTAAGTTCTAGTTCCTTGTGCCATGGAACACACTCTGGCCTCTTCTACTTTAAAGAGTGCCAAAATTGCTTTTCATTGTAAAAGAGATTCTTCTCTTCCAAATTTCATTGTAAAAGAGATTTCTCTCTTCCAAAGGACATCCCTTTCCCTCTCTTGGAAGGAAGCACCTACCTCTCTTTTTTCCTTTCCCTCTCTTGGAAGGAAGCACCTACCTGATCTCTTTTTTCCTTTCCCTTTCATGCAAGGAAGCATCTACTTCTTCGTTACACTTGCCTTCACATCTACCTTTCACATCTACCTCTGGGCAGCTTATATAAACATATGCAGTATTTGGCTTACGGGCTTACTGCAGCAGTTGATGCCTTGCTAATTTTATTTGAGTTGCTACTGGAAAGCCACAAAGGAGCCAAATTTCAGGTATGTATATCTATTGAAATTTCCCTCTCTTTCCTGGTATTAAGAGATTTTCTATCATGGCTAGTGTGAATTTCCGTGAAGCATTCTTGGAAGGTGTGCAAGTGGGATGAGTTGCATCTGGTCGAGGCAATCCCCGAGCACCAGCACCACTCCTTGCGGTATAGGACATTTTAGTCATTAGATGCATTAAATATTATTTTATTTCTTTTTTCCTTCACACCCATCCAACACATCCAATGGCTGAAAACACCATGTACAACGAGGTGTGCTGCGGCCTCCTCCAGATGATCAGTTCCCTTTGAAAAGTGGGCCTGAGTTTCAACCCCAAACCCAATCCACCAGCATGCAGGTTGAATTTGGGTCGGATTTTAGTCCAAGTAAGTTGGGTGTGAAAAGTTTGAATACGGGTAGAATTTATGTTAGAGTAGTTGGATACTTTTATTATATTGGAATAATTTTCTATTTGTTAAGAAAAGTATCTGGTAAGATCTCTCTTAATCTCTACATATCTCCAATCTATTAAAAAAAAAAAATCTCCAATCTATTCTTTATATTTCAATAATTGTTAATAAAATAAAGAAAATATTAAAAAATAATATCTCATTCATATTATATTTATATATTGATACTTTTTGGAATTAAGTTTTCATTAAACTACCTCATTAACAAAGTTATCTACCAAATGGGTACCTTTCGTAAGTTTTCTCAAACTTCTACTAGTTTAAAGTAGGAATTTTTCTAAAATGATGAAAATACCCACCGATTTACCTGAGAAGAATTAAATAGGTGCTAAGATGTAAATATCATTAATGAGGTGTTATTATAAAGAAAAAAAATCTTAAAGAAAACAAATCAATAGCTTTCTCTTGATGCCGATTCAATGGTGATGGGGATGTGGCTACTAGTGGACCCACCATGATGCATGTGTTTTATCCACCCCATCCATCCATTTCTCTAGATCATCTTAGGGCACTAGCACAAAAACGAGGCTGATCCAAATCTTAGGTGGACCATGCCATAGAAAATAATGGTGATTAAATGACCACTATTAAAAACTTCTTAGGACCCACGTAATGCCCTCAATATTAGCTTGATCCAAAACTTTTATATCACACAAGAAGTTTTTAATGGTGGGCCTGTGGATTGTCCACCTGAGATTTGGATTTGCCTCATTATTGGGCTGGTGCCCTAAAATAACCTAGCAAAATGGATGGAAAACACATACATCATAGTGGGGACACGGATCAACATATGCAATCCAGGTTGAAGGCACAGCTTTGGTGTCCTTGCGAACACATGAGGATTTTTTTTTTACACACGCACCTCTTGTTGAAATTCCAAAGAGTCTACCAATGAGGCAAGGACTCCCTGCAGTCGGTAACTGTATGGGGGCCACAGATATGCCTGTCACAAATCCACTCTGTCCATCAATTTTGCAAGACTACAATGGGACATGAACCTAAGGTTCAGGCATATCAAAACACACACGAGGGTCACACCACACGAAACAGTGGGAACAGAAATGTCCACCGTTAAAACCTTCCTGAGCCGGCCATAATGTTTATAGGCTATGCAAATCGTTCATAGGGTAACTAACACTCAGATAACAAATAAGCACAAATATTATCCGTATACAAAACATCTGTGACCCGTAAAGTTTCCAATGGTGGTCATTCAATCCCTGACCAACGGGGTGAATTTGTTACGGGAATCTACGTGGAACATCCCAGCTGGGAGCGAATTACGTGTTACCCCGGGAACAGCTTACTGGGTGTTACCCCTACCGTTTGGCCCACACGGATAGTATTTCGAATATCCATGCCGTCCATCCGTTTCTCCAGCCCATTTTAAAATGGTCTTCCAAAAATTAGGCAAATCAAAATCTCAAGTGGACCATACTACTGAAAACAGTGCTGATTGAGTGCCCACCATTAAAATTTCTAAAGAGCCCATCATAAGGTTTTGGTAATGTTTATTTTCAATCCAAGCTCTTCATAATGTGAAGAAGGTCTGGATGAAGGGAAAATTTAAAGATCAGCTTGATCTAAAACTTTTGTGGCCCGCAAAATGTTTTTTCATCACTCTTTCTATTGGTATGGTCCACCTGAAATTTGGATCTTCATATAATTTTGGGTCTTGTCCTAGAATCAGGTTTAACAACATATGGACGGCATGGATATACAAAAAATACATCAAGAAAGGCCCCACACGGTAGGGGTAACAGCTAGTTCGCTCCCCTCCCAGCTTCCGAATACATAAAGCCTCTTGCACAGGCAATCTGCTTCCTGTCTTTGCGGCATGTTAAAGCTTTCCGGATTGGGTGCGGCCCTAACCGTGGGTCCACCTTGATGTATCCTAGCTGTCCATCTGTTTTCCGAGAAAAAGGGCATGAACCGAGAAAAGGACAAGTCTCAGCTGTACCATAACACAGGAAACGGTGCTAATTATTGAGCACCCACAATTAAAAATTCTCAGGCCCATTGCAATGACCATCATAATGTTTATTTGCCATCCAACCTGTTGATAAGGACACATAAACCTGGATGAAGGGTAAAAGACAAATATCAACTTGATCCAGAACTTTTGTAACCCCTCAAGAAGTTTTAATGGTGGGTGTTCATCACAGCTGTTTCCTACGGTGTGGTCCACCTAAGATTTGGATATGCCTCATTTTCTGATTCATGCTCTAAAATGATCTTGCAAATTAGATGGATGGCATGCATTAAACTCATACATCATAATGGGTCCATAGAGCACCGTATGCAAACTGAGGTTAAAGGCTTTCGTGATGGACCAGCGCAATGGGCATCACAACCCAACAATAAGTTTCGACCGCGTTTGGACATTGAAAAATCGTTGTGGGTATGTCTTCTTCAGTGATGTAAATATGATAATAGTTGGAGTGGCCATCTATGAGCAACGTTATCTTGTGTCCGGCGGCCCTGTCGATGAGCTGATATGTGATTAGCATCATATATTCGTCCTTCGATGTTGCCAAGTTTAAAATTTATGTAGATCCTTAGCTTCCCATTTTCCTTTATGATTGGAATTATATTCAAGATCTAGTCTGTATATCTGATTGGTTGGATGAACCTGACCTACAGTACCCGCTCGAGCTCTTCTTTGATCTTAAGGGTGACCTTTGGAGTCATTCTTCTTGCTGGCTGTTTGAAGGACTTCAATCCCTCTTTGATTAGAAGGCGATGCTCAACTAAGTCTTTGTCCAAGCGGCATTTCATGATAATTCTAGGAAAAGTAATCAAAATAATCCTTGAGGGCAATCATCTCCATTTGGACATGAGGATTGAGCTCTGCATTGATATACGTCAGCTGGGGTTCTTCTTCTGTACCAAGATTCACCTCGATGAGAGTATCTTGGACATCAGCCTTCACATCGTCCGACTTGGTAGGTGTGAGTCCAACTCATGGAATGCCATGCCATCCTTTGTTATTAGATCTTCTTCGAGTAGGCATTCTGCTATGTTGACATGGCATTTGTCATGATTGTCGACGCTTCTGTGGTACTGCTCAAGATTATAGATGATGACCGTGATTTTGGCCTCTCTGTTTTCCTTAACTCCATGATCCATTAGGGGTCTCTTCGACAGAGTATTGGGTCAGTTGTCAATATCGGATAATCACATTTAGCTCGCTAGAGGGTTCTTCTATATATCAGAGTGATGTTTGGTTCTGCTGACCAACCCTTATTAATGTAATAGTTGGTGGTTTGAGCCTACTCTCAGTTGGAGTGGGAGAAGGTTCGGTTGGTAAGTCCCTTAATAGTGTGGTGACGCTGCTAATAAAGGTGTCCAACACTACTTTTGACTTGGCTAAGTTTGCCTTATTGATGACCTAATCTCGAGAAGAATCCATTGAGATAATTGTGTCCAGATCTCGAGAGGGATCTATTGCGGCTATGACTCTTATTAGCCAACCGCGTTTGTTTTCGGCCGATAAAGTGCAATGGACTGATTTGCCTTGTATAAAAATTGCTTCAGCCATATTTGAATTGGCCACGAAGGACTGATTGTCTACACAGACGATTTCAGCCTTACTTCTATTCTAAAGGATTAGGATCTGATGTAGAGATGATGGGATACACCAGTTGAAATGGATCCAGTCTCTGCTAAGAGCACCTTGTAACTGGTTGTTAACTCGATCACAAAGAAAGTCATCGTCACCTTTTACTTCCTACTTCTACTTACAGGGAGCACTACTTTGGTCTTTGTGACCCCTCGTGCAAAACTCGATATGGTGACCTCAGTTGGCATTAGGTTCTATGATTTTTTGTTTAGTCCCCTGATCATTAACATGATGTTCACGGTTGCACCATTATCGACCATGATTCATGGAATCGAGCAACTGTCCATATATGTGGTCACATAAAGAGGTTTCAAGTGTTGTGAAATTGCGTCGGGTAGCCTAACACGACACCCTACGCATACGCGTGCGGAAGCTTGAGGAGCAACTAGAATTATGGCTGAACCTATAGGAGGGGGGTATAAGGACCTTTTTAAAAAATCTTTTCGCCTATTTTAACAAATCAGCAAATTAAAATACGTAAGTGATTAACACTTCGGCTTCCAAGCCTAAGTGGGTCCAATTAAAAGACTAGCAAGAGATAAGAGCAATAAGCAACCTAGTCTAAGAGACTCATGTGGACTATAGAGGATGGATCAAGAAATGCTCAAGTCAACATGAGGTAGTGAAAGTACATCTTGTGAGTGTGGATGCCTATCAAGTGCCTAGCATACATTCCTAACTAAGCATTCATAATTAACCAATTAAATGCAATGCATTAAAGAGAAATGTGCTCCAATACAATGACAAACACAAGGATGTATAGTGGTTCGACTACTTGTCTACTCCACTCCCGGTTCAAGTACTCAACCCCTTTGAGCACACCGGCATTCACTGGGGAGTTTAAATCTGGTTCCTCCCAACCAAGGTGTTTTAACTCGGATCCACCCAACCGGGGAGTTTACAAGTTCCTCCTAACCTACACGTTTGCACCCGTGTTGGTGGCTCCCCCTTGGAGACTTTGTTTTAGGCCCGACTAACGTGCCAAGGAACGGCTGACGTCCCTAGATTTTAGGCCCAACTAATAGGCCAAGGATCGGCTAACGACCCTAGGTCGAGTTTGTCAAACAAACTCTACACTCAACTCCCACAGGGAATTGAGTGGATGGACTCTTAACAAGACAACCTTACTTGTCGGATTGAGCCCCTTGTTGCGCCGTCTTGGGTTGCTTCTTCTCGCTCTCCCGTGCTTGAATCAGCTCCCCTTGTGCTCCCCCGATCGTTGACGCCGTTGCTTTGCCAAGGCTTCAGCTCCAAGATCAGTTACCTTGCATGTGATGCTCCATTGGAGATGCCCAAGGTGCTAGGGAATAGTGAAACCTCTACAAATGGTAGGAAATGGGTTTCCTAGAGGAATGCACCTAAATAGACTCCTAGGTAGTGTTTAGACAAAGGATTTAACTATCATCAAGGTGTCTAAACCCTAGGAATTAAGGGAGAACAAGTCCATTCTCAAAATGCCATTGAATGGCCCAAGCTTGTGATGAAAACACAAGGAGAATGACTTACTTTAGGTTTGGGATAGAGCCTCTAATGATCTCTAGCAATGGTGGCTTCTATCTCCTCAAAATTCCCTCTCTTAGCTCAAAAAACGAATCCCCCTTTTAAATAGATTTTCTTCCAACGGTTAAAAAACGGGCAGATTCGTGCATCTCTGATTGATCGGAAAAAGTGTCCGATTGATCGGAACCCAGTCCGATTGATCGGAGACAAGTCCGATTGATCGGAAATCTATCCAGAGAAGTCTCTGGAAGAAATTTCGATTGATTGGAACACTGTCCGATTGATCGGACGGCCTCTTCCGATGGATCGGAAGACTGTCCGATTGATCGGAAATATGTCCAGTGAGTTTTCAATTTTTTTCTGGGACAAATTTCGATTGATCGGAATTTCTGTCCGATCGATCGTAGTCCTATCGGAGCACCTGTCCGATTGATCGGAGATCAATCGGAAACTGCTGTTTTGAGCTATTTTATTTACAGCAGCTTCGACCTCTTAAATTAGTCTAACTTATCATGTTTTTCATGGAGTTCTAAGACTAATGATGATGACTAAGGGTATACCTAGTTGGTCCAAGTCATCTAAGAGGATATGGGTTAGGTTTTGGTCAAGGCAAGGCACACCAAGGCATCACTTTTACATGTTTCTTCTTTCTTGATGCAGCCGATCCGTCTTGAGTCTTCGTTCTTCGTCTTCATTAAGCTCAACCGACACTAGACCTAATGACCTAAGTAATTGACAAACAAGGTGCACTAGTATACCACAGAAAAGTGCACTAACATGTTGGTCATCCAATATGAAGGTTTTGTAAAGATGACCTTCTTTGTTTTTGTTATCGTCCTCCATGGTGACGATGTGTTTGGCTCCATGGCCGCGACCAATTGTGGAGGATCCAATATCTACTTTCATCGAGGTCTCTCTTGCATCTTCTACATCCCCGACCATATGATTAGGTTGATCCGACTGTGCTTGGAACTTCATTGGCAAAATAAATGCCATGTTGCAAATGAAGGTGATGGGCGGAAAAGTCTCAGATATGATTGTGTTTTTTCCACTACTTTCCCTTAAGTCGGTCATCTCAATCTGATCCCCAATTTCTTTTAGAAAATCCTCTAGTTGGGGGATGCTTGGAAGGATTAGTGGGTCGAGCAATACTCATTAAAAGTAAGACTGTTCAAAAATCCGACCAAACCGATAAAACCGACCAAGCTGGACCGAACCAATCAGTTTCGGTCGGTTTTCCATTCTATTTCAGGTTGGTTCGGTTTTTTATATTAAAAACCGAAAATATCGGTTCGGTTGTCGGTTTGTGAAAATTATACTCCGCTTTCAACCGAACCGAACTGACTATATATACACATATTTGAATTATATTTATTATGTATATGTTACCCTTATTGTATGGCCCACCTTGATAATATCTTATATATCCACGTCGTCCATTGGTTTTCTCAGCCCATTTTAGGATGTGTTCCCAAAAATTAATCAGATCCAAATCCCAAGTGGTCTATACCACAGGAAACGGTGTTGATTGAGTGCTCGCCATTAAAAATATAATAGGGCCCACTTGAAGAAGATTTGGAATGTGTATTTGCCATCCAACCCGTTGATAAGGTCAATTAGACCTGGATGAAAGGAAAAGTCAAATTTCACTTTCAGCTTGATCCAAAACTTTTGTAAGCTATAACTATAAAACGTTTTGATGTTTTTGCATTGGTGTGGTACACCAGATATTTGGATCTTCTTAATTTTTTTAACGTTGTCATGAAACCGACAAAACCAACAAAACCGAACTGACCAAAATTTATCCGGTTCAGTTCAGTTAGTGAGACTTCATTGGTTCGGTTCAGTTGTTAAATATTCAAAACCGACTAAGTCGGTTCGGTTAGGTATCACCCCTCAAAACCGAACCGTGCACAGCCCTAATTAAAAGAGATATGAGTATTTCTGAAATCCTCCTCCATGTAAATGTCTTTGAGGGAGATGATTAGCTTCAGAGGCATTGAACATTTAAGGCGCGGTTTCAGCCACTCTGCGATCGGTCGAGTTCTTTTGCATATGACACGATCTGCAATGAAGAAAGCCCTAGCGACTGTCATCTGCGTCTACAACTTTCGTCTCTAAGTTTTGATCAATACCTAAGGGGTTTGGGGAAACTGTTGATGGATTGTAATAATCAACTAGTCGGTGAATGCTTAACGAGTTTAACTATTTGTGTCCTTATGGGTATTCGCCAACTCCAAGTATAAGGTTGTGATGTAGTAATAATCGATCATGAGACCGAGATCGTTTTCAGGAATTTTTGTAACAATTCTAAACTACGTAATTAGAATTATCTAAGTTCATATTTGAATTAGATTTTTAATAACATTAATTATCTACTTTATAAGGAAAATTTAGGAAACTAAGCACTAGAGCGCTAATGATCCATTTATAATCAATTCACAATGCCAATTCAACCATTCAAGCTGATAACTCAATTGTCATCGAAATCCTATCCCTATCCAATTAGAAGATATAATCAGATTATAATAACACATACATGGATGGATCATGTATTGATATGGTTCCCTCATAACAACTAAGGCATTGGGCGTACTTAATTGCACAGGCCAATTCTTCAATAAAACAAGTAAGATCATATTCATGGTCTTCCTCAAATTCGATCAATGGACTTGATTTAGAATTATGAATTGAACAATTCAATCAAACCAATATTAATCAATGAAACATCCATCTAAAAAAAAAAAAAAGATATGAACTTTTTTACTTTAGTTCTAGATAAGCACTTAAGATTCTTAACTTGTAAAATCACTTAGCATCCACTATATCATGATAAATATAACAATCTCCATAAATCAAAGTCTCTCAACAACACCCAATTGATCAGTCTCAGTAAATCAAAACATCCCATGTAAATATATTACAAGAGATAGAAGATTAAACTAAAACTATCAACTTTATTTTAAACTAGAACTAGAATTGTTCATCATTAAACCTCAAAGCACTTGAATTAGATCAAACGAAGCATTGTAAATGACTATAAGCTTTACCTTTTAGCCCTAACTAAAAGATTTAGCCAACCATAGAGATGATTAAACTAAAACTTAAAAGAAAAACTAAGGAAAACATAAAAAAACAAGAACTTGAAACTAGAAAAACTCGAAAATTGGAGTTGTAGAAGCTCCACTTTGGATCTCTCCACCTCTAGCACATCTAGGACTCTTCTAGGATGGATTGAGAAGGTTGTAGGGGTGTCCTTTTATAGCAAAAATCCACTACCTCCTTGGAATCTTCGAGAAATTGTGCAAGAATTATGCAATTGGGTCAGTGGTCGACCGGCCTTAGCTCAAACTGCACCGGACTTAACATAATTTCAAACTTGGGATTCTTCTGGCCAACTGGTCGGGCGATTGGTCTGAATTGGACAATTTTAGTCCAGGAATCTTTTACAAAATAACTTCCTCCACATCTTAACAGAATTTGTCTAACGAGTTCTAGCAGCTTCCATTAATTTTCAGACCGGTCGGGCGATCGGTCCTTGACAGTGAACGACCGGTCTGACGACCAGTCTTAGAAGCTTGTTTCTTCTCAAATTCTTCTTTTTCTCTTCTCTTTCTTGCTTGCTTCTTTCCTCTACTCCTTAGCTCTTCTTCTATTGATCTTCAATGTGCTTTAAAGTGGTCCTTTTAACATTGAATTCATGAGGTTTCTCTCTTTCCTACAAACACAAATACACATATAAGATGTGCCTTTTAATAGTTCAATCAAAGTAAATGTGTGATGAATTGGGGTATAAGTATGCACAATTCAGAGCTCAACACACCCCCAACTAGCATTTTGCTAGTCGTAAGCAAAACATGCATGAAACCATTTATTCCCCCACCCTCAACTCTCTTAGAAACCAACTTTTATAAAAGTCAAGACATGTAAAAGTGAAATTCAGAAACACTTAGCGATGAATTCTGAAACCTTAAGCTTCCAATGACATAGTGAGTGATTAAAAAAGAATCCCTGCTGATTAATTGAAAAATAGAATTCATTCAAAATAATTTCGATCTAGTGTGCTTAGTGAATGCTCAAATTTTCAAGATCACCCTTCATTACATTGATTAATTGGATTACAATCTCAAAAGTACATAGATGAACAACAAGCCTTATGACAGGAGTTTGTCTTACTGTTTTATCGATGACTTTTACATTACTTCCCATTGTCAGCTTGGGTGTAAGCTCTCCCCTGGGTGGTGATAGGTGGCCCTTTTCGATGTTCTTCTTCATTGATTTTCAATTCTGCTTTTTTCTTCTCTTTTATTTCAAAGATTCCAAATAGAATTTTTATAAATCCGTATCTTAAATTACTCTCTATTCTTTTGAACATGATGGACAAAACTCCCCGGCTTGCTTCCTCAATACTTTAGACCATAATCTAATCAATCTAAACATCATTCTAATCATTCCAACATGACATTTGTGTAATTTGAACTAGACTTCCATAATGTTCAAACTTGCTATCATCCATATAAAAAGGGAACTCATATAGAAAACTACTAAATTAAGAGAATTTTGAGTTTTTCAAAACAAATTACTTCGTATGCTGACATCTCATATTCACATAAACTCAAAGTTTATAAAAATTAAACATTCTATGGGAGTTTTAAAGACAGAAAATTAAAAAATTTTCATAAAAATTGCTCAAAATGTTACAAATACTACTAGTATATTCATCAGGAATCTTACCCCCAAGTTAAAACTTACATTCTCCCTAATGTATGAAACATATGTAATATGCAACTAAATGAGAGCAATGACAAAATAAAAGAGAGTGAGAAAGAGAGTACCTGAGAAATTAAAATTGTTCTTTTACTTTTTCAAATTAAACTATCCTAATCTAATCAAAGTAATAAACAAAAATAATATAATCCCATTTTTAGAAAGATGATCTCCATCAGACTAGGAGATTAATCCTGATACACAAGATCATCCAGAAGTATAAAATTAAGTAGGATCATTAGGTGGTGTAAAAGATTTTCAGTAAAACCATCCGTCATCTCGCTTTATAGTGTACATGGGTGATTTTTACCATTCTAACCCATTGGAAATCTGCTGAAAAATTTCAGCGGGTTTCTCAATATTATCAGTTCATGTATTGGGAAAGGAAAATTTCTTTGGTTGGAAATCATTATATATAGATCTCCTTTTCAACTTGTCTTAACAAAAATTTATCAAATATGGGTCATCCTAGAGATGGTGTTCTTCAATTTGAACAAAGCAAAGAGATGTGAAGACTTAGATTACTTCCTCTTCACGAATTGGTGGTCTCCACATAGTCAAATTCTACAGGTGCTTCCACAATTGATAATTCGGTTCGACACTCTATGGAGAGAGGCTTTTTGGGCACTGGTGAAGTCTCCCTTAAGACATTGACAATGTCTCTAAGCATGATATCATCTGAATACTCAAAATATGTCAAAAACTCTTCTAGAGTGTAGAAAACTTTGGGAGATGAGGTTTTCAGATTTTGGCCCTTAATGTCTTCCTCATTTCCAATCATTTGTGTAGGTTGGAATAAGTCCTCAACCACTACACTTCCAGAATTATGCCTCTTCTTAGGCGAACCAAGCATCAATTCATTGATTTCCTGCATAACAAAATAATTTTAATCAGCAATTGGTGTCTTGTAATTTAAAAGTTTAGATTTTGGCTCCTCTAAGGCTTCACCAATATCTGAATTTATTTCATCCTTGGAATAGGCCAAGTAGACTTCTAACATTTTAGAAAATTTAATCGAAGGTGGCTCATCATCATCCACAATCATATCTATGAAGTTAATCATGTGGATCTCATTCTCATTCTCATCTTCATCCTCTTGTTCTTTATATAAATTAAACATATTCAACTTCATTGTCATATTTCTAAAGGATATCTTCATGATTCCATTCCTGCAATTAATGATAGATTTAGCGGTTGTTGGGAATGGTCGGCCTGGATGATAGGAACTTAAGTACTCACGTTACAAACTGGGTGCGTATCCAAAACGATAAAGTCTACCGGGTAGTAGAATTTATCAATTTGGATCAACACATCTTCACCCCCCCCCCCCCCCCCCCCCCCCCCCCCCCCCCCCCCCTGGGTACTCTAATAAAGCCTTTTGATTGAGACAAGACATTGGGGGAATGAGGCTACAGGTTTATACTCACGCTCCTGCCTTTATCTTGTGAAGCATTGCTTGAGTCACCATCACTCTTAAAGTTAACCGGATCACTAGGCTTTGTGACCTTCACCGGATCAAATTTTTTCAATTATCTTACCACTTCTAAGATTGGTGATGACTTGAACATGTTCCACATGATTGGTTAAAGAATTGAGATTAATAGGCTCAATTTTTCTATTGGGGTTAGGCTAAGGTTAGGCTGAAAGGGTCCCTTGTTCTTTAACTCCTAAATATGTCTCAATTCTTTCAACCGACGTTTTTATTTCATTTATGGCCTGCATGGTGGATTGATTTATTTGATGTTGTCCAACGATGAATGCATTCAATGTATCCTCAAGGGTACTCTTTTGTGGAGGCCCTTGGGAAGCATTGTTTGTATTTTCCATAGGTCTATTCCTCTAATTAAGATTTGGTTGATGTTGCTAATCAGAATTATTTATGTTAGAATTTGGTGCACTAAAGGGGTGTTGGTAAGCGTTTGTGGTGTTTGCTTGAGCTTGTAATATCTCTTGAAAAGCAGGAATTGTGGGACAACCCTTTTTTTGACGAGCATCACTCTCACAAATACCACATACACTCTTCACAACCTAATCGGTATTTATCATATTAACACTCCTTAATTTTATGGCCTTAACCTTCTTTGTGAGACCCGTCAACCATGCTCTCAAACCATCCTCCTCATTTAATGCATGTATTCATTTCTCTTATAGTGCTGACTTGAGATTACTAGTTAGGTTAGAGATGTCCCAAGATTGAGCATTCTCAGCTAGCATATCAAAGTAATCTCAATCATCATTGGTTTCTTTATTTAGAAATTCGCTATTACACATCATTTGGACAAATTAGCCCATGTTTAAGCTCAATCCGTCATGGAAGAAGTTAATCATGCACCGCTTTTCATAACCATGATGTGGGCATGCTAATAAAAGCTCTTTGAACTTCTCTCAACATTGAAAAAATGTCTCATCTCCTTTTTGGTAGAAGTTCATAATGGCTCGCCTCAATGTATTGGTTTTGTGAACCAGGAAGAACTTTTTAAGGAACTTTTGTGTCATCTCAACCAAAGTCCTAATACTTTTAGGTTTTAAGGATTAAAGACATGATTTGGCTTTCTCTTTTAGAGAGAACATGAATAATTTCAGTTTGATTATGTCTTGGAAAACGTTATTGAATTGCAAGGTATTTGCGATCTCCTCAAATTAACTTAGATGTGAGTATGGACTCTCAGAGTCAAGTCCATGGAATTTTGGAAGCAATTTGATAATTTCGGGTTTAAGGTCCACCTTTCCTGCATTGAGTGGAAAAATCATGCAGGAAGGTATGCTTGTTCTCTCCGGTTGTACATAATCTTGTAATGTTTTGACCGGAGGAACATAGTGTATCTAATTCTCATTATGTTCCGCCCTATTTGGTGGTGTATTATGCTCAACATTCTTAGTGATATTTGGCTCATTCTTAGCCATAATTTCTGATGGTTTAAGATTCCTTAGACATTTTCTATTTCGTTTGTAAATAACCAAACCTTCAACTAAACCTCTATCACTTAGAAGACGCGATGTATGATCACACTTTCAATGGGGCATAAAACACACAAAACTGAACCTAAAATCTAGATCCAAAAAATATGAAAACAAAATTAAAACTTAGAAATGAAAGAGTGTAAGTTAGAACGGTAGTACCGGATTAATGAGATTAGGTTAGCCAAAAAAATCCTACAAACAAATAAAAACTATTGGTATTTGAAAAAAAAATATGAGAAACCTAATATCAAAACCTATCCTACCTATCTAACTAAATCCTAGTTACAAAATTCAAAATTGTTAACCTAATCCCTAGCAATGGTACACAAACTTGTTTGCCAACCCTAAGTGCAAGGTTGCGATGTAGTAATAATCGATTGTGAGTCCTAGATCCTTAGGGATTTTCGCAGTAATTCTAAACTATATAACTATGATTATCTAAGTTCATATTTGAATTAGATTTTTAATAATATTGACTATCTATTTAAGGCAAATTCATAAAACTAAGCATTAGAGCTCCAATAATCCACTTATAATCAATTCATAATGCTAATTCAACCATTTAAGCCGATAACTCAATTGGAATCAGAGTCCTATCCCTATCCAATCAGAAGATATAATCAGATTATAATAGCATATCTAACATGGATGGATCATCTTTTGATATGGTTCTCTCGTAACAACTAAGGCATTCGGCATACTCAATTGCACAGGCTAATCCTTTAATAAAATAAGTAAAATTATATTCATGGTCTTCCTAAAATCCAATCACTAGACTTGATTTAGAATCATAAATTGTGAAATTTCATCAGGTAGCCTAACACGACACCCTACGCATACGAGTGTGGAAGCTTAAAGAGCAACTAGAATTATGGCTGAACCTATAGGAGGGGGTTATTAGGATCTTTTTAAAAAAAATTTCGCCTACTTAAACAATTCAATAAATTAAACTACGTAAGCGATTAACACTTCGGCTTCCAAGCCTGAGTGGGTCCAATTAAAAGACTAGCAAATGATAAAAGTAATTAGCAACCTAGTCTAAGCAACTCATGTGGACTATAGAGGATGGATCAAGATATGCTCAAGTCAACATGAGGTAGTGAAAGTACATCTTGTGAGTGTGGATGTGCCTATCAAATGCCTAGCATACATTCCTAGCTAAGCATTCATAATTAATCAATAAACACAATGCATAAAGAGAAATGTGCTCAAGAACAATCACAAACACAAGGATGTATAGTGGTTCGACTACTTGTCTACTCCACTCTCGGTTCAAGTACTTAACCCCTTTGAGCACACCGGCATTCACTGGGGAGTTTAAATCTGGTTCCTCCCAACCAAGGTGTTTTAACTCGGATCCACCCAACTGAAGAGTTTACAGGTTCCTCCCAACCTACACGTTTACACCCGTGTTGGTGGCTCCCCCTTGGAGACTTTGTTTTAGGCCCGACTAACGTGCCAAGGAACGGCTGACGTCCCTAGATTTTAGGCCCAACTAATAGGCTAAGGATCGGCTGACGACCCTAGGTCGAGTTTGTCAAATAAACTCTACACTCAATCCCCACAGGGAATTGAGTGGTTGGACTCTTAACAAGACAACCTTACTTGTCGGACTGAGCCCCTTGTTGCGCCGTCTTGGGTTACTTCTTCTCGCTCTCCCGTGCTTGAATCAGCTCCCCTTGTGCTCCCCCGATCTTTGACGCCGCTGCTTTGCCAAGGCTTCAGCTCCAAAATCAGCTACCTTGCATGTGATGCTCCATTGGAGATGCCCAAGGTGCTAGGGAATGGTGAATCCTCTACAAATGGTAGGAATGGGTTTCCTAGAGGAATGCACCTATATGGACTCCTAGGTAGTATTTAGACAAAGGATTTAACTATCATCAAGGTGTCTAAACCCTAGGAATCAAGAGGGAACAAGTCTTATTCTCAAGAAGCCATTGAATGGCCCAAGCTTGTGATGAAAACACAAGGAGAATGGCTTGCTATAGGTTTGGGATAGAGCCTCTAATGATCTCTAGCAATGGTGGCTTCTATCTCCTCAAAATCCCCTCTCTTGGCTCAAAAATCGAATCCCCCTCTTAAATAGATTTTCTTCCAACGGTAAAAAAACGGGCAGATTCTCGTATCTCCGATTGATCGGAAAAATGGTCCGATTGATCGGAGACCAGTCTGATTGATCGGAATTTAGTCCAGAGAACTCTCTGGAGGTTTTTCCGATTGATCGGAACATGGTCCGATTGATCGGACGGACCCTTCCGATGGATCGGAAGACTGTCCGATTGATCGGAAATATGTCCAGTGGATTTTCGAACTTTGCTGGAACAATTTTCGATTGATCGAAGTCCTATCGGAGCCAGTGTCCGATTGATCGGAGATCAATCGAAAACTGCTGTTTGAGCTGTTTTGTTTACAGCAGCTTCCACCTCTTTAATTAGTCTAATTTATCATGTTTTTCATGGAGTTCTAAGACTAATAATGATGACTAAGGGTATACCTAGTTGGTCCAAGTCATCTAAGAGGTTATGGGTTAGGTTTTGGTCAAGGCAAGGCACACCAAGGCATCACTTTTTCCTGTTTCTTCTTCCTTGATGCAGCAGGACCACTTGAGTCTTCGGTCTTCGTTCTTCATTAAGCTCAACCGACACTAGACTCACTGACCTAAGTAATTGACAAACAAGGTGCACTAGTATGCCACAAAAAAGTGCACTAACAAATTGAACTTCAATCAAACCAATATTAATCAATAAAACATCCATCTTAAAATAAACAAAAAGAATGAACTTTTCTATTTTAGTTCTAGATAAGTACTTAGGATTCTTAACTTGTAAGATCACATAACATCCACCATATCATGATGAATCTAATAATCTTCACAAATCGAAGTCTCTCAACAACACTCCATAATCAGTCTCAGTAAATCAAAACATCTTATGTAAACATATCATAAGAGATAGAAGATTAAACCAAAACTATCAACTTTATTTCAAACAAGAACTAGATCAATTGTTCATCATTAAACCTCAAAGTACTTGAATTAGATCAAACAAAGTATTATAAATGACTATAAGCTTCACCTCTTAGCCCTAACTAAGAGGTTTAGTCAATCATAGAGATGGTTGAACTAAAACTTAAAAGAAAAACTAAGGAAAACATAAAAAAAATGAGAACTTGAAACTAGAAAAATCCAAAACCAGAGTTGTAGAAACTCTACTTAGACTCTCTCCACCTTTAGCACATCTAGGACTCATTTATGATAGATTGAGAAAGTTGTAGAGGTGTTTTTTTATAGCAAAAATCCACCAGCGCCTTGGAATCTTTGAGAAATTGCACGAGAGTTATGCAGTCGGGTTGATGGTCGACCGGTCTAAGTCCCCTGGCCGATTCTTTTTGGCTCAAAATGCAACGAACTTAACAGAATTTCAGACTTGGGATTCTTTTTTTGGCAGACCGTCTGAATTGGACAATTTTAGTCCAACAAGGTTTTGCAAAAAACCTTCCTCCACATTTGAATTTCAGATTAGTTGAATGATCGATCTTGAGCTCTGGAGGACCGGTCCGGAAGGGATAAAATCTGTCCAACGAGTTCCAATAGCTTCCATTGATTTTCAGACCGGTCGGGCAACTAGTCCTTAGCAGTGGATGATCGATTTGACAACTGGTCTTAGAAGCCTATTTCTTCTCAAATTCTTCTTTTTCTCTTCTCTTTCTTGCTTACTTATTTCCTCTACTCCTTAGCTCTTCTTCTAGTGATCTTCAATGTGCTTTAAAGTGATCCTTTTAACATTGAATTCATGAGGTCTCTCTCTCTTTCCTATAAACACAAATACACATATAAGATAATCTTTTAATAATTCAATTAAAGTAAATGTGTGATGAATTGGGGTATAAATATGCATAATTCAGAGCTCAAGAATGGGTGAATGCCAAGTTATGGGTGATTCAGCTGGCCTACGATACGTCTCCTCAGAGGCTGGCACAACCATTCATGAAGCCTTGGGTTGTGGTTCTTAGACAACAAAAGCTGATTCTGTTGGAGTTTTGTCCTCTTCATGACAATTGGCAACATGAAATGTCAACTTGTCCCTCTGTGCTAGTGGGTAAGACGCGGGTAGTGCTACTTTTGGTTCGGTTGTCAACGCACAAGTAATTGCCCTATCGTCAGTCAGCCAGATGGTCGTAACGACCTATTATATCGATCGTTGGGTGACGACTGTTCTGCACCTTTCTTTACATGCCTTGAGCAACATTCACACATCACCATATGCTCCTAAGGTTCATCAGGAGGGCTCTTCTCTTTATCTCCCATTGGGGCTTTACTTCCCCTATTGGTTTGGCCATAGAGACTTGGAAGAATTAATAGTCACTTCTCGTTTGGGTTCAAACGGCTTATTTGGTGCTGTTTGAGGAGCCCCCCCCCCCCCCCCCCCCCCCCCAATATTATCGGTGCTGTTGGGTAATAATTTTGTGGCATTGATGCCAGCTTAAAATTGTCTCCCAGATATATGAAGGTTCTAGGGGTCCGACGAATTTATGGTTGGGCATATTGTTGGTCATTTCTCCTTGTCACCGGTGGGGGCAGTATCTGTCAGCCTTGTGGTTCAGCTTAGTTGACCCTTATGGAGGGTTCAACTGACCTTTCTTCCTCCTATTCCATTGGAAACTGCTGGTAAGTTATATATATGTTCATAGACTTTGAAAATCTTTCAAAGGAAGTTTTAGAAACTCTGGCGAATGATTTTGCTTGGGCTTTGATGCCCTTTGCAATCTGTCAGAGATCCGATCACAAGGCGAGGATGTGGTTCACGATATCTCCGAGGGTCAGTCATTATGAGAAAGATCTTGTGCTTACGTTGATGGAGTTTAATTGCTCTTCTTTGTCACATGGTCCCCTATAACTTCATGGAGAAAATTAAGCCCTTTTTGGTCTGCCTAACATCTTATTTTATTGAGAAATAAACACTAATGATAGCACACCGTAGTCCCACTGGGTGTGCCAAAAATATGTTTGTTATTCAATCAAACACGAGGCCACACGTGTTAACGAACAACTTGTATTCATTCTAATGTGGGCGATTAGGATAGTGCGGTCGTGCTTGAGTCGTACTCGACTCGAGTTCAATTAAACGCTTGCGACCCCAAGTGTTATATCAATCTGTAAAATCAGACCTATGAAGGTTGATTTCAATGTCCAGCCACCAATGTTACAGAGATCATGCAATTTTGAAGGGGAGATTTTATCCTTTTGAACGGGAACTTTTTGCCTTGAGCTAAGGGTTTTTCTTTCAATGATGATTAAGAGCCTTAGGTTTCTCGGTAATGCATCAATGGATGGAAAAGAGTTAAAAAAATAAAGGCTCAAACTCCAATTTTATTGATTTACAATTGAAGCTCAATACAATTAGCGAGGAAACAAAATAAGCAAAGAAATAAATAGAAAATAAATACCTACAATTGCTTGTAACAAACAATCGAGTCGTGAATAGTCAACAGGATGTGGCTGGAGTGTGATCTTCTAAGTAAGTACTTGGTTGATTACGGATTTGACGACGGTAGGTCATGAATATTTATGCTACTCTTAGGCATATTACAGTGATGGTGTTGGACAGAAGTGGAGGAACTTAAAAAACTAAAACTAAGATAAGTAGCTTTGTATTGTATAAAGAGATTTTATTTAGCGTGGGTCTCTAGCTCTTCATTGTGTGCTCCTTATATAGCTCAAGAAGTGGCAACCCTTATTTAATTTCCGTACTGGTTCGGGATACTTGATGGGAAGGGCATCAAGTCGTTTTTAGATCTTCCTGACAGTTTGGCTATAAAGATTCTTGAACGTTATGAGATAGTTTGTATGCTAGCCAAATTCAGATTCCTTATACCATCGTTTGATTTCTTTCCATTTTGGAAGATATCATCCTTTTGAACCTTTGTAGTCACTGTGGAAGTATCGATTATCTATGGGGAAATCCCTAATTTTAGCAAGATTATGTGAGATAGACTTTTTATTTCGATGGGTCTTTATAAGCTTGTCAAACAGGCTACTTTAATTACACATGCCACTTGTGTGAGTGTCACGTGTCCTTCGTCGCAGTATCCCATCTACGAGCTTGTCAAACGACTCTGAGTTGTTCTGCTTTTGATGGGTGACGTGTTGCTGCAGGATTCAGAGTAAAAGATATCATCGAGGGATGAGTAGGATTTCGTCCATCATTAGTTCGCAGTGCCATCACGTGACGACGTCACATTGGTCCATGTGGAAACACCAGAATAGGTGTAAACATCCACATCTCATCTGGACCAGTCATGCTGATTGAATCCACACCATTAAAAACTTCCTAGGGCCCATTGTAATGCCCACCATTATATTTATTTTCCATCCAATCATTTGGTTACTCGATGAAAGGCACAAACAATTATCAACTTGATCCAAAACTTTTGTAACACAGAAGAAGCTTTTAATTTTCAATCACCACCGCCTCTAATACGGTGCACCTGAGATTTGGATTTGCTTCACTTTTCGGCTCATGCACTAAAATGAACCAGAGAAATGGATGGACGGTGTTGATATACAATACATACATCAAGGTGGGGCCATGGTTAGGGCCGCACTTAATCGACTCCCCTTTCCACGAGAAGTTTTTAATGATGGGTGTTCAATCAACACTGTTTCCTATGGCGTGGTCCACCCAAGATTTGGATTTACCTCATTTTTAGGCTCATATGAAGAAATGGACGGAGGGCATGAATAAAACACATATATATTACGGTGGATCCCATACAACACTGACCAGTAGCCACCTCCTTGGCCTCTAAAAAAAACTCTTAATTTTACAAAAAAGTACCTCATTAATACTACCTTTTTAAATACCATAAGAATGAGGTAATATTTTACAAAATCTCTGGTGGTTAACAAAATTGAGTTGTTCTAATTTTAGTTCCTATCTAATTTCTTCGTTCCTTTTAACTTAACAACTTATTGGTGGCTATCAAATGTACTACTATTGTATTATGAATTCGACCTCCTCCGTTAAGTTGCTTGCTTGATCCAGTTTGATCCAAACCATCCATCTACGGGAAGTACCGAGATGGATGGCCCAGTGCTCAATTGCAAAAAAGTCCAGACGCCTGCGATGATGATACAGCAATGCGTCCATGACATCACTCACGGCCCGCCAGGCTAGCTCTGGCCCTACCAGACACGTAAGGTTGAAAGCCTGAGCACGGCATGGACCTACGACAACTGGCCTAAGAATGAGCTCAAAAGTTGATAAAATCCCCATTCCCACTTGAATTTTCTACTGTATCCATTGATCAAGTGGGCCACATATGATAAAGTAGGAGTGCAGATCATCTGTGTTGAAGGCATAGGAAAATTCAGTGCCATTGTATACGGCACAATACATTTTTTTAAGGTGTGGAGCTTCTCTAGCCCCACCATGATTTGTGTTAGTTCCACACTCTCCCAGTTCCTAAGTTTCACGGCAAGGTTTATTTGCCATGTAACCTGTTCATAAGATCACATGGACTTGAATGAAGAGATAACACAAATATCAGCTTGATCAAGGCCTTCTGTGGCCTTGAAATGTTTTCAACAATAAGCATCCAATTCCCTCTGTTTCCTGAAGTGTAGCCCACTTGGGATTGGGAAGTGGGATGTGCTCCATTTTTTGTCTCATGCCCTAAAATGATACGAATAAATGGATGAACGGTGTGGATCTAACACATATCATTGTGGGCCCATGGAAGTTGCACGTGTCTTTACTTACGGCTTTCTTCTCCAGGAACGTGCTACACCACATAGAAAGCAACTGAATTTCCTGACATGTGAAATTTACGTGGCCCCACTGTGATGTATTTCATAGGTCCACACCATCTATCTCATTTTTCAGATTATTCTAGGATTTGAACTCAAAAACAAGGCAAATTCATAGGTCAAGTGTACCACACAACAGAAAACTTTTTTGAGCCATAGAAGGCTCTAATCAAACTGATATTTGTGTTTTTCCTTCATCCGGGTCTTTGTGACCGTATGAACAGGTTAGAGGGCAAATAAACCTCAAAGGTAACCCTATGAAGTCATCAACGGTGGTAGATCGTTCATTTCCCACTACTTTTGGTGGTATGGTCCAATTTAGCTTTGGATGTACCTCATTTTTGGCTCATGCTCTATAATGATATGTAAAAATTGATGGACGGTTCGGATCTAACACATAAATCATGGTGGATGTAGAGAAATTCCACACATTAAAGGTTGTGTTACGCAGCACACAATCTATTCTGATGGGAAGATGAGCGTGTTTTGTCGATTTTTTGGAACTTTGTAAAATGACAAAATTAACCCTTGACCTCATTCTCAATAACTGTAACCCTGACCTTTCTTCAGACCATTTTACCCCTAGTCTAGGCAGGGCTCCCATGAAACACATGGCACTCCAATTATACACATGACTCTCTGATGAGACACATGACTCTCCATAGATAGTTTCATGGCACTCTAATGAGACACATAGCTCTCTGATTAGACACATGGCACTATGATGAGACATGGCTCGTGGATGAAACTCGTGACTCCTTCATGAGACAGTTTCATAGCTTTGTAATGAGACACATGGCTCGCCGACCAGGAAGTCATGGCTCAGTGATGAGACACATGGCCATTTAAATTTCAAGAAACTTGTTAGTGTACATAGTAATGGGTAAAATGATCAGAAGAAAATTTAAAAAGATAGCGAGCGCTACAATTACTGAGATGGAGAAAATAGGCTATTTTCATCATTTTACAATAAGGTCAGTGCTATTTTAACCAAAAACCCTGTTTTGTTAAAGTGGGTTTAAGTGAGACACTAACCGTGGGGTTCATGTTAATATATGTATTATATCCATGCCGTCCATCCGTTTTTCCGTAACATTATCTGAAAAATGAAACGGATCCAATTATGCAGATGGACCATACCATTGGAAACAGTGTTGACTGACCATTAATGAGCTGCAAATTTTTAGATCTATCTGATATTTGCTTTTCAATCACCACTATTTCTTATGGTATAGTCCACTGATAATTGGATCTACTTCATTTTTTGGATAATGCCCCAAATGATCTGGAAAAACGGATGAACCGCGTGGATACTTAATACATACATCAAGGTGGGCCGCACGGGCTAGGACAACCCCACAAGGTAAGGGCGGCGCATCTTGGCTGGGGCCGGGGTCGTCTTGGGTGTTTTGTGAGTTTGTTTCATCCGGCGATGACGCGTACTGATGAGAAGCAACGGCCCATAATTCCCTGTGCCTTCGAGGCAGGCGATCCTATTCAAGAGAAATAGACAAATCAATGGTCTACCTTTAAAATGCATGCGTTGCCTAATCAAGGGTTAGAGCGGCACATGCCTGCTTGGTGAGGGAGCGGATTAGGTGAGACCCCGGATCCACCTAGGTGGGTGGGACCCTCTGTGGGGCTCACAGTGATGTACGTGTCTTAAATCCACATCATCCAACCATTTTGAAAGATCATTTTAGGATATGATACAAAAAACGAAACTGACTCAAATCTTAAGTGGAACACACCGTAGAAACAGTCTTTATTGAATCTCTACCATTGAAAACTTCATGGATTTCACCGGAATGTTTGTTTGCCACTATTTTCCATCCAACCTGTTCGCAAACACCTAGATGAAGAGACCACATAAATATCATCTTGATTCAAAACTTTTGTGGTACACCGGAAGTTTTTAATGGTCAATCATCACTCTTTCCTGTATCATGGCCCATCTGGATTTGGAACTGCTTAATTTTTTGGATCATGCCTTAAAATGAACTCCGCATTGATGTAGTCACATACATCACAGTGGCCCTACGGTAAGGGGTCCCACCCACCTCCCGGCTGGTGATGAAGGAGGTGGATTAGCTAGCTAGATTGCACACCAAGTTCTTTTAGGCCCCAACATGATGTATGTGTTATATCCATTCGTCCGTTCATTTGGAGATATCATTTTAGGGCATGACCCAAAGAATGAAGCAGATTCAAATCTCAAGTAGAGCGCACGATAGAAAACAGTGGAGATTGCACACAATTAAAAACTTCTTGGGGCCACAGAAGTTTTGGATCAAGTTGATATACGTGTTTTCCCTTCGTCCATTGTTGTGTTAACATATGAAAAGGCTGGACCTCAAAAACACATCATGGTGGGCCCTAGGAAGGTTCCAATGGTGGGCGTCACTGTCCTCACTTATTTCTGTGGTAGGGTCCACTTGAGCTTGGATTTGCCTCATTCTTTAGCTCATGCCCTAACATGATCTCTATAAATGGATGGACGGTGTGGATACAACGCATCCATCATGGTAGAGCCACAGAACTTGGTGACGTCACTTCATTAGCTAATCTCTTTACTCAGGCTGTCAGGAGCTAATCCGCGTCCGGTGATGGATCGGACTAAAATGACTTGACCACAAGCACAGCTTGTAAGATTGATCTGTGTGCGTTGCCTGTCCCATTGCCACCCTTACTCACGAGACAAGGAATTCAAATTTTGCAGGAGAGATCCGGCATAGGCAATGGCAGCTTCTATGTACGATGATCATCGACGGCTCAAAGGAGGAACAGAGGTTGTGAGCGCTTTGTCACAAAGCATGAGGCAACAGATATGGGATTGCTTGAGAGATGACAATATTTCAGTGTTCTCAGTATGGGGATGGGAGGGAGTGGGGAAGTCACGGATCGTGAGACAGGCGGTAGCAGAAATGGAGGAATTCGGAGAATCTAGCAGTCTGTTTGAAGTCATCGTACGAGTAAGAGCACCAGGGATCGAGAATCTTGGAGAGAAAATGCAGGCGAGATTCAGAGAAAAATTGGACAAGCAAACCATACATTGGATGGACAGAAATCAGTTAAAGATATCGGAAGAAAGGGGGAGAAGGAATCGGTTGATGGAGTTGCAGATGGGAATACGAGAGGCATTGAAGATCCCAGAGTCCATACAATTCTCCACAGCTGCTAAGAGTATCAAGGATAAGTTAAGCGGCCAAAGGTTCCTCCTCATCTTCGAAGATGTTTGGGAAAGCTTTGACTTAGAAGAGATGGGAGTTCCAGTGATTACCAATGGCAGCAAAGTCGTGATCACGACTCAATCCCATGAAGTTTGTTCCAAAATGGGAGCCCAAGTAAACATCAAGGTGGAGGAGTGGTCTGTAGAAGATGCCTGGCATTTTTTACAGGAAGAGACGGCCGATGTGGCCGCCAGCATTGGTTTCTTAACTGGAGACATGGTCTTGAAATGCTTTTCTTACGTCTCCTTGTTCTGTCGTAATGGACGCTCCATCTATGGAGATTCCTTGATAGAAGAGTATTGGATGTCGGAGGGCTTTTTAGATGGATCCTTCAATGAGGAGGATAATAAAGAAGCTACTTCCAAGAGACTGGGGAATGTGCTGCTCAAGGAGCTCGCGAAGAGATGCATGGTGCTATTGTCCTCAGCGTTATCAAACCAAGATTACATCACTAGCTTTCTAGAGGAGCTTCAAGAATTACATTTATATTGGTGGCAATCTCATCCTAAGGAAGCGGAATTTCTGGACAGGATACAAGAGCAAATTACAATGGAGGGATCTTCAGGAGGACGATATCAAGTGGATATGAATTCTCATTTGAGACAAGTGATTGATTCTCAAACGTTTCTAGTGAAATACAACTTAGACAGGGAAGAAGAATGCCAATGGATTTCATTATCCCACAATCAGGTAGAAACACTCCAATTCAGCTCTTCCAACTGCCCTTTGCTATCGACGTTGTTGCTCAACGATAATGAACGTTTGCAAGAAATCCCAGATGGTTTTTTCCAGAACATGACCAGACTCCGAGTCCTCGACCTTTCATCTACAAGCATCTCTTCCCTGCCATCATCCATGTCCTGCCTTTGCGAATTACGGTTGTTGAAGCTCCGAAGCTGCCACAAGCTAGAGGCTCTTCCTGCATTCTTAAAGGATATGCAGAAGCTAGAGATCCTCGATCTCCATCAAAATCCCTTGAAGAAGATGGTGGAGGTATCCTTCCACAATATGCATAGCCTCCGACGTCTCAACATATCGGGTGCCTGCAACCTCAGCCGACTCTCGCTCAAGGGTTGTCGCTCTCTACAGACACTAGTTAGCATGGATAAACTTTCAAAACTGGAGGCACTTGATCTTTCAGGCACAAAAATGGAAGAGCTCCCACACAAAATTTTCAATCTGACTAGCATGCTGGACCTGTTGGGAATGGAGCATCTCAAGACGGTTGACTGGAGAAAGATAGATCGGCTACCAGAAAAATTTAATCGGCATCGATGTGGCTTGGACTTGCTGCATGAACAGCTGCCAGACAGCAGCAGACGTCGCATTTCGGTTAGTGATGCTAGTGTTTTCGAGTCTTTGGACCAAAGCTCGAAACTGTGGAAATCCTGCTTTCTAAAATTTTATTTCTTGGTCTGTCCCTGCGAGGGAGGGCGCAAGGATATATATGCTCGTTTTAAAAGAAATGGATTTCTCTACCAGCGTATTTATACTCAATTTGAGCAGTCTTTGAGTTATGAAAGACGACTGGAGGTTTGCGGTGGTAAGAATTCCCTAGAGGGTATTAGAGGGGTTCTCTCAGTGACAGAATTCTTTCATTTGCATGGAAATGCGTTCATTAGGAAACTGTCCTATCTCGGCATGAAGATGGACAACATTCGAGAAATGCCATCAATTGGAGTATCTGTTCGTCGGAGGAATGGTAGACATCGGTATGGCAGATGCTGATGCAGCGGTCTGTTTAGAAAATTTAAGGGTGTCCGATCTTGCCAAATTAAAAACAGTGTGCCAGGGAAAGTTGGGAAGAGGGAGTTTCGCATGCCTAAAGCATATACATTTGGAATGTTGCCCGAAGCTCATCACAGTCTTCTCTTCGAGGATTCAGTTGCAGAATCTTGAATTGCTTGAAATAAAATTCTGTTGCAGACTGGAGAAGGTCTTTGAAGAAGACAGCCTGGCGGGGGAAAATGCATTTCCAAAGCTAGTTGATTTACGTCTTTGGGAGCTACGCAAATTGAAAACCATTTGTGGGGGGCACTTACCGATGCTGAAGAAGTTGAAGATTCGAGGATGCCCGATGCTGGAGAGGCTTCCTCTCCATAACACAAATGCTTCTGCAGCAGAAGTCCAAATCCAAGGCGAGCTGAAATGGTGGGAATGCATAAAATGGGAGGGCAGCGTCAAGCCAAGCAACATCTGTTTCAAAGAATGGTGTCCGTCAAGTAAGTGATTCTTCTCTGCTTAAACTATCTCTGTTTGCTGTGTTATTTCTCTTCTTGAACTACTGTAATTTTCTTTTATTTGTGTTAGATGTGCTAGAAAGAAGAGGGTGTTCCATTGAACTAATTAGGTTTAGTGGCTTCAAATTATGAATTTCAGGTAGAAATTGGATGTGAATCATCTAGGATTTGGAACTACTTCATTTTTTAGATCATGCCCTAAAATGAGCTTTGAATACCGATGGGCGGCTTGGATGTAGTCACATACATCACAGTCGGCCCGACAGTCAGGGGTCCCACCCACCTCGGTGGATTTGGGGTGTCACCTAATCCGCTCCCCCTTTTATGTCGGTTACCCACGTCATGTTGGTCCACCTTGGATGTGGGTCGTCCATCATGCGTGGCCACCTTAACGTGGACCGCTCATCATGCATGCACAACTTCAAAATGGGCCTTTCATTATCCGGGCTTGTCTTGTATGTCGGTCATTCATCACTAGGGCCAACCTTCAATGTGAGCTGTCCTCATGTGGCCCGCCTGGATATGGGTCATCCATATGTGAGGCTCACAGTCAACGTTATTATCCGTCATGTGGGGCACACCTTCAATATCCACCGTCCATCATGTGGATCCCACCTTTGATGTGGATCATCCATAGTGTGGGCCCTACCTTTGTTGTGGGTAGCCAATCATGCGGGGCTACCTTGGATATGAACCATTCATCATTAGAGGTCAATAGTTGATGTGAACTGCCCATTATGTGGGGCCCACTTTGATATGGGTCACCTATCATGTGAGCCTAGCATCAATATTAGTTGTCCATCACGTGAAGCCCATCTTTAATGTGGATCATCCATTGAGTGGGCCTCACTTTCGATGTGGGTCATCCATCATGCAGGGCCACCTCTTATATCGATGTGGGTCATCCATCGTGCAAGGCCACCTCTTATATCGATGTGGGTCATCCATCGTGCAAGGCCACCTCTTATATCGATGTGGGTCATCCATCGTGGAGGGCCACCTCTTATATGGAGCGTCCAATTCTGAGGAGTAGACTGTGTTGCGCACCGCAAGCGTCTTGGTGGACACCTAACGTTTATTTGCTGTCCAACCTGTTGATAAGGTCACAAAGACATAGATGAGGGACCACAAAAATATCAGCTTGATCCAAATCTTCTTATTAGGATTATTTTATTTATTTTATTTTATTTTATATTTTTTTTGTTTATTGTGTTCCGGATCATTTGGCAGCTGTGAGTGAGGACCATATATTTTCTCAAGAGACCAGGCCCGACGGAGTCCGAGTTGACTCAGATGAGTAGTATCTGACTCGGACGAATCATTAATCAAAACTACTTAATCTTTGGATTATCCAAACAGTATTGATTCCATGATGGATGGTGATACTAAAATCCCCTTGGGTAGGGGGCTCCAGGCCAGTCAACCAAATGAATAGTTGAATTACAGTGGGCCCCACGTCCCGTTATCTCACATGTGGCTCAGAATTACAGCTATCTAGACCAATTCAAAACAACACTGCAAATCTTTATCAACCAAGTAAAGGCTATCTATCAAATGAATGGTTAGGGGTTGTGAGTGGTCCTGATTCGAAGGAAAAAAAAAATCAGATGGTTCATATTATCCTCTAGGTTATGCTACTTTCACAGTAATTAGCTCAGCAATTTGGCTGGTTTGGATTGCTGTAAAACAATGACACGTGCACGGCTCATCGAGTGTCGCAGATATGATCTCAATCGGTCAAACACAATGCATCTTTCAAACACTCTCAGTCCTGAATTTGTACAAGTGGGAACCCATGTCGCTACATCACATTGAATTTGATGGGCCAACCACGGATGCAAAACATGATCGATCAGAAGATCCTTTGGGCATTTTTCCCATCACATATGCATATCTTTATCATATAATCTTCAGGCAATTAGCTTTTGGGATGTCTAAAACCAAGCATCAATTAATAAAGGGCAACGGTAGTTTTTTAAACTAAACAAAATGGCAGTTTACATAAATTCATTTCCTCATACAGAAAGAGATGGAGCAGAGGCAATGGCAGCCTCCAAGGATGATGATGATGATCTACGGCTTAGAGGACAGATGAGTAGACAAATATCAGGTATCTACATCTCTTTTGATTTTTCCATATTTTCATTCAAAGATTTTCTATCTTAGTCGGCACGAATTTCTGCCAAACATTTTTGGAAGGTGCGGAAGTGGAATAAGTTGCAGGTTGAGGCGTTCTCCCCAGCCAGCCTGCTTAAAAATAAAATATATATGATTACCTACAGAGATGCGGATTTAATGGTAGGCCTTCAATCCCCACTGTTTTCTATGGTGGGGTCCACTTGAGATTTAAGATTTGGATCTGCCTCATTGTGTCCCATGGGCTAAAATGTACTATACAAATCGATGTACGGTGTGGTGCAACAGTGTGGGCCCACAGAATTTGGTGCAGACGTCACTTCAATAGTAACCTGGGTATTGAAGTTGTCAGTATCTAATCCGCCTCTGTCCGGCCGCCACCACTCCTTGAGAATCGGGATCCCACGTCGGAAGAGGATTGACTGGTGCACACTACACCAGTGACGTTGCTGGTGTGGGTACATGGCGGACCCATACAAGTGCACAGTCCTTAAGCACTGTAATTGCAAATGGTACAAGGAAGATTAAGGCTATGTGGACCCCACAATGATATATTTAGTTTATACACACCAGCCATCTAGTTGGCGAGACCATTTTAGGCCACGATACCTTAAATGAGTCGTCTCCAAAACTCAAGTGGATGCCACACCACAAAAGGCGTCCACTGGACCTTTGGATTTGTGGATTTGTAGATATGACACGTACCTCATGCGACCCAAAGAACTTGATAATGTCACTACACCATCAACATTGCTGGCGGAGGGTGCACCAGCGAGAGCGAATTAGATGTTACTCTGGTAAACACCTTAGTGGTTGTTACCCCTACTGTGTGGGGCCTAATTTGATGTATTTTATGTATATCCACACCATTCATCTGTTGTTACTCCTCATTTTACTACACTATCCAAAATTATAAGAAGATTCAAATCTTAGGTGGACCATACCAATAAAAAGAGTGATGAATAATTGTTAAAAGCATTTTGCAGGCCACAAAAGTTTTAGATCAAGCTGATATTTAAATTTTCCCTTCATCCAGACATTCTTGGCCTTATGAAGAGCTTGGATTGTATATTAACAAAACTTTACAATGGGCTCTTTGGAATTTTTAATTGTGGGCACTCAATCAGCATTGTTTCCAGTGGTATGGTCCACTTGAGATTTGAATTTGTATAATTTTTTAAAGACCATCCTAAAATGGGTTGGAGAAACGGATGCACGGCGTGGATATACCATCCATGTGGGCCACAAGGTACGGGTAACACCCACTAAGCTGTTCCCAGGGTAATACCTAATTCACTCCCCCTGCTACCACCAAAGTGACGTCACCAACTTCTGTGAGCCCCACCGTGATGTATGTGTTGTACCAGCACCGTCCATTCATTTGTATCAACACCATCCATTCATTTGTAGAGATCATTTTAGGGTATGATCTAGAGAATGGCACAGATCGAAAGCTTAAGTGGACCCCACTAAAGAAAACAGTGGGGACAGTGACCCCAGCCATTGAAGCCTTCCTAGGGCCCAGCATGATGTTTATTTGAGATCCAACTTGTTCGTATGTTCACAAAGACATGAAAGAAGGTAAAACACAAATATCAACTTGATCGAAAACTTCTGTGGCCCCAAGAAGTTTTTTATGGTAAGAGATCAGTCCCCACTGTTTTCTTTGGTGAGGTCTAGCTAGGGGTGTCAATGGGCGGGGTTAGGGCCGGGTTAAGCTCTGTCTAAGCCCGGCCCGCCTCTTTCAACATATGCCTAAACTCGGCCCGGACCCGTGACGGGCCACAATAGCTAAGCTCAAGCCCGAGCCGGGCCCAAGATACAAATGCAGGGTCCAGCCCGTACCCGGCCCTAGCCCGAGCCCGGCCTTTAACATAGAGAGAGAAATTATTCTTTAATCTCGTTTTAGGAGGGAGATGGATTGTTAGGAAAAATTTGTTTAAAATTTAAATTTTAAAAGGAGGAGAAATATTTTAATTTAAATTTTAAATTAAAATATATATATTCAAGTCGGGCTAGATTTTCGGGCTTTTCAACAGCCTAGTCCAAGCCCGGCCCGTTTAAAATGGGCTTATAATTTAGGCCCGATCTCGACCCACCGACCTGGTACTCTAGTCTAAACCTGGCCCAAGGCGGGCCAAGCCCAAAAGCCCATCGGGCCAACCCGGTCCATTGACACCCCTAGGTCTTGTTGAGATTTGAAGCTTCTTCGTACTTCAAATCATGCTCTAAAATGATCTCTCCAAATGGATAGGCGGTGTGGGTACAACATATACATCATGGTGGGGCTCTCAAAATTTGGTGACGTCACTACTTTAGTAGCGATATAGATACTCAACCAGGCAGTAGCTAATCCGCATCCTCGTAATATACAACATTTCTAGTCATTGAATGCATTAGATATTCTTTAACTCTTTTTTTATTATTATTATTTTTTCTTTTCTATTATCAACCGGCAACTAAATTCTATTATTAAAATTTGGTCGGGGCCACAATAATTCTTTTTATGCATCTAATCGATTGATTAAGTAACTTAGGACTAAATTAAGGGTTATAATTCATTTTTGCCATCTACTATGTTTGGCCCCAGAAATTATCAAAGGTAGGCATTCAATCCCTTTTATTTCCTATGGTGTGGTCATCTTGAGATATGGATCTGCCTCATATTTGGGGCCATGCCCTAAAATAAATTGGCAAAATGGACCGGAAGAGGAGATTAGGTGACCCTTTCCATGGGCCCACCTTGATATATGTATTCTATATCCACGTGATGGTTCTCCCATTTTGCTAGATCATTTTAGGGTATTTTTTCAAAAAATGAAACAGATTCAATTAGTAGGCCGACCATAGCATAGGAAATAGTGGAAACTGAAAGCTTGGTTGTGACAGAAGTTTTGTTTGGGAATGATATTCGTTGTTGCAGTTTATTTGAGTGGTAATAATTCTATGAACGGTTTGGATGGCATATAATTGTCATGGTCAACTCTAGGAAGGTTTCAATGGTGGACCTTGTTGTTCCCACTGTTTTGTTGTATGGCCCGCCAAAGTTGTGGATTCTGCTTAGACTATTGTTCTATTGTTGTCTTTCAAACAGATGGACAGAGTGGATTTATCACGCACATCTCAGTGGACCCCACACCACCTGGGCATCTTTGAGCCGGGTCATTTGCTCTGTAACTAGCAGGTCACGTCACAGCCAAAACTGGTGCCGGATTGCGTATTGCGTAAACACTGCAGGCCCACCGTAATTTATGTATATCATCCACTCCGTCCACCATTTTAAAATATAAATTTAGAGGTTGTATAAAATTAAAGTATATCCAAAACTCAAGTGAACCACACCACAAAAAACAGTGTGAATTGAACGTCTGCCATTGAAAAATTATCGGGGCCACAGAAGTTTTAGATCAGGCTGATATTTTTTTTTTCCCTTCATCCATGTCTTTATGATCTTATAAACAGTTTGGATGACAAATTAATATCAGTGTGGCCCTAGGAAGGTTTCAGCGGTGGAAATCATTATTCCCACTGTTTCCTATGATGTGGTCCCCTTAAGCTTTTGATATAGTTCGATTTTTGTCTCAACTACTAAAATGATCTGAAAAATCGGATGGACGGACTCGATAGACCACATACATTCATGGTGGGACCCAACGAATTTTACTCAGTAAGATAAAAGCGTAATGAGCAACAAAGTACGCAATGCTATTTCTACATCTCTATTGTGGGAGTAGAATAAGTTGCAGGTTGAGGTGTGCTCCCCATCCGACCTTTTCAATCCCCACTGTTTTCTATGGGATCTGCCTCATTCTTTGTCTCATGCACTAAAATATTCTCTTCAAATGGACGGACGGTGTGGATACAACACATATATCATGTTAGGGCCTCAGAATTTGATGACGCCACTTCAGGAGACACAACTGGGTACTGAAGTTGTCAGTATCTAATCCGAGTCCGTATGGGCCGGCACCACGCCTTGTAATATGCGACATTTCTAGTGATTGGATGGATTGGACATATTCTTTTTTTCTTTTTTTTTTTCTTTGGTGGAGGCCCATTGTAGGTAATCACTTATCCTTGATAATTGGGTCTGCGTTTCAGACCGGACCCAATCCACCGA
>PVNU02002407.1:0-13892 GCA_003013855.2 Liriodendron chinense
TGTGGTTTGATCGTACCGGTTGAAGAAAGATGGACCATCCAGAAAGCTCCAACTGCGCAGAGTTTATAAAAGCCCTAATTGTTCTAATTTTCGGACCACATTCTGAGATCGTTTTGGACAATCTAATCCGTCTATCATGTAGAGAAGGAAGTTTTTCTACTCATGTTCAAAATTTGAGATCAATCCGACCTTTGTACACTCCGGAGCGTTGAAAGCAAGATGACTGGTTCTGAAGGTACCCGAAGTGCGCGATTTTGAGAGGCGGTCGGTGATGTGATTGGTGGGCCCATTCAGAGGATAATCTTAGAAATCTAAATCATCTATGAGGAAGATCACATTATAAGGAAGCTACAAATCGAATTTGAAGGCAATCCGACCATTGGTTAAGCCGTACCAAGCGAAACAAATTCTGCTATATTGCTGTACTAGTGCTGCACTATAAAAGGAGGTGCTCTCTTCTATTCCAGGGCAACCAAGGACGTGGGGAGCAAGGAGTTCAAGTCATAGGAGGCTTCCTAGCCTCCTCCAGCTAGTTTTTCTTCCTTTTCTTAGTTCTAGTTCTAGTTTTTAATATGCTTTTTATTAGCTAATCTCTTAGCTAGAGCTAAGAGGTGAACCTTATAGTTTTCTTAGATTGTTTAATTCGTTTTATTGGTTTTTAGTTTGGAATTCATGATTATGAACTAAGGTTTGAAGTTTATACAAGTTTTTAAGTAATTTTTCTTAGTCTTGTGATGACTCATGGATGTTTGGATGAATTACTTATCTTCTTAATTCGTTTGCAACAGTCTAGACCTGTATGATCCGAGGAATCGGAGTGCGCTCTAGTACTAAGCTCTTCATGAAGGGACTTCCTACCAAAGTTCTATTTTTCTGTTTTTCTGAATATGTATGGATTGTGCATGTGATTTGAATCTAGTTCAAATCATGATCTAGCCTTGTCTTGTGAGAGGACTTGAGGATGGTTATGATTGTGAACTGGACCTTTTGGAAAGGGGAATGACCTATGCAATTGAGCATGCTCAGCTCAGCCTTCATTGAGTGAATCCTATGCATAGAACTTACATATGACAGACTGTTTGGTTTAACAGCTCTATCATCAGACTAGATAGACAGGAATGTCGATTCTAGTTGAGAAAGTAAGAAACCATAGCGAATTATGCATCTAAGAAGAGCTATAAGTGGATCCTTGATGCTCTAGTTATCTTTTCATTATTAGATTTTCTATTTTATGTTAAAAATCAATTTCACAAACCTCTTTGATTCTAGTTATTAGGATAGTTAGAATTGTTTACTTCCTTCCCTGTGGATCGACCTCGGTCTTACCGAGATTATTACTACATCGCAGCCTTGCACTTGAGGCGAGCGAACAAGTTTTTGGCGCCGTTGCCGGGGAAGAGGTTAAACGGTTCTAATTGTTCTAGTAACTATAGAGTAGTCTTAGTTAGGTAGGATTTTCAGTTTTTATAGAAGAAGATTTTCTGATTTTTTTTTTCTAGATTACTAACAATTTTTTGTTGGATTTTGTAGGACATTGTTGCAGACATATATCTCGCTCTATTGGGTAACATCTCTCCATCTCCCTTCTTTTTGTTCTTTTTTCTAGATTAGGGTAGTTCCAACTCTTTAAAATCTCATTATGGCTGATTGGAAGTGTAGTGCTTATGCATACCCTTTGGAAAATGAGATGACAAACCATGGAATCAAAACTCTTTATGATTGGAACCAATTTAAGCATAATTATTATTCTGAGAGTAAATCAACCTCCACTACCCCCCAACGTAAGACGCTACGTGATTACTGGGTTGAGAATAACATGAGTATCCCACCAAGTTTAACAGGAGGTAGGAATAAGAAAAAGGACCGGGGGAGTAATGACCAACCGGTAAAGACATTGCGTGATCACTTGTATGGTTATGCTTATCAACCATCTTATCAGTCTTCATCATATAACACGTATGGTCTTCATCGAGAGAGTCCTCACACCTCTAGTCCAATGGAAGATGAGCCAACCATGGATGCCAACAATTATCCTCAAGAGTTTCTTTCTCATGATCCTCAACCGACACGAACTCTTGAGGATACACTGCGAGAGTTTATTGAAATAACTAAGCAATGCATACAAAATCTCTCGCCATCTCAAAATATTGAACCCAACATTGGGAACACCGAATCAATCCCCAACAATGAGGAGGATGAGGCTATCCAAACCCAACCTTCTCTAGATTTAATGACTAAACTTCTAGAGGGTATTGATCTCAGTGATCCCACAATTACCATCGATTATGGTAAATCAACTATCTCTTTTAGCTATTCCGATTTGAATGATGAAGAGATTTCAAGGACGGTTGACGAACCCGAGGAATCTACAAAATATGAAAGTGATAGTTTGATTGCCTACAATGAGGGTTTAAAGGATGATTGTGAGTCCATGATTTGTTCTTCCAAAGGGCCGAATGTTTTGAATCACCGAAAGATATTCTTGCTAGAGAGATGGCCGAAGTCGATATTTTTAAGTCCTTCCACCAACAACACATGCCGGATTCTATTGTGGAAGAACTCCCTTGGGTTGAAAATTCTGCTTCTTTGGATGATGGGGTGGCACAATCTGAAATTTCAAAAGATCAACCAATGCTAGATGATGTGCTTACCACTAAATCTGAAAATTTTTCTTTGGAAGACCTCCCCTCTATAGAGGAGGAATTCCTTACCCTTGAAACAGAATTTCCTCAATCACTTAGGGAGAACGAGGATCCTTCATTCGACTCTCTCAATTTCCTAAAGGAATGCATGACCCACCCCTATGATCTGGATGATGAAATGATTAAGGAGTTGGATAGTTTGTTAGACATGGTGTCGGTGCCTGAAGAACACCATTCCACTGATTTACACTCTTTACCATGGTTTGTGGAAGCACCATGCAAATCTGAATTTGTGGAGGAGACAATCCAAACTGAAAAATACTTAATGAATGTCTCTCCACCATCATGGGTTCTTCAACCCATTGAAAATTCTGATTGGGAGGACCCGTTTTTAATCAATTACAACCCAATTCAGAACTTGAGGAGATATCTTTTTGCTGCTCTTATCTCCTCCTTACATGCGTGTGGTGCATACTATGATTGGACTTTCATGAAGAAACGCACACATGTATACATTCGAGCAGGACTTTGGATGGTCCTCATGAGAAACCTATTGAAATTCATGAAGATCCTGCTTAAATTTGATCATGTAGTCGATCAGACTAATCAAAGGTAGGTAGGTAGGTTAGGATTTCTTTCTGCATTTAGGATTGAATAAGTCTCATTGAGACAATGGAAGATGCTAGAATTGATCAACTTGCTACCTCAGGTACTCTCGTTCTCACTCTCCTTTGTTTTGTGTCATTGCTCTCATGTCATGCATATTGCATATCTTATTACATTGAGGACAATGTAAGATTTTGGTTGGGGGGTGAGATTCCTTAGATGAATCTACTAGCTTTTGTGATATTTCGAGCAATTATGTAGAAAATTTTCGATTTTTCTACAATTCAAAACTCTTTTGGAAAACGTTGTTTCTATGCATTCAAGATGATACGAGTATAAGAAGAGGAGATACGAAGTGAGTGATGTTGCAAGCTTTGAATTTCTTTTAATATAATGGTTTTATATGTGAATTCCCCTATTTATGTGAGTGATAGAAAATTTGAACACTTTTACACCTAGTTCACATTACACGATTTTCATGGGTTAAAAGGATTATGTGATTTGTGGATTAACTATACTTTGATTTAAGGTGTTGAGAAACCAAGCCGGGGTACTTTGTCCATCCTTGTCCATGGGAAAATAACGAAAGATATGGATTTCTAAAAATCCTATCTAATTTAAAAAGAAAAAGGAAAAGGAAGGATGAAATTGGGAATGATGGAAAAATGGTGGAAAATTTCGATTAGGGCTACCTACTACCAACCGGGGGATGGTCTACCCGTAACCAAAGCCGAAAATGGGACGTAGTGTGAAAGTCGTCGGAAGGACGGTAAGAAAAATTCCTGTCATAGGCTTGTTGTTGCTCTGTGCACCTTGAAATCCATAGTTTAGTTGATCTATGATGAAGATGAGCCCAGAAACTCATGAGATGAACTTTCACTATGCACACTAGGGTGAATTTGTTCAAGTTCTTCTATTTATCAATCAATCAGTGGGAATTTCATATAAATACTTATTATGTTCTAAGAGTTTAAGGTTTCAACTTCTATCACCTAATTTCTCTGATTTTTATGCTTGTGTGTCTTGGAATGTATAGAAGAATAGTTTCTAGAGGAGAGTTGGATTTGGAGAATGAAACTTGTTTCACGCATGTTTTGCTCAGGACTAGCAAAATACTGGTTGGGGGGTGTGTTGAGCTCTTAATTGTGCATATTTTAACCCCAATTCATCACTCATTATGCATGGTTTTCATAATTTAAAGACTAATCAAATACATGTTTTGTGGTTGTAGGAATGAGAGTTACTTTGCCCAATTGATGACCAAAAGAGCTGATTTAGAACCTTGGATGAAGACCCAAGGATGGCTGAAGGAAGAAGGAAGCAAAGAAAGAAGCAAAGAAAGAAGAAAATAGAAGAAAGAAAGGAAGAAAACAAGAAGAAAAAGAGACCGACCGGTCTTGACCGGTCGGCCATGCTTGCTGGAGTAATGCCAAAGAGGGCCTGACCGGTCTTGACCGGTCGGCCAGCCCTGTCCGACCGGTCGTGACCGGTCGGCCATGCAAGTTTCAGATTCCAGATTCTAAAACAGCAATGTATTCCCGCACCTAGTTTTTCGGACCAGTTTTCTGGGCCGATCTTGATGATATTTGGAAATCCAACACATCCATGTCGAAGAGGAACTCGACGCCGAACTAACCCAAGTGGTTTCGTGTCGATCGGAGTTACGGATTGATCGTGGTGACCAAAACAATACGAACTGTCCAGAAAGTTCCAGATTTCGCTGTTCCACTCTGGGCCGGTCCAGGTGGCCCGTCATTGAGGATATGAAAAATCTACTTTGACCAACTTTTAGACCACATCCATATATGAATAACCACAAAAGTTTCAGATCAAAAGGGTGTGTGGTTTGATCGTACCGGTTGAAGAAAGATGGACCATCCAGAAAGCTCCAACTGCGCAGAGTTTATAAAAGCCCTAATTGTTCTAATTTTCGGACCACATTCTGAGATCGTTTTGGACAATCTAATCCGTCTATCATGTAGAGAAGGAAGTTTTCTACTCATGTTCAAAATTTGAGATCAATCCGACCTTTGTACACTCCGGAGCGTTGAAAGCAAGATGACTGGTTCTGAAGGTACCCGAAGTGCGCGATTTTGAGAGGCGGTCGGTGATGTGATTGGTGGGCCCATTCAGAGGATAATCTTGGAAATCTAAATCATCTATGAGGAAGATCACATTATAAGGAAGCTACAAATCGAATTTGAAGGCAATCCGACCATTGGTTAAGCCGTACCAAGCGAAACAAATTCTGCTATATTGCTGTACTAGTGCTGCACTATAAAAGGAGGTGCTCTCTTCTATTCTAGGGCAACCAAGGACGTGGGGAGCAAGGAGTTCAAGTCATAGGAGGCTTCCTAGCCTCCTCCAGCTAGTTTTTCTTCCTTTTCTTAGTTCTAGTTCTAGTTTTTAATATGCTTTTTATTAGCTAATCTCTTAGCTAGAGCTAAGAGGTGAACCTTATAGTTTTCTTAGATTGTTTAATTCGTTTTATTGGTTTTTAGTTTGGAATTCATGATTATGAACTAAGGTTTGAAGTTTATACAAGTTTTTAAGTAATTTTTCTTAGTCTTGTGATGACTCATGGATGTTTGGATGAATTACTTATCTTCTTAATTCGTTTGCAACAGTCTAGACCTGTATGATCCGAGGAATCGGAGTGCGCTCTAGTACTAAGCTCTTCATGAAGGGACTTCCTACCAAAGTTCTATTTTTCTGTTTTTCTGAATATGTATGGATTGTGCATGTGATTTGAATCTAGTTCAAATCATGATCTAGCCTTGTCTTGTGAGAGGACTTGAGGATGGTTATGATTGTGAACTGGACCTTTTGGAAAGGGGAATGACCTATGCAATTGAGCATGCTCAGCTCAGCCTTCATTGAGTGAATCCTATGCATAGAACTTACATATGACAGACTGTTTGGTTTAACAGCTCTATCATCAGACTAGATAGACAGGAATGTCGATTCTAGTTGAGAAAGTAAGAAACCATAGCGAATTATGCATCTAAGAAGAGCTATAAGTGGATCCTTGATGCTCTAGTTATCTTTTCATTATTAGATTTTCTATTTTATGTTAAAAATCAATTTCACAAACCTCTTTGATTCTAGTTATTAGGATAGTTAGAATTGTTTACTTCCTTCCCTGTGGATCGACCTCGGTCTTACCGAGATTATTACTACATCGCAGCCTTGCACTTGAGGCGAGCGAACACCATGCTATAGTAGGGATAATGATTTCCAACATTGATACCTTTCTAGGTTCTACAGTGATGTTTATTTGCCATTCAATCTGTTCATAAGATCACATGGACATGGACGAAAGAGAAAACACAAATATCGGTTTTATTCATGATGCCTATCTATTTTTCTATATTATTTTGGATACAGCCCCAAAAATGAGGCAAATTCAGATGTTAGATGGACCACACCCGTAGGGAATAGTGGTCATTGATGTCCACCATGGTTTCTTCTTGATGTATATGTTTTATCCATGCCATACACGTATTTTGGCGGCCTATCTTGTATGTGCAGGCCCAAGTATGGGTCCGATGTGGTCTCAAGTGGGCTATGCCACGAAGACCTTTACATTTCCAATGGGACCCACAGTCCGGGTCCCACTCTCTTTAGATATATATTGGGCCTTTTAAGGCCAATGTTACATGATATGTTTGGTAACATGCTAGTATGATTAGCTTGATATGTCACACTGATAACATGCTTAGTATAATGAATACCATGCTCATTCATATGCCCATACGCATCATTTGTATGCCTGTTATGGATCATGATTAACCATAGCATATGCTAGTTGGCTTGTTATACTTAGGGGACCCGTGTGAGATAGGGTCGCCCCACATGATTGTGTAGTATGCGTAAGTTGGTGCATGATTTGGATTGTATGACTCATGCATTTCGCATTATGTATGTCACGATCGCTTTCACACCCTAGCAGCATCAGGGTGGTGGCCACCATAGTCACATCATGGTTGGCAGTATTGGACACCGGAAACTTGTTCTAGTACGTGGGTGCTATGGATGTCCTTGGGTGAAAGTCCATAAACCCTGTGGTACCAGTAGGATGCTCCAACGTCGAGACCGAGTAGATAACATGAGCGCCCGTGTTCCAAATACCAGTAGGCCGCGTCTCCCACTGTGTCGAGGTCGGTTGGAAAGGGGTGTGACCTTATTCGCCCGGGTGAAGTGGGCTGTAAGCTAGGTCGAGTCTGACCAGCTCATGGAATGGGTCCGCTATCGGCGAGCCGGGTGGGCATTGGCATACCACTGACGAGGCGAATAGTGAGGTCTTATCTACTCGCTTGGCTACGCGCGCGATGTGCGGCGGCCAATAGTAGAGTATACTAGACCCCGGTGATGTCCCAGATGAGAACTATTTTGATATGTGGATCAGTTGAGGATTGACATGTTTGCATTGCATCTCTAGCATGTAACACTCGGCCATGTAGGCCCTTGCATCGCATAGCCTTGGGATGGCTGATAGCATTCATGAACTTGGTAACTTAGCCCTCTACTGCTTTCGCTTACTCTGATATCTGCATACTTGTCATATGCATCACACGCGCACACACGCACTCTACTGGGCTTCGTAGGAAGCTCATGCGTGTTTGTTTACACTACAGGTACTAGAGCCTATCAGCAGCATTGAGGGCGGTTCATGTACCTGATATTTTGGACTTCTACTTTATGTTGTATTTCCCTTTCCAATATTGTACTCAACAAACTTTTAGTGGATATTTGATGATGTTTATGGTTTTAATTATGCTCATAAAAAAATTTACCCTGGAAATCCTCCTGGTAGGATCCCAGGATCGGAACCTGGCACATGAGAGCTAGGAGCCGAGAATGGGGTACTACGGAGGCTGTTGGCACCAAGGTCGGCGATCGGGAATTTAGTGAGCCCGGTCCCCGGGTTTGGGGCGTGACATTTTTCATAATGTCTTCAAAATCTTGTTCGATGACCAGTGCTTTGTTTACGACCTTGGAGTATTTTTGAAGCTCGAAAGGGACTATTCTGGTACGGAGGGGAGTCTTCAATCCTTGAACGAACTTTTTCGCTTTTTGTTTATCATCAGGAATGAGATGGGGTGCAAAACGCGATAATTCAGTAAACTTAGCTTCATATTGGCCGACAGTAAGATTCCCTTGTTCTAAATTCATAAATTCGGCCACCTTTCTGTCCTTTACACTTTCGGAAAAATATTTTTGGTCGAATTTCTCACAAAATTTCTCCCATGTCCATACAGTGTTTGCAGAGGCTGCTCTTTTGGTTGCCTTCCACCAGTGATCTGCTTCTCCTTCTAACATGTATACTGCTAAGACCACTCTGTCTTCATCGGTACACCTCATTCCGTCGAAGAGTTTTTCCATTTGATTCTTCCAATTGTTTGCTTCCAGATAATCAGCTTGTCCTTTAAAGACGGGTGGTCGAAGTCTTCTGAATCTCTTTAATACATCTCCCCCCCCCCCCCCCCCCCCCCCCCCCCCCCCCCCCCCCCCCCCCCCCACTGCCTCGTGGAGTCGGTATCTGGTGCTGATTTATAATGTTATTCGTTGTCTGCACTTATTGACGGAGGAGAGATGCTATGTCTCCTAAAATGTTGTATAGTCCCTCTATTGATTGTCCGTCACCTGTTACGTTGGGCGTAGGTGGAGTAGCTTGACTTTTCCTTTTAGGTGGCATGATCTACATTTAGTGGAAAGCAACTTTAGTACTCCTTAAAGTATTACTCGCCTAAGTATACACGTATAAAGTGTTTCAGTATTAGTAGCTATGTTATTCATCCTTTGGTCTAGACAGGTTATGTCATTCCATATTTTTTTGTTTGATGGAGGTTTTGCAAGAAAATCGGATGGCTGAACAGGCAGTTACTCTACAATTTATTCCTACCAAACCATATATCCAATCGACTTGAAATTTGGAACAGATGTTACTGGCTTCCAGATGTATCATCAGAAAAATTTTCAGCTTAAAATACCTACAAATTCTTAGGTTTTCTCCCTTAAGAAGGTAGTAATATGTTGCTGTCCAGCAATAAATTTCACGTTTCTCAGTCTATTTCTAGAATATTTAGAATTTTTCTACAATTCCGTTTGTTCTGAAATTTTACAGGGATATCAATGGGTATGTTTATGACCTCTAGAAAAATTTTGAAAATTTTTAGACTTGTATTATGTCATAGGTGATCATAGGTATGAATCTGGTCCATAATTTCAGTCCTACAGGTGAAAATTAAGGAAAAATTCAAAAATATCGATTTTTGATCAATCCACTTGTTGTGATTTCGTGGGAATGTCCTTATAACCCTAAGAAAATCACAGAGGTTTAGAAATTTTAATTTCGATTACTTATGATTTAGCAAAACGCTTATTAAGATGGGGATTCATTTCTCATGGTACCTAGGTACATGTGTCTAGGTTCAGTGGCTATCCTAAAGTATCTAGGAGCTTATGTTTAGAGTTCCTACATTCATGAAGCTACCATATATCCTAAAACTTTAGTGGACTATTTCCCAAGGCACAGTTTATCTCATTCCTAGGCTCTGATACCAACTGTAACGCCCCCAAAATTCGACACTTGAGTATATAACCCAAATCTCGAAATCAAGGGTGTTATGAATGAATCCTTCACAATCACAACTGAAACTTTTATCCATTCCATTCACAAGGTACCAAATATATGGAATAAAAATAAACCAACTTTGAAAATTAAACTATAATCAACGTGTCTATGAAATTGTTCCAAACTGTCTAAACTAATGGCCATCTAATGGGCCTTATTACATCAATGCTTTCAAACCAAAAACCAAATATCTAATTCAAATAAAAATCTTCTAGGGTATTCCCTCATCTGGAACTGCTTCTTCGAAGTCTTCTAAATCATCACCTGTCACTACAGTTAATCGCATAACACTGCGTCAGCTATAAAAGCCGGTGAGTATTCTCATATAGTTTAACACATGTAATTCGACATAGAAAACTACTTAACCATTAAAGTACAAATCACTACAATTCCAACAGTAATTTCATCACCAAAAATCTCTTGCACGTGATGCATGGAATGCATGCTTCAACAATCTCAGTACGGTTATCAGTAGAACATCCAGGGCCAGTTTATAGTCGGGCCTACACTTTCACAATTACAGAGTTGGTCTCTTGTACACACCAGGGAACTCACCCAACCTGCTAAAATCATCTGATATCCACCGGGTACGCTAGTATGGTATCTTGCACACATCAGGGAGCTCAACCAACCCGTCCACAATCGATGGACTATCAGAAGGGTATATTGCACACACAGGGCGCTCAACCAGGGACTGTTGCACACACTTGGGCGCTCACCCAAACAATCATCCATGGGTCTATTGCACACACCAGGGTGCTCACCCTACGGTAATAACTGGAGTTCTCAAATCGTGCTATGCATGAACCAAATCAATACTCCAAAATATCTTTCCAAGGTAATTCAAAAATAAGCTCACCCATGTACAACCTTAATCAGGTATCAAATTCATATGATTTATCAAAATCACTGTAAAACCAACCCTTCAAAATCCAACTTTCAAATTGAATGTAATATAACAAAATTTCAGCCCATCAAGGCACCAATTATAATCACGCAAATCCATAAATTCATGAAACTATATAAATTTCCAACAATCGTTTAAAACAAAACCAAATAAAGATTTCAACTTTCACATGACGATTAACCAATCTACAATATAATATAAAATCAAAAACCAATTTCAAATAAAAGGAAATTTTGAATACAATGGAAAAACGACATGAGATAAACTCACTCTCTTTCTTGCTTTCTTTCTCTTCTTCTTCTTCTTCTCTCCTTGCTGCTGGAAGATTGCCCCAGCAATGGGAGCAAGCAGCACTCGAAAATAAACCCTCCTTGAAAGCTCTTCTCTCTCTCTCTTTATAAAACCTCTCTCTCTTTCTCTTTCCTCTCTCTAACGTCTCTCTCTCTCTCTCTCTCTCTCTCTCTCCTCTCTACGTTTTTCTAAGAAGGGGAGGGACGACCACATGCCCTTTTTATCCTACAGGTACGCTGTAGGTGACATACAGCGGACGGCAACTTCGGACGGATGAAATTTGAATTTGAGTGGGAGAAGGAAAGATCAACTTTTCGGATTTCCCTCTACGTCAACACTTACCGTTATATAAACCGTTGAAACCATAGGTGGGGTCCACTAAAACAGTCCCTAAAAATTTCAGGGACCCATGCGTAGGATTGGTCCCGATCTTGAGCGTTTTACCTCGATTAGTTCTAGACTCTAACGGATTTTGCGGCCCACTCGAATCGCTGATTACAAAGCTACATCCTTCCTTTAGTAGTCTTAAGGCAGATCTACACAATGGATGGAGTGGATTTTCTAATGGGGTCCACCTTGATGGACGGTCTGGCCCGACCAGCGAACAGCGGACGCTGCTGTTGCAGCGTCCGGGCGAAGAAGAAGAAGACGCGCTTCTTCGGTCGCGCACACGGTCAACGCGCGTTGACCGCGGCCAAATCGTGCAAGCGATGCACGTGTGTTCTACTGTGATGTGTATGACAAATCTGCTCCGACCATCATGTAGGCCACATGATTCTAGGATATGACACAAAATTTGGTGCAGTTTCGAGTTTAGATGGCCCACTTATGGCCCTATTTCTGATTAGGGTGCTTGTAGGATGATCAGAGGGCTGAAATTTGACGTGTATGGTTAGATTAGGTTTCTAAACTATTATATGAAGTTTTACATGAAACGGATCGTCAGAAACTGGTACACTTAAAATCATCTATATAGATTAAGTTAAATCAATGGTATTTATCGTGTTTATGGCGAGTTTTGATATACCTACTACTTCTACACTAGTCTAGGGTTTGTGTTAATCAAATTTAATAAAGGACCCTACAAGAATTCCCTACAATTTATTAATTTATAATAATCCACAAAATTTATTAACTAATTAACTGATTTGTTAATTTAATTATTTTCGAAAACTTAGGGTATTACACCTTTGGACAGGGCTTAGCTAGGGACCCAACACCAGCCATGTCAAAGCACTCTGGGTCCCACCATGATGTATGTGTTTTATCCACACCATCCATGCATTTTTTTTCAAATCAATTTAGGACTTGATTCAAAAAATGTGGCAGATCCAAATCTCAGGTGGACCACATCATAAGAAACAGAGGGATTGGTCTCCTATGGTTTAAATTCTTTTGGGAAGTTTTGGATCAAGTTGGTATTTGTTTTTTCTCTCCATCGAGGTCTATGTGACCTTATTAGCAGGTTGGATGACAAATAAACATCACATTGGGCCATCGGAATTTAATGATGGATATGGTCCACCTTAGATATAGATCTACCTTTTTTTTTTGGCTCATGGCTTAAAATGAGAGGGCAAAATGGATGGACTGTGTGGATAAAACACATAGACCATGGTGAGGCTCACAGCACTTTGACACCAGCCATCGAAATTTGATGATGGATATGGTCCACCTTAGATATAAATCTACCTTATTTTTTGTTTTGGCTCAGGGCTTAAAACGAGAGGGTAAGAATAATGGACGGTGTGGATATAACACATACATTATGGTGCGGCTCACAAAATTTAGTTACGTTAACGCATCACCCAGGTCGGTGGTGTGCGGCACACCACGCAGTCGGCTTCCGGTTTTCCTGCGTGATACAGCCCTATTGACGCTGCCGGCAAGGACGGGACTAGTTGATATCCACTATGAGGTTTGTGAAAAATCCAAACCGCCCATCCGTTTTGTCAGATCATGTCCAAGACTCATATGGGTCACACGACCGAAAAAAGGTGAGGTTTGAATGTTCACCGTTGAAACATTTATAAGTCTACAGAAGGTTTTTTTATCAGGCTAACAGTTTTCTATTTTCAGCCCAGTAGAACGTTATCGATGATGGCATATAAACATCACGGTGAGTTTCAATGGTAATCATTTATCTAACCACTTTTTTCTATTGTGTGGCACATTTGAGTTTTGGATCTACCTCATTTTCGGAACCATATTCAAACATGATCCGAAAAAATTGATAGACGGGGTGGATTTCTAGCCAACATCACCAACATCATGGTGGCCTACTTAGCTTCAGCAGCAAGTTTCTGCTACAGGCTGTCGCGGACGCGGATTGACTGCGAAAGCCTTTCGCAGGCATCTCTTACGCTCGGAATCTATGTGGGGCCCACCGTGATGTTTGTGAGAAATCTACGCTCACTCCAAGCCCCACCTAGATTCCGACCGCCAGAGATTCCGAGCAGCACCGTGGCCCCACCTAGATTCCGAGCGCGGGAGATGCCAACGTCTCTCTCAAGAAAACGGAAAACCCTCTCTCCAGCAAAAGGAAACCCTCTCTCTGTCTCTCTCAGAAACGCCCTCTCTCTCTCTCTCTCTCTCTCTCTCTCCAAGAAACCGAAATCCCCAACCCTCTATCTCGAAGGAACCAAATCCCCCTCTCGATCTCAATCGATATTTGCCCATCGATCGCTCTCGCCTCCCCAATTTCCTGACATCTCTGTCTCTCGATCGCTCTCCCCACTCAATTTCCCTGGCATCATTGCTCTCCCCGCTCAATTCCCTGACATCTCTCTCACCGCTCTGCCCGCCCCAA